>JACEVL010001047.1:335000-385000 GCA_020284085.1 Aporrectodea caliginosa
CCAATGGCATAATAAAATACTTTCTAGTTCTAACACAGAACCGTTCTTCTGCATTTACTTATTTGGCATATACGACACTTAAAAGAGGTGTCTAATTATTTTTTAACAGTTCTCACTGTTTGTATAGCACAATACAGCTTCTTGCAATCAACAACCCATTTATTTATTTATCCAATGTTTAATGACATCTTTTAGCAACAAAGGCCGTTGACGTCTTTAAAGTTTTTGATGCATTTCAGTTCATTTTCGTGTAGTGTTTACATCAGTTTTCTTTATCTTTTTTCCGTCTTGGATTCTATTTCTGAAAGGATATTGACGACTTTAAAGTTTTTGACGTATTTAAGTTCATTTTCGAATAATGTTTTTCATCAGAATTCTTTCTCTTTTCTTATCTTTGCTTCTTTTCTGACAGGAAGTTGCAACGATGAAATTTGACAGGTGGTTGTTCTTTTTTTTTCTCCTTTTTTCCTTCTTTTTTTGATATTAAAAAGAAACAAAATTAATCTTCTAGCCGTACAGGCTTTTCATTAATTTTTTTGGCGACCATATAGGCTCTATTAATAACTGTTTTCTCCTCAATTTTAATCTAATTCTTATTCTTAATTACAATATTTGCAGAGCATCACATCTATCTCTCTAAATTAACATCAAGCTATCAATTTTACATTTACAATCAATCAATGTTCAATATTCTTAGTCCATCAAGAATAGTACAAACAGATTCAATAATCAATATCAACATGACAATCAAAGCATCAATATTATTAAATGTTGATTTTATCAATTACAATTAACTCAAAATGAATCCTATACATAAACATTTTCAAACTAGTTTTAAGTAATAACTAAAGACCAAGAATATTAAAAACATTGTTAAGCATCAGTTCTATCCAATAAAAAAAAACACATTCAAATTAGAAAACCATACATTTCTCACCATAAACAAACCAATTCAATTGCTATAATCAGAGACCATTATTCTGAAGCAAGTTATGATGTTCTACTCCAGCAACCGTTATCCAGCCGCATTAGTCAATATTTATTGCCGTTATCTAAGTTATGTAGTTACACATATTACCTGCAGAGAGTATTTTCAGATAATATTTACACTATTTATTAATAATCTCTACATAATTTTCCCATTAGTTATAATCATGAGTATGCTATATACTTCGAGATAAATATCTGGAATAGACAATATATTTTCCACAGTGCATTCCACTTTTTTCTTTGCACATTTTTCAAATATTAATTTTGATATGTCGTGTTTTTTACAAGCAATTAATATATGATCAATGGTTTCAGGCACCTGGCATTCAGAACATAAATCCGTTGTGCTTTTACCTATATGTTTCAACCACGTATTAGTTAAGATATGTCCCATTCTAAGTCTGGTAATTTGAACTTCACGTTTCCTTAGAGAGTCTATGAATTTTACATTTGTGGATACCAAAGGCTGAATAGATTTATAAAATCTTCCTTTTGATTCAAGACTATATTCAATTTGCCATTTATTAGTTACATAACTCCTTATTAAAGAATAGATTTCCTTTAATTCCAAATAATTTGTTGAATTAATCTCAGATGTTTCCAGCCCCTTCTTTGCCAACGTGTCTGCCATTTCATTTCCAGATAAACCAATATGGCTAGGAATCCATGCTATGAGAACAATACTATGTTTTAGTTTATTAATATTATCTAAAAATTCAAGAAATAGATTAGGCCGTGAACAAGACCTATTCTCTTTTATTGATGTGGCTACACTTAACGAATCAGTAAATATTATATATTTATTTGCTTCTTCATTTTCATTTTCAACAATCCATTTAATTGCTTCAGTTATTGCTGTTAATTCGGCTGAATAAATCGAGGAGTCATTTGCTATTCTATAAATATTATGGATCTGCATAGAAGGTATACAGAAAGCTGCTGAAACTTTATGTTCAAGTTTAGATCCATCTGTATAGACAGATACATATTCAACATATTTATTAATTAATTCTAATGACAACGATGACATAATATCAGGGGAGTCTGTCTTTTTATTGATATGTCTTTTCAAGGATAGATCGACTTTAATGGTTTTGTTCAGCCACGGAGCTGTTGGCTGATAAAATGGTGAATTAAATGGCTGAGAATTTAAGGAGAAAAAATGTTCAGTTCTTTTAAACATAGAATTTGATTTAACAGAGGATGCATAATAATAATTTGACCAGTGGTCTCGCATAGCCTCCGCCGCTGGGTGATCTTTAGAACTGATGATCTTAGATCCAATCTTGAGCGAGTTATTTAAGCGACGTAGGTGGAGTGGTAATTCACCACACTCATTTTGTAGGGCTATGATCGGGGTGCCTTTAGCTGATCCACAAGCCAACCTCAAAGCCTCAGATTGAATATTTTGCAATTTTTTCAACTGGGAAGAGCTTGCTGTGCTATATGCCACATCGCCATAATCAAGAACTGATCTAATTATAGCTTTGTAAATGGATAAAAGGGCTCGCTTGGATGCTCCCCATCCATATCCAGATACAGCTCTCATGATATTCATTCGTTTTTTACATTTGGTAACAATGTAATCTATATGGGAGTTCCATTTTAATTTAGAATCAAAGATAACTCCCAAGAATTTGACAGTATTTTCTATTTTAATTTGTTTGTTATTAAGGGTAATCCGTAATTTGGGTAATTTCCTCTTTTTTGTAAATACTATTCCAGTGGTTTTAGCTAAAGAAATTTTAAATCCGTTTTCATCACACCAATCATTTATTTTATTAATAGCTTTTTGGATTTTATCTTGAAGTAATTTTACGTTTCGACTAGCATAAAAAATTGCACTATCATCAGCAAATAACGATAGTTCGACATTTTCCGAACCAGGATCCAGATTATTTATCATTATTAAAAATAATAACGAAGAAATAACAGAACCTTGTGGAGTCCCATTTTCTTCTGAGAATTTTTCAGATAATTCTATTCCTACTTTAACTTGAAAAGTTCTGTTAGTTAGGAATTTAGAAATCCAGTCAAATATATTTCCCGATATTCCCATTTTATGTAATTTTTCCAACAAAGTTGGAACATGGAGCATATCATACGCTCTTTCAAAATCAATAAATATTGCTAAGACATTTTGTTTATTGCTCAGTTTTTTATGTATATAATCTTGAAGTCTAAGAATTTGGTCTATAGTGCTTTTATGCTTTCTAAATCCTGTTTGATACGGAGTGAGAAGTTTATTGGTTTCTAAAAACCACTGTAATCTGTTTGTTATCATCTTTTCCATTATTTTACACAAAGTTGGTGTAAGTGAGATTGGTCTATAAGATTCAGGAGCTGTAGGATCTTTATTTGGCTTTAGAATAGGCATAATTATAGCATGATTCCATTCTTTTGGTATTACACCTGTTGTCCAAACTTTGTTGTAAAAAGATAACAATACCTTTCAACAACCCAACCATCTTCTGTTCCTATATAGCATCGGTTGACACCGTTTTAAAGGTGTCTAAAGATAGCGTTCTAACCAACTGGCCATCACATCCCACAGATACAAAGAGCATAATTAAGTGAAGTCGAGTTGAAAGCCATAATGGTCAACCTT
This sequence comes from Aporrectodea caliginosa, assembly GCA_020284085.1. Lineage (NCBI taxonomy): Eukaryota > Metazoa > Annelida > Clitellata > Crassiclitellata > Lumbricidae > Aporrectodea > Aporrectodea caliginosa. The sequence goes on from JACEVL010001047.1 coordinate 338,599, forward strand.
AACGTTTTCCAAGATGACGGCTTGGATGTCGGAACCCTGATAAGCGACACCTGGCGAGAATTCCTGCCGCAGTTTTCGGTAAACTGTGTTCATTATCTTCTTAACCTAAACAACAGAAACACGTTGCGATTATTAGAGGCCCTCGCCGGCAAAATATGAGTACATACAGTTTTAAAACGAACAATTTCATACTTGGGAGGATTCCTGACGTACACTCGGGCCTTTCAATGTTACATGATAATAATCTTAATAATAATAATAATCTTTTCTTTATTGAAGCGCCTGACAAACGCACTGCACTGTACATTTACATGTTATGCAATTGAAACAACAAATCTTAACTACTAACAGAACAGACAGCCTGCAATACACGGCGCTGATAGCAGCCTACAAAGCATATCCGCCCTCCCACGGGACTCGAACTCGGTACCTCTCGCTCTCCATGCCAGCGTGTTATCCAATGAGCTATCGGGCCCCTTATCATCACTTGTTCATTTGAAGATTCACGAGCGTACATAGGTGTAACTTAGTGTTGTCACGATACAGATCATACAGTCATAACCACTTTCAAAAATGGTCGAGACAGTCACCACCACTTTCTGGCCCTGCGACGTTACAGCACCACTTTGGCGTGAAGCAAGGTAAAAAAAACGATAATTAAAGAAGGAGGGAATCGAAAGCGATGCCAACGAGGAGGAGCACAAGTGATTGAAGGGAAATAACCTATCTGATTAGAATCAATCAATCGATGAATTAATCAATCAATCAATCAATGCAGATCAGGAAAAATCAATCAAAGCATTCATTCAATCAATCAACACAAGGCTAGACACATCTGATTGGTTTTCACTGTGAGAGGTGCCTTATAAATCTATAGATACAATACAATACAATAATAATAATAATAATAATAATAATCTTTTCTTTAATAAGCGCCTGACAAACGCACTGCGCTGTACATTTACATGTTATGCAATTCAAATCTTAACTACTAACAGAACAGACAGCTGAAATACAGAAATCCAGCTGTAAAGAACTTCAGAAATAAAGCAAAAAATTCTCCCAATCACCTCGGCTACCACGACGTCTCTCGTGTTTTCTGAACCACTGGCGACACCTTGTGGCTGGGAAGGTGGCGCCGATGACAACTGCATCTGCAGACGTCTCGCTTTCTCCTGAACCTTGTCGCGTTCTTGTTCTGCCTTCTCTCTTTCGTCGTCTGCTGTGTTTCGTTCTTCTTCCAGTTCTTTCAGTCGCTGTTCGTATCGTTCCTTCATTGTCGTTGCCTGCGACCTCAAATTCTCGTACTGGAAAAGAAATTCAGCCAATGCAGGGTAAGAAAAATTTTGCATCTTTTATTTATTTATTTAATACTATCATTATTCATCCATTATGAATAATAATAATAATAATAATAATAATAATAATAATAACAAATAATAATACTATTACAACTAGTAATATAATAATAGAAGAAGAGCAGTCCCTTAAAATAGCCCTGAGACACCCATGGCTATGAAGTGTTAGTAACTTCGTTTTCTCAGCCTCAGCATAAGGGTGTGGGTAGCCAGTCCTCTCCCTCACCATCTACTCTTCCCACTGACAGTGTACAGTGAGTGTACTCAACATAGCTGAGTTGGCTAGGGGGCATAGGTGGAGCAGAAATCTTGATTGAAATTTCTAACCAGACTGAAATAAACTGGTCTGATAATTAGCATTCTGAGAAAAATCGGAAGAAATTTAGAAGCTGTTTTTATGCATCACGTTAAAGCAATCTTTAAACCTTATCTTTCCATGTTCCAAGTTGTTCCACCTGTTCCTTCAGATCATCTTTCTCCGTCTCATGTGTGCTTCGTAAAGACTTAAATTCGGCCAACTGCAGAAAAAATAAAACATAATAAGTTGGTCATGTCAATCTGCTCATTACTGACTGGATTCCGTGTAAAATAATAAAATTGTGAGTTGACACATATTTTCATATTTGGTTTATCTTTAATTACTATATCTTCGGAAATAAAAATAAATATTGCCGATTAATCAGGTCGAATCCTGATTCGGCAAAAAAGCAGGCCAACTATCCGAGTAATATCCGGATTCTGAAATCGGCAAAAATGCCAATCGGTTACACCCTAGTCAAAACTAAAGGTTCCCTAAACATACCCTTAGTGCCTATGATCTGTCCCTTGTGGAGTGGAGCTATACAAATCAGGGATTACAATTCCGATTATATTACAATTCCAGGCATCATACTGGGGTGAAATGTGGTACTTGGGGCGATATCCCTCAAATACCTTGGTTTCCATACTGTCGAGCTTTTCCTGCAGCCACGCCTTCTCGTTGTTCACTTCGGTCAGCTCCCTCTGGTGTTTCTCCTGCGCACTAGAAAGCAGACGATCGCATTTGTCCTTCCACTCGTGATTCAGATCGTCTTCGATCTGCGTCAGCTGAGAGTGATCACAAAAGAACAAACGCTCACAACTCTGACAGAACAGACAACATACTTAATAAACATATTTACTTATCTTCGTCTTCTTTAGCCCTCGCTCTCTATCCCTGCTTGGGACTTGCATCTCCCGAAAGCGATAGTATTGGAGTTTTTGGCATGGAATAGGACGAAATTCTCCTGGATATTGTCCCGGAGAAAAATGTCCAGCAGAGAAACTGCTCCAATGCCAGTTCACTGTAAAAGTGAAGATATTTGGTTATTTGTTGTTTAACGAAGGCAAGTCATAAAAAGGATGATTAGCGTCGCCCTCCTCTTTTATCCGGGTTTGGGACTGGCACTATAAGAGTACGAACAATGGTGAATTTTGGATCCAGAGTTTAATGAACATTTTATGGCAACGAAGGCCTTTGACGTTGGCAGAAATTATTTGTGTTCAGTTGTCACCGTTCGCATGGCATTAATGCAGAATCAACTTTACTTGCCGCACAATAGTAGACTTTTAATTACTCCAAGGTTTAACGTCGTCATATGACATCAATTTAAAACATATACAGTGCAGTGAAAGTGAATTCATAGCGTCCAAAAGACACCATTTAAGACTGTCTAAACATAACCTTAAAACGTCATTAGTGTTCATTGTTTAACGACATAAAAATATTGTTAATAACGTCTTTGATACATGCAATGTGGTATCTGAAGCAAATTCAACAATAATATTATGTGGCAGCAATTGTGGTATACAAGTAATTTTCTTTAAATTAACTCTTGATCACCATTCCTAATGTGCTGAAGAAGGAATACTTATAGGAGGCAGAAGACTCAATAATCTTAGATTCGCGGATGATATAGACCTTGTGGCGGAGAGCAAAGTACAGCTACAGGAGCTGACCAACAAAGTGGATTCCAGTAGCAAAAGACTAGGGCTCAGGATCAACGCCCAAAAGACCAAAACAATGACAGTGGGAAAAGGACAGGAGGCACTGGACATCAGATTGGGAGGAGAGGAGCTGGAGCAAGTAACCGAATTTGCATATCTATTTATTACAGAAGATGCCAGATGCACAAAAGACATCAAACGGAGAAGTACTCTAGCGTGTGCAATGTTCGGTAAACTAAATAAGATCTGGAAAGATAAAAGCATATCAACGAGAACCAAGATGAAGTTATACGAAACCTTTGTCATACCGGTACTACTATATGGCTCGGAATGCTGGTGCCTGAGGAGGGAGGATGAGAGGAGACTCTTGACGACGGAAATGAGCTGGCTGAGAAGAATAAAGGGCAGGAGCAAAAGAGATAGGATTAGAAATGAGGTGACTAGAAGAGAGCTGGGACAGACGGATACAATTGTCGATAGAATAAGGAAGAAAAGGCTAAAGTGGCTGGGACAAGTGATGAGAATGGGCAATGACAGATTACCATCGATGGCTTTACACGGATATGTGGAGGGAACTAGGAGTAGCCTAGAGGAAGACAACAAAAGACATGGATGGATAATATACGAGAGGATCTGGAGAGAATGAAGATGAACATTGCAGAAGCAAAGGAACAAATCAAGGATAGAGAATTCTGGAGACGACAAGTTGAGGACTCATCGTTGGCCTTGGCCTGACGGAGGAGAAGCAAAGAAGAAGAAGATTCCTAATGTACATTTACTTCTTAATCTATTTATTTCAGTAACAATTATTTATTTTACAAGTTTATAAGACACAAAATTTGAACATGAAGCTCTTATTCCACTTTTTAATTTTCAAGAAGTTATCAATAAGTAAAAACCAAGCATTATTAAAGAATATAATTATGAGAATAGTGAATATGACAATTCTTTATCATTTTATTATGCTACTGCGTTGATAATAAAAGGCTACAGCAATCTCAATAGTAGACCTTGCCTCTGCTTCATCTTATAAGGCGTAAATCATCCTTAAAAGAGGTGTGTAATTAAATTGAACCGTTCTCACCGTTCCTTTGACATAATACAGCTCTTTTGCGTAGTTTGCATGCAGAATTTTAAAGGTATTCTCAGCAGTGACCGTTTTAAAAGGTGTTTAAGCTGAGCACTGAATTATTCCGTTATATAATATTTAACCAATACAGCGTCGATTTGTTTTAACTGTTCAGTAATTAATTTTTTTTTCACTGCGTCGTTGACATAGAGCTTACTTTATCGGTTATAGATTTGTGGTGCTGTCTTATTCTTCTTTGGTTCTCTGCACTTTTTACGCAGGTTCGTACTTCCATTGTCGCCATTCTTCTCATTGTCCATCCCTCACCTTCAGCTTGCTGTAACCCTCCTTCAACATTCAGTGGCGGCGCCAGCATGGGGCTAGGGTGGGCTCAGCCCCCCCCCCGTATAGGCGGCTCAGCCCCCCCCCCAAAAGTGGGAAATCACTGCAAATCACAGGGAGGAGGGGACAAAAGGGAAGGGTTTGGAGCTTTAGATCCCCCAAGCCTGAAATCCTGGCGCCTCCACTGTCAACATCCAGTCCATTGACATGAGTCTTTTCTTCCTCTTGACTTCTCCCCTCCATTCTTCCCTCCTCCTTTATAGTTATAAGTCTTACTAGGGAATCTCCCCTTATTATATGACCCCATCATTTTCTATGGCATCTTCGGATTGTTCCTATTGGGGTCTTTTTACGTCTACCATTTGTAGTATCTCTTCATTTGTCTTTCGCTCCATCCAGCTGACTCTCTCCATCCACATCTCGAAGACCTCTAGTCTTTCATATCCTCTTCTCTCATGCTCCGTGTTTCCCATACATATAACATCACACTCCATGTCCTACTCTCCCAATCATTTCTTCAAGTTCTTGTCTAACATTGCTCTCATTAATTCCCTTCTTTTATAGAAGGCACCTTCTGCTATACCTTTGTTTTCGTTACTTCTCCATGGAACTTTGCGTCATTGTAATGTAATGTAACAAGACATTTATAAAGCGTCACTTCAGAGTCTCTCAGAGACTCTGACATCATTGTGACCGTACTTCCTATATGTGTACGAATTTCCCGAGGGGCCGTCCATAAATGACGTCACGCACCTAGGGGGGAGGGGGTCGGAAATTTGTGACGATGTGTGACATGGGGTGGCGGGGGGGTCTGAGTAGTGTGACGTCACACCAGGTCTATGTTATTAAATTTAACAATTAACAACAATTTAATTTTAATAATAACAGCACTAATTTTGAGGATTATATTTTCATTATTTTTTTTAATTATTTTAATGTATACGGGCACCATTATTAATAAATTTCTAATTATTTCAATATTTGGTCACCGTTAGATTTTAAAATATTCATGCTTTCGCTATTTGTTCCATAAAGGAGCATTTTGCTTCGCCATGGAAATTGGTTTTAGGGGGGTCAGAGCTTTGTGACGTCATTTTCAGAGGGGGTCTTACTTTTGTGACGAAGTGTGACGAGGGGGAGGGGGGTAAAATCGGCCAAAATAGCGTGACGTCATTTATGGACGGCCCCCGACTTGTTATATTTTTTCGTTCCACCTATGCTCATTTAATACCTCTCCTTTACTTAAGGAACTGTGATCCTGTAACCTACGACGAAACGGCCTAGAAGAGTTCATGTAGCACTTCTTGACAGCATTTTAAAGGTGTCTAAGATAGCTGCACAATATTCATATTATTGAGGTTAATAATTATTCACTGTTTTAGCCTCCACCCTAATTTCAAAGTAGCCTCTATATTTTTTAATTTAGTTTTTTATAGAGTCAGAAACAAAACAGAACACTGGTACAAAACGGGACTGGCACTACAAATTAAAAACTAATAATAATAATAATCTTTTCTTTATTAAGCGCCTGACAAACGCACTGCGCTGTACATTTACATGGTATGCAATTTAAATCTTAACTACTAACAGAACAGACAGCCTGCAAATCCCTGCAATACAACGGCGCTAATAGCAGCCTACAAAGCATATCCGCCCAACGGGGCTCGAACTCGGTACCTCTCGCTCTCTGTGCCAGATGTTATCCAATGCAAAATTAAAAACTCATCTATTCTCGTTACACTATGGCTAAGAACACAGTGCAAACGCGCTCTCGTGCAAGACTTGTCTTGTTAAAGCGTGCTATAAATTTCTAATTGTATTGTATTGTATTGAACAAAAGTACTGATAGTGATGGAGTTTGCATTAAGAGTTTAAAGACATCTTATGGCAACAAAGGCCGTTGACGTTGGCAGAACTGATTTCGTACAGTTTGTCACAGTTCGTGTGGCATTGACTGACAGACGATTTGCAATTTGGACGATTTCACAATACTTGACCTCGCCACTGCTTATTCTTATAAGACGAAATTCATCCTTAAAAGAGGTGTGTTATTATTTTAAACCGTTCTCAACGTTCATTCAGTATAATACAGCTTTGTGTAGTTTTTTTCTTCTGTTTAACGACTAGCCGTGTCGTAACAAAGACCATTAGCGTCGCCCTCCTTCTTCTTCCAGGCTTGGGACTGGCACTGGCTCTTCTTCTTCTTGTTTACTGTTTAACGACCACTGTGTGGTAACAAAGACCATTAGCGTCGCCCTCCTTCTTCCAGCCTTGGGACTGGCACTGGCTCTTCTTCTTGTTTACTTTTTAACGACCACTGTGTGGTAACAAAGACCATTAGCGTCGCCCTCCTTCTTCCAGCCTTGGGACTGGCACTGTCAGAAAGCGAACAGTGGCTCGATTGGATTGGATCCACAGTTTAACGGCAGCTTATGACAACATAGGCCGTTGCCGCCGACAAAGATTATTTTTGGCTCGCACTAAGCAATTTAAAGGCATTCTCAGCACTGTCAGCAGTGACCGTTTAAAAAGGTGTCTAAGCTGTGCACTGTATTCATTCAGTGATAACTATAACATTTAACTAATACGTCGTCTATTTGTTTAGTAACTTTACGGCATTTAAATTCATTTTGTGGCTGCGACGTTGACATCGAGCTCACTTTGCAAGTTACGGATATTTGACCTGTTTTCTTCTTCTTTGGTTCTCTGTCTTTTACGCAGGTTCGTACTTCCATTGTCGCCATTCTTCTCATTGTCCAGCCCTCTTCTTTAATTTGCAGTAACCCTCCTTCAACATCCAGTCCATTAACATTATACTTGGTCTATCTCTTGGCTCTTCCCCTCCATTCTTCCCACCTTATTTATAGCTATAAGGTCTTAGGAGAGAATCTCCCCTCACTTTCTCAGGTGTCTTCTGATTGTTCTATTAGGGATCTTTTTCGTCTACCATTTCTAATATCTCTTCATTTGTGTTTATTTCTATCAATTATTTCGTTTTATTTACTTATAAATTAAAAACCTGAAAATCTATTGAAAAGGAGAAATTTCCAGAAGCGTGAATGATCTCTTGCCTTCTGAGCAGCCGTTGATTCTGTTGAGTTGCGTTCCATCTTCAGTCGGTTCTTAAGTGTCGTCAGTTCAGCCTGACATCAGAACGAACAACACAGCAGAAACGTAAACATAGTGGTACAGTTGCCAACTGGTAAGCCTAGTGGTTAGCAAGCTAAACCATCAATCCAGAGGTCAAAGGTTCAAATCTAGCCACAGTGATATCAATCAATCAATCAATCAATCAATATTTTTATTGATCCAGTTCATCAAATATAACAGGTGTTGAAATAAAATACATCAACACTAAGCTAATAAACAGAAGTAACACTCAATAATACAAGATATTTAAGACTGTTGTCTGTTCCACTGGGAAACCGAGCCATAGAATCTACTGACAGTACACAATCAGTGGGAAGATCAGATTGGGAACTCTGGTTAATGCGCTCGGCCTGTAACGTGGAGAGAACGGGTTCAAGTCTCTTCTCCTGGGTCGGCCAATGTGTAGGGACCTTGAGCAAGCCCTTCAGCTCTATCGATTGATGCTTGGTTATTAGACAGCAGCGCCTAATAAGTACATAATAATAATACTAATAATAAATAATAATAAATACTAATAATAAGTCCCTGAGTCCCAATACAAATATTCAAGTCCCTGAGGGATCCTTTTTACTTTGGGGCATTCTGAGGCGGCCTTCGAGTCTTTGACAATTTTGTGCTATAGGCGAGGACAAAAATGCCGCCCCTTGCTCATAAATGACATCTTTTTGACGGAAGTGACCATGATGTAGTTTGTTGGAATTTGCATCCCCCTGAAAGTGCCGCTCTACATGTATACGTAAAGCCGGCACTGGGGGCATTAAATTAAAAAACTACTAATGTTACTCATAATGCAATCATTTTAGATATCCTCTCTACCTCTAAGTTCGTCTGCATCTCCTTTGTTTCTGTTTCCATTCGAGCGATTTCTTCGGCTGCCTTCCGTTTCTTTTCATTCAAATTCTACAAATAAATTTAAATTTCTGTCAAACTGAAGATTTCTTGGTAAGACACCAAGCAGTGTATCAACAGAACTGAAATCTGACTCCAAATATATTCTGATCCACCAAAAAATAAAATGAATTTAATTTCCGGTAATCAATATCCATAATTATGTACACACTTATTCAACAAAATACTCTAGAAAATAATTAATCAATATAAGTCCTTGCTATACATTTAAACCAATATATACTCGTTAAATAGGTTAATGATGATGATGATGATGATAATTATGATAATGATGATGATGATGATACTGTACTGTATCGTAATTAGTGATCTGTGTTTCTCTTAAACCTTATCGAGATTGTCTCTTTCCATTGTTAGGTCGTTGAGACGTTCCTTCAGATCTTCGTTCTGCTTCATAAGGAACCGTTTCTCCTGTTGTTCCTCCTTCAGCTGTCCTCCCAACTGATCCAGTCTCTGCTCCTGCTCTGCAAACACACATGCAAGCACAGATGTAGCACTATTTGAATTGAACAAGTCGTCACTCATAATAATCACTCAGTGTCATCGATTGACGTTTCGTCATTAAGATAGTGCTGCTTAGAAACTGCAGAATAAAATGATAATAATAATAATATTAGTCAGTGATGTAGTCGAGTCAACCTAAGCCGAGTCGAGTCCGAGTCCACCTAAGCTATGTACGAGTCGAGTAAACCTAAGACAAGTCTGAGTCGAGTCCAAGTCCACCTAAGCCGAGTCCGAGTCCACCTAAGCCGAGTCCGAGTCCACCAAAGCCGTGTCAAGTCTGAGTCCACCTAAGTCCACGTCGAGAGGTGTTCCACATAAAATACACTGAAACACGCAATGCAATGGCATAGAAAAAAATAACAGCACTACTTGTGCAGAAAGAACTGTTAGCATAATTTATCCAAATTACACTTTAAAAACACTAAATCATATAAACCTTTGTTCAGTAATCTGGCACAATCAAGAAGACACACAGAAATTCTTCCACTGCTAAACACATTCAACAGGCGCACTCATAGTATAAAACTAATTAATTAATTAATTGACTAAGAATAACGATAAGAATGAGGGACAGAGCTCTACCAGCTAGTCGCACTCTGGTTGATCCGATGTCCTCTCTGCCTTGGATGTCGGCCGTAACCAATCTATCCAACTGTTGCTTCAGTTCCCCTTCGCGTTTCTTTAGAGCCGCTATCTCCAGTTGGAAAGATGCCAGCTGTGACGTCGTCATGCTCAGATCCATCGCCAGCTGAACCTAAAATAATAAACCACTGGTTAGAATGCATTACATCAGTCGACTCCAAAGGTCGCGATTCAAATCCCTGCCTGGTCAGCCGAAGCCTAGCAACGCCTTACCACAAAAAATCTCATACAATTGTAAATGTAATAATGACAATTTACAAAGCATCGCTGGTAGCAAGCTACTTCTAGGATGCTTTACCAAACTGTAATCATAAAAGTGCATATAAACAGCGCTTTTATGTGACATGGAGCTCAGGATTTGTCACATGTCGGTTTCTGGTCTTTTTATTCAGTCATATTATACAATTAATCTGCTTCTAAATACTTTGTCCCACTACCAAACGTGGGGGCTATACTTCAATCACATCAAAAATATATGCAGAATAGAAACCGCAAAAACGAAAAGCAAAGTTCTGTGTTTGCACCAACCTTTTCCTGTTCAAGGGATTGAACCCTCGCCTGGCTCTGTGACGCCGTGTTCTTGTACGAATCGTTTCTCTGCTCAAGAAACGCATTGCTCTGCTCCACATAGCTACACAGAAAACCATAATTGGTTAAGCACTCTGGAGAGAGAAACAGAGACAGACAGACAGACAGACAGACAGTCAAAGACAGACAAAGACAGACAGAGAAAGAGAGAGAGTGAGAGATGGAGAGACAGAGACAGAGGGAAAGACAGACAGACAGAGATGCAGAGAGGGAGAGAGACACAGATCCAAACAGATCTGTTAAAGGTTGATGGCCCAACCACCAAACAGTACAAAGCTGAATTGTCAAGGTGCGTGCAAATTGAATGGTCAGTTTAGTGTACAGAACTCCGCCACTACCCTAACTGTGGTAGTGCCAGTCGGAAAGGAGGAGGGCAATGCCAAATATCTGTGTTAAGACACAGTCACTAAACAGCAACTAACCAACCATCTACGAGAACTTCTGATTCTTACAGCTGATTAGATCCATAGATCCATTTAACCCAATCTCTGGAGAAATTATGCTCACATCTGTAAATACTAATGTAGAAACAACCAGTGTTGTGCACGAGACCAAAATTCCAAGACCAAGACCAAGACTGCGTGGTTCAAGACCAAGACCGAGACCAAGACCGCGTGGTCCAAGACCAAGACCGAGACCAAGACCGCGTGGTCCAAGACCGAGACCAAGACCGCATCACCCTGGACCAAGATCTAAGCCTCAAGACCATAAACGCAATTCTCAGTTGTAGTGTTACATATTCCCATTATTCATATCAGATGCTTATTATATTTATAGTTATGGTTTATCCCCAAGTCTTCGAGGTCACATGAAGAGCACACTACAGCTAAACACTCTCTCAACAGGCGCAGGTGTTGCGGAATACAAAAAACTGCCAGTAGAGAAAAATTCCCCACCAAATACCTGATCTGCATCGTTTACCCGGCTACTGATTTTGCCTCGAGAAACTGCATCAGTGTAAGCTTAATTAGTCACTAGAGCACCAGAGGTCATGGTTATCTGTGCCTCAACGTTCTCTTGTCGCTTCTGATAAGAAGCGAACAACGCGGTCATCTCTCGCTTTGTCCTATATAGGCGGATCGTCGCATGAATTCGAAGCTAGGCCTATCTCAGAAGTCCTTGAATAACCGAAAATATCGACAACATTTAACAAATAATCCACTCTAGTTCCTACCAAAGGTCAAACCAAAGGCGCAAGACCAAGACCACAGGCGAATGACCGAGACCAGACGCCCAAGACCAAGACCACACCCTTAAGACCAAGACCAAGACCGCACCTTTAAAGACCAAGACCGAGACCAAGACCGGCACATTCGAGACCGAGACCAAGACCAAGACCGCATTTTTTCGGTCTCGAGACGGTCTCGAGACCAAGACCGCGGTCTCGAGACCACATCACTGGAAACAACTCTACCAGGATTTACAATACTTACATCTGATTACGCTGTAACAATTCAGCGATTTTAATGTTTTGCTCATCAACGCGAGAACTTTTCTCCAAATTCTCCTTCTTTAATCTCTCGTTCTCCTACACAATACAAAAATGATAACAAGCAACATGACAACATCGTTACAAGCAACATCATAATTAGCACTATCCTGCAGTTCTTGTATGGTACACTAACAAATATGGTCGGATAAGTTAATAGCTCTGAAGGACATAACACCACTTTGCATTAGGTGGAATGGTGCATAAACTGGGAGTCCACGCTGTGTATATATATGTGTGTGTGTGTGTGTTTATGTGTGTGTACATATGTGTGTACGCATGAATGTGTATATTTCTATTGCTGCAAGAAACGTTATGAAGCTAAGAAGGTGAGAGGAGGCGTGAAACTGACCATGACGATTCGTTCGATGTTGCTGACGAGCATTCCGACCTCCATCGTTGGCATTGAGTTGGATAGAGAGACTGCATTCGACTGGCGACTGTTCAGATGGTCCAACTAACAACAATAGCAACACACGGCACTTTAACCACTACCATACTAAACTGCCACCTTATCATCATAATTTTTCACCAGAGGCACAGATGACCCCTCGGGATTGCAAAAATTAAGGGAGTTTTGTTATGGAATGGTTGGTCTTCACAGATGGTTTTTATTTTTTTATTATAATCATATTGTTATTATTATTATATACATTTTGGAATCAATGAATGAATTAATTATTAGTATTATTATTTCATAAATGAATAAACAAATATGAAAAAATAATAAAAATAACATAAACAGAAATAAATGAATAAGATAAAATCAGATAGGTTTGCTTCATCCTTTGAATTCAAATTATTATTTTTATTATAATTCTTATTAAGGGTGATACTAATAATGTAATCATAGGAAACGTTACCTTTTCCGCTATCCGGTCAATCTTGTCGGAAACTCGACTCAGTGAAACCCTCACTTCTGTATTCTGGTTTCGTGTTTCCATCAACATCATAGGAACACTGGAGTCACCAACTAGCAACAATTAAACACAAATTCAACTGAGACTAAAAATAATTACAACTGCTGTCCTTCATGGCTACGGCAAACCATTTATAAAGAAGAATTGCATCAAATTAAGAAAAATTACTATGTTATTTAACTACTACTTTGTAATGAGGTAAAAAATAATCCATCTGCACTCAACAAATTTCCCAGACAGATAATGAAGTTATTTTACCATTAAAAATTAATAATATTATTTTCATTTTATCGTCCTTATTGATGCATACGTGATTGCGATACGGGAGGAGGAGGCTGTGGAGGTTGCTGAGGGGGAACGGGATACATCTGCGACTGAGGATAGATGCTGCCATACGGTTGCCCAGCCGAGACTGGAGGTGGATAGCCCTAAAAAAACAAACCACAAAGGCATCAGACAAAAGATCCTCAGAGTTGAGTTAAATTTACAAAGCACCACTATCTAATCGTTTATAATAAGAATGTTATACTCTGTATAAATGTATGTAACCGAAGTGCGGATATGCAATTGGTTGAATAAAGAATATACTTACTTACTTACTTTAATGACGAAGCATCAATCGATGGCGCTGAGCATATGTGGGTGAAGGACCTGCTCAAGGTCCCTACACAGTAACCATCTCAGGAGAGGAGGATCGAACCCGTACTCTCTGTGTTACAAGGCGACTGCTCTAACCAATTGGCTACCATGCCCCACAAAAACTGGCCATCAAAGCCAATTAATAAGTATGACTTTGAGACCTCCGTTTCCTTCCCAGAACCTCTTCTCAGTCGTGCACGATGAAGATGTATAAAGTCCACTATCGCTGAAAACTCTTTCTACAGGAGCTGAAGTTGCAGGAATGCTGAATGTTTTTTCAATAAGACGCGAGAGAATCTCAAACTTCTTATTTTCTGTTATGAGCGCCCATACAAGACTTTTGCTTCAAGACAGTTTCCACAAGGTCAAGAAATGACCGCAAGACCAAGACAATAGGTTCCAAGACCGAGATCAAGACATCAAAAAACCTGTCTCGAGAACAAGACGGAGTCTTTAGACCATACAACTCTGCTCATTTATATTATCTATTCAGCATAGTCTTTGTCTGCCTTCGTTTCTTTTGCTTTTGAATCTTCTTGCTTTGTTTACTGCTTACTTATAGCTTGAGTGTGAGAATTAAAAGAGGTGTTTAAGGAACTGCATTGTGTGGGATTCGACATTTATGTAATAATTAATAATAGTAGACTAATAACGAAGGTAAGGTCGACGTCAACGGCGCTGGCAGCCATACCTGTCGTTAAATACTGAACACTGAGAAGCAGTTCCTTAAACACCTCTTTTAAGACTTACACTTATCCTATAAGTAACTTACACTCATCCTATAAGTAACTTACACTCATCCTATAAGTTCGAGAAGTAGACAAAGCAAATTTGTATTTCATCTTTCTGCTTTATACAACTGAACTGAAGACGAACAGCTCATCATCATCATCATCACCAGTGCCTGTCACCAGCCATTTAGCGGCGATGGGTAGGAATAAATCAACTCTGTTGTCGTCGGTGATCTAGCAAGTCCACTGCTCCCCTTAGTGTCGGTACAAGTGATATTAAGTCCTCATTTATATTATCTATCCAGCGTAGTCTTGGTCTGCCTTTGTTTCTTTTTTCTTAACATCTACTATTCTAAGTATTGTATTTATTAATTCATATAGCGCCACTCATTTCATTGTTGCCTATATAAATTTGTGTTTATTTGTTTGAATGTATTAATCTTGCCATGTACAATGCTGTGCGTTTGCTAGTGCTTCTCAATAAAGGATATACTTACTTGGTCTGCTTTTATTTCTTTTTCCTTAAGATCTACTACTCTAAGTATTGTATTGTATTTATTAATTCGTATAGCGCCACTCACAGCAGTGGCCATTCAGTAGCGCTCCCAGTGCGAGAACCTCTAGAGACGAAAGAAGGTTTTGAGGAGGGAGAGGGCTGTAGGAAGAGACCCAGAAAGAATGGTAACACGTAAAGAGCAGGGAAGGGCATTCCATAGGGCATTCCATGCGCGAATCCTGATACAAGATATGTATGATATATATTAGAAATAAATGCAACCCCCGCAAAGCAAACAGAGAGACCTACCATCATCGCCTGGTAAGGCAACGGAAGTTGCGGATGATAGACGGACAACTGTCCAGTGGCAGCTGAACAAAAAGAACATCAACAAATATGTATGTTTTATGTCGTGCATGCATGTATATTATGTACGTATATATATATATATAATAATAATAATAATAATAATAATCTTTTCTTTATTAACTGCGCTGTACATTTACATGTTATGCAATTTAAATCTTAACTACTAACAGAACAGACAGCCTGCAATACAACGGCGCTAATAGCAGCCTACAAAGCATATCCGCCCAATGGGGGCTCGAACTCGGTACCTCTCGCTCTCTGTGCCAGATGTTATCCAATGCGCCATCGGACCCACCCACCCCATATGCAGGCGTTTAAAGATGTACATATATATGTAGGTATTTATGGACATTGTTGCTCGATAGTGTAGTCGAGAGCGTGCTGAACTGTCCATCGAGAGGTCTGGGGTTAAAACCCCTGCCAGGTCAGAAATTTGGTTCGAGATTTCTGTTCCACCTGAACCCCATGCCAACTCAGCTATAATGAGTACACTGACCCTACATTGTCGGTGGGAAAATGAGACGGGAGGGAGCGAACTGGCTACCCCCTTTCATATGCCGAGACTAAGAAACTAAAGTCGCGAACACTTCATACCCATGGCTGCCTCTCAAGTTAGCTTAAGGGACTGCTGCTCTTCTTCCTATGGATGTATGAATATATGTATGTATTAGTCAGAACACTTATGTGTATGCTCGAATGTATGCAAGTATACGTCTGTTTATATAGCTCCTATAATAACCTTCTAATGGCACTACAACATCGATATACCTGGCATGAAACCAGCAATGGAGGTTGGTCCCTGGAAAGGCTGTTGACCCATCATGTGTCCATAGGGTGTCGCGCTTTGTGGGATGAACGCATTCTCGGGGGCGACGTTAACGGCTGCTGCAGCTGGCATTGCGCCGGTGCCATGCTGGGCGCTGGTGCCATGCTGTTGGGCGGGTTTCATTGGCACTTCTGGTCGGATGTTCGGAGACGGAGCAGGTGACTGGAACGAACGAAATAGAAAACAACTGTGATTGGCTGATATGAAAGGAACTCACTGGATAGACTTCAGCATTATATGATTGATGATGATTATGATGATAATAATGATGATAATGATTATGCTAAAGATGATGATGATGATGATGATGATGATGATGATGATGATGAAAAGACATCATAAGTCTAAGTGATGAGCTGTAGTTCATGAAATTCATTCATAGGCAATGATTATGATGATGATAATTATGATGAGGTATGATCATGATGTGACAATAAAGATTACAATGATGATGATGATCATGACAGGGAGAATGATGATGAAGATGATGACGACTACAAGATGATGATGACTCACGATGATACTCATTCATTCAATCATTCATTCATTCATTCAATCATTCACAAGCGGATAGAACTCCAACAGCGGGATAAGACTCCATTTAACAACCCTCACGTGCATGTAGAACACGCAGTCTGGTAACTTGTATCAGACTGCATGGTCCATGATGATGCAGATCATGATGATGATGATGAACAATGATGATGATAATTATGATTATGATGATGATTATGGACATTTATGATAATGATGATGATGATTATGATGATGTTGATGATCATAATGATGATCAAAAGCAAGTTCTACACTATGCCACCAAAAAGCCAATCAGTGTAACGTCATGGCATGTGAATGCTAGATTTATATAGCCCCTCTACTTGACAGATCCCATTCCGTTGTCCAACCTCGGCCTCGGCGTTGTCCGTCTGAGGTTGAACGACAACGGGCAACATCGGTTGTCCCATCTTTGCCATTCGAGAAATCAACTTCGCTTTGTCAGTTTTTGACGACTAAACAAAATCATAAGAAAATTTATTATCAATATTATTCTCGTTATTTCAGTTTTCTACCAGAGGTACAAATAATCCCTCAGCGAGAAAATATTACGCTAGGAGTACAAAAGTTATTATTAATGTTAGTTATTGTTATTGTTATAATTATTACATCAATGACACGTATTACATACATCTACATCAATTACGCCTATAACATACATTTACATCAATTACACCTATTACATACATTTACATCAATTACACCTATTTACATACATTTACATCAATTACACCTATTACCGGTATATTCATTTACATCAATTATGCCTATAACATACATTTACATCATTTACACTTATTACACACATTTACATCAATTACACCTATTACACAATTTACACTTTACATCAATTACAACTTTAGGTACACCAACAAAGACACCTGTTGTGCCATTTGATCCTCTATGGATTTCGATTTTGCTCGGAAGCTGTCTTCCTTATCATCGTCCTTGTCATCAACGGCAACCTGTGGTACAGTGGCTGGTACGGAAGCATCTTCAGTTCTCTCTCTTCCAAACTTAACCTATCAGATAAATGTGAAAAATGCAATATGTAAAATACAGCAAAAAATTAATTATTTCAAAAAGACTGCAATGTTCTAGCATCCCTGATTGGTTCTTATCAGATCAACATCAGATCATCATCATCATCATCATCATCATCATCATCATCATCATCATCATCATCATCATCATCATCATCATCATCTTTAACATCATCATCATCATCATCATCATCATCATCATCATCATCATCATCATCATCATCGTCATCATCATTCGTTTTTTGTGAGTTAACAACAGGCAAATGCTGTAGGTGTACAAATACGAAGAAAGATTTGATGGTATGAAATAATAACTTAGTAAAAGTTGAGGAATAACATACAAGATATAAAGTTTCGTGAGTCTTTTTTATCAGGAAGGTTAAAGTTATGAGGTCTGTCCCTGAGAAAATGGTGATGAAATAGATGCTAAAGGAACCTGATTGATTCTGATCAGATGCTATTTAAAGACCACATACACACATACAACATACAAAGACACCTGTATAAATACTAACATACATGTATACATACACACACATACAACCTGCACAAAGTGAAGAAGCTAGTAGACGCTCAAAATCCTTCTTACCCGAACAACTTCCACCTCAAAGACGAGTGGAACGCCAGAGGGAAACTTGAATTCGCCGCCAGTCGCCAAGGAGGGGGAGCAAATCAGCAGCCGTTTGCCGTTCTTCTTCATTCCCACTACGCCCTCCTCCCAGGCCTAAAACAGCCAGCACAAGAAAATTCAGACCTTCAGAAATAAATGTTTGTAACACAGTTGTAATTTTACAGTGAAACTGTTGTAATATCACTGACATCTTACAGTTAAATGTGTTGTAAGAGCATTGTATATTACATGGTAATGTTTTACAATCTCACTTCGGTGTATTTTATTTTATTAGAAAACTCAAAAAGCACAACTTTTGACCAATCACTAAGTGAAACAGAATATATCACAACTTCTCCACCAATCAGCAAGCAAAACAGCAACGGCCACAACATATCCACCAATCAGAAGGCTTGAAATGCACAACCTTTCCACCAATCAGAAGGCTTGAAAAGCACAACCTTTCCACCAATCAGATAGCGAAAAGCACATATCACAACATATCCACCAATCAGAAGGCTTGAAATGCACAACCTTTCCACCAATCAGAAGGCTTGAAAAGCACAACCTTTCCACTAATCAGATAGCGAAAAGCACATATCACAACATATCCACCAATCAGAAAGCAGAACATAAACAAGTCTTACCCGAATTCCTTTCTGTTTTCCAATTCGAAATCGAAAGAGCTGGCCGTTCTCTAACATCTGAAAGAGAGCAAAATCCAACTGAATCTTTAAACACTATGAACTCTCCGGACACTCTCAGCACTTGTGAATAAGCTGGTGCACTGTGCTTTGCTTTAAGGTAGTGCTTTATGAATCTGCATAGGACACCACAATCTAACAGTTCTACAAAGCTACAACTTAGATAAGCTAAGAATCTGTCAAAACCTCAGCTGACATGTACACGCCTTACAAGTACAGACATGTAAGTGCATTACAAGTACATCCCTTACAAGTACATGCTTTACAGGTGCAAGCCTCATAAGTACACACTTTACAAATATATGTTTAACAAGTATGTGCCTTACAAGTACATGCCTCACAAGTAAATGCCTTACAAGTACAAGTCTTACAAGTACATTCTATACAAGTACATGACTTACAAGTACACATTAACAACAAGTAAATGCATACCTTACAAGTACACACTTCACAAGTACAAAGCGAAATGCTTCAGACTTACAAAGTCATGAATGAGTAGATTATAAGTTAACGGATTCTCAGTCTCTATAAAGGTCACTTACAGAACCGATTGCATTGTTCTCGACCTGCCATCCGGTGTACTTGATCTCGATGTTGTCCCCGGCTTCGAGTGCATGTCCCTCACCTGGACTCAGGTCCTGGGTGATGACCAGGTCACGACCGGCTGACTGACCACTAGTGAACTTGGACACAGCCACCTGACCACAAAGAAACAAAGGGTCTCATTGTACAGGCAGTATTCGTAAATGATAATTAATCAATCTGCTAAAAGTATTGTTCTTTACACCAATTAACTAGAATAGTGCAGCGCTTCCCAAAGTGGTGGTCTGAGGACCGGTGCCGGTACGCAAGCCCTCAGTTGCCGGTCTGCAGAGTAAGTCAAGAAACTGGTCAAATTGTTTCGGAATCAAGAAATGGCAATTATAATTTTAAAAGTCATAACAAAAGACACTTATTAGGCTAGCAGTTAAAGGGCAATAGAGTCATATAATTGGCTAAAGATGCATTTAAATCAATTTTAATACATATTTGAGGAATTTATTTTAGGTGATCGAAAAAGATAAATAATTAATAAATTGGGCACCGGTCCTCCTGCAGAGGCAAAATTCCTGTCGGTCCATGACACTGCAAAGTTTGGGAAGCACTGGAATAGTGCTTCTCAAGCTTTCTGATACTGCAGACTGTTAATTACATAAACGACATAGTTATCAGCACAGACAACATCAATGAACCATTGTCATCATTACTTGCTACTTGTATGAACACATTCATCGACAGTTGGTTGACTCACTTGCTTTGCGAACTGGAGTAGAACCGCCTCCGTTTCAAACATCAATGACCAACTTTGTCGGCTGTCGTCGTAGAAATTCACGTAATTGTTGGGCTGAACCTGTCGTTTATGAAAACGAATTCAGAGTAGAGTTCAATATCAGCAACAATTCCTACAAACTGACTTTACTATAAATTTATTTTCTATAGATAGAACCAACAACTTCTTCTTCCTTTTCTTCTTCTTCCTCTTCTTCTTCTTCTTCCGCCTTCTACTCGTCCTTCTATTTAACTCTTCTTCTCCAGATTCTTTTTCTTCTCCAGATTTTTCTTCATCTCTACACAATCTTCTTCTTCAGATTCTTCAAGGTCCCTACATTCTCCTGAATGTATAGAAGGCCTGAACCGAAAACCCCTGCATTCTAATATTTCCACGACACCACATCAGCCACAAGTAACTAAAAAGACGAGAAAAAACTGGACAACCCCTCTGAGCACTCGTGAATACGCCACTGCCGTGCACTCCGCTTGTAAATAGTACTTCAGAAATTTTGAGCTTATGGCTATGATAACACATAAAACACTTGGTTCTCACCGTGAACAGAAACGTCGCATTTATCTTCGCAAACGTCACCGGTTTCTCTTTCGTAAGATACAAGAGCAGTTTATACTGAAATCAAGAACCACATCACTTAACAGGACAACCACAAATTGAAATAAAATATAAAATTAAAACATATCAGCGATAAAATTCTAAAACTCAAATTAATAAGAATGCCTAACTAAACTGTACATCTCCCTGTCCAGATCTACCCACAATTTTTCTTTGTCCCTATTTGTCAACTTAAAGTTTCAATAAAGGAGCATATTATATATAAGTAGTTATGCCATTAGACTGGCATTAAAAACAGAGAGACGAATTTGCTCAAATGAGCAACTACTCACATCGACGTTTGGGTGATTCCCGATAACTGCAACTCCGAGCTTTCCTTCGCTTACATATTTGTCGTCCTTACTAGATAAGAAAACCAAATGTTTGATAAAACAACAGACAGGAATGATAATTCAACAAAGAAAAAAGCCATAATATTGTTGTATTAAGAACCAACTTCTTAACCAAAGGTGTCCACATGACCACTTGAAGCTACAGGAACTGACATTTCAATTATTATTATTATTATTACTGGTTATTATTGTCATTATCATTATCATCATCACTATAGGCGTCGTCATCATCATCATCATAGTTACTACTACCATCAAATAATTACACAATTTATTGAATGCCCCTATTTAATTACCCAGCATCAATAAACGACTGAGCTGAGCAATTGTCAGTGAAGGACTTGCCCAAGGTCTCTGCACAGCAACTGTCTGAGGGGAGGATTGAACTCTCCGCATTTACACAAGGCGAGCATTCTAATCAACTGAGACCTCATCGAATAAATTCATTGAAAAACGAGGTCATATCATCGCTGCAGAGAAATACGTATAATCGTATATTTACATTTACAGAAACTGCCGCTTAAAAGGGGTTTACTGAGACTTACAACTTGTAAGCAAAGGCGACGCCATAACAGAGGACGGCAGGGGCCACAGCAGATCCAGTTGACTGGGTAGGTGCATCTGTTTAGAAAACAATACAAGCCAACAAGTCAGTCATCACATATTGACATTTTACATCATACAGGTTAGTGTCATTAAATTTTTCCTAATTTGCGCTATATAAATTTCTGATTAACACAACTCACAGCCAAGCAGTGTTTAATATCCTCCTTTAGAATAATAATAATACTAAGAGGACGTATACACTTCACCTTTTAAAACTCCAACTATGAACTGCACTGGTTTCCCAGTCGCTTTTAGTACACTCTCGTTGCTAAAGAGTTAACTATCCTTCACTCCACGGCTGTATTTATTGACCCACAGCTACCATGGTACAAACCTCTACTTGTGTTATTATTATTATTATTTATTCCTCCGAGGTACATATGAATCCATCAGGATTTAAGAAATTACGGGAATGTTGTTTTCGAATGGCCAGTCTTTGCAGAGCTGTGGTTTAATTGGTGGAAAAGGTGCTACAAAAAGTGACTGCATTGAAGTGTTGGATAGTCATACACAACTCTGAAAGAGAAAATATTATTAGTATTACTACTATTTTTCTTACTGTTATTATAACCAGTGCTTTTTTCAGCCGGAGCGGTCCACAACGGTGTTCCGGGACCTTTTTTGAGCTAGTAAAAATAATTTAGTTAATTTAAATTTTTAATAAAAAATTATTTAAACTTAGTTAGATACATTAATTTAATTTCAGTGCTTTCAGTGTTTATTGATATTGATATCTATCAAATAGAAATATTAACATAGAATATGCCCCTATAATTATTCTGAATTTGTTGAGTTCCGGAACCTTTTTTCTAGAAAAAAAAGCACTGATTATATAACTATTATTTATTTATTAAGGGCAGCTATCTAAAGACCAAAAATCAACTGATGTCAGATGCTGATACTGAGCAATTGTGAGTGAAGGACTTGCTCAAGATCCCTACACAGTAACCGTCTCAGGGTCGTGCACTCCTACCAATCGATAAAGACTCGATGAACTTTATTCCTAGAATGTTATATAAAAACATGTACTAATCAACCCATCCATAAGTAGCCATACTGTCAACTGTTATTGTTAACCTACAGCGTTCTGCCTGTTGTTTTCTGAAATATACGCATATACATATACTGTGTTCAGTGGCGTAACGACGGGGGGCAGGGGGCGGCCGCCCCCGGGCGCAGGACGGGGGGCGCAAAATTAGGTCTGAAAATGTGTTTTTGTTAAAGAAATCAGGTAAAAATAGAAAAATAGTAAAAAAAGTAACTTTTTGTACGTGAGGCTTGGGGGGCGCGGGGCAAGGGGGGCGCAAAATGATATTTGACAAGGTTCTTGTTGAAAAATAGAGGGAAAAAAAAAAAAAAAAAGGTCATCAGAAATTTTGGCGGAAGTGAGAAAAAAATTTTCTGGAAATTCTTGCCCCCGGGCGCACGAACCCCTAGTTACGCCACTGACTGTGTTTCCTGCAGTAACACTACATTGGTATATTGTTATCAAACCGTCCTTGGAACTGACCTGGTCTTTTCTTTGGTTCCTTTGGCGCTGTGTAGGTCAGAGACTGGTTGCCCCCCTGAGATGCTGCCTGGTCCATGTCAAACAAAGACGCCAGCTTAGTCCTAGGCAGAAATCGGTTGTCGTTTCATAACAACACACGTGTCTTAGAACGATTATTTTAAATTTAATTTATCAAATTTTATTAATTGAGATATGTTGTTTTGGTTGTTCATCTCTGGTCATACCTAAACAAGAACTCTTCTTGATGAATGAGCCTTATCAGTTGCTGGACCTAGATTTTGAATCTCTCTCTCTTTCTTTCTCTCTCTCCCCTTGTATCTGTCCGTTCTGCTCAGTCGCTTGTGTCATTTCGTTCTCAACTTAAAACTTTCCTCTTTCAAATTGCCTATCAACTGTCTTTCTGCCTTAGTGGACTGATCTTTTGGATATTGACCTAATTACGACTTGGTTTGGTGTGCCATCGGTTGATGCTTTCTGTGTTATACACCGGCGCCATAGAAGTTGCTAGTTAATAATAACAATGTTTTCAACTCATCATATGATGTAACCTGTTAGTTAGTTGTGCGGTGTTTGTATATATATATCTTCGTTTAATAGAACAAACTGACAAACTGCAGTGAGTTGCATAATGGAAAGGAAAACAGATCTAATATATGTGGTATAGTTGCTGAGTTTACAGTTTATTGAAAAGCCTAAATTAGAGTAGATAGGCTATATGCTACCGTATTTTATAAAGAATTCTTGTGACAAATCCTTTACAGGTGCTACATAAAGCGTCGTGTACACACATACATGCGTATTATTGATAGTTTTAAATGTATTGCCACGGGTTTTTAAAGACGCCCTACACTGGCCAAACAAGCAACAGGACAAAAATATCGACCACGTCCGTCTTTGCAAAAATCTCTGACAGCACATGCTTCACTCTTCTCCACATCACATCGCCACTCTTGTCATAATGGCGCTCTATAAATGTCCCCATAACTTATGACACGCCTCCTCCAAGTGTAGTGGGGGCGTGCGTTTGAAGGCCTACATCATGGTTGTTGATATCCAAGTCAATCGCTCAAACCTCCATAAAATTATATTACCAGTTGACGGTCTTTTGAGGAGAGGAAAGCCTTACCTTCCACTGGCCGACGAAAAGTCTGCTTCCTCGTCATCACCGCCAAAAAACATCTTACATAACAAAATATGAAAAGTTCTGAAAACTAAACAAATTAAGGTCTAGCAATGATAACACATCGTCACAAGACAGGAAGTAAGTACCAGGCAGCTCTACCAGTGCGACCACTCTCCATTTTCTGAAATCTCAGGCTCTTGCCAGAAAAATCCCAAGATTGGCCAAAAGTGTACCAAGAAATCATAAGTTACCGAAAAGAAAAAAAGTTGTGAGGAAATATGAAATGCGTTTTAACTTTTAACAATAAAAATTATTCACAAAAATGCATAGTTAAGAACTCGCAAAGAAAAACTGGAGCATAACATTGAATTAACAATGGTCACAGGTAACAATAATGATAAACGTCTTTTAGACTGAGCGAGTTTTTCTAATCTGATTCGCTGCCACTGTTGCAAAGTACGGTAAAAAATAGTCTGTAGAGTAGAAAATCCCTAGAATGCTAGGTAATATCCCCAGATCCCAAGTTGGACCCCAGAATCCCAAGATCTTAGGAAAAGTCCCAAGCAGTGGTCGCACTGAGCTCTACCGTAATCTGCTGTTTTGATGCCTCAGCCTTCAAAGATTGTACAATGCGCAATCACGCTTTCTACCGCTCAAAAACTTCAGAGACATTTTGACTCCAAGATTACTATGACCACTAATTTTGTGATATTGCGCTAGTCAACTTTGGTCGCAATCGCAATGAATAGAAACGTTTACAAAACAGTTAATAATAAAATGCCGTAGCCTACTACTACTGGGTTAATTCACACAAGAAAAATTCGGGGCGAACATATGCTATTAACTTAGAGCGTACATTTTTACCTTCTCATGGATGTCGAATCCTCCATATTGCACTTTGAATTTTTTTTATTAACAAAATAAAGATGAATTTTCGTTATTGTTATTTTCGTTATAGTTATAATAATAATAATAATAATAATAATAATAATAATAATAATAATAATAATAATAATAATAATAATAATAATAATAATAATAATAATAATAATAATAATACCGTTCCAGACTTTTATCACTTGAATTAATCTGTAAGTCCTTGAGGGATCATGTTTACCTCGGGGCAAAAAAAAAAATAATAATAATAATAATAATAATAACAATAATAATAATAATAATAATCTTTTCTTTATTGAAGCGCCTGACAAACGCACTGCGCTGTACATTTACATGTTATGCAATTTAGGCTAAATCTTAACTAGCCTACTAACAGAACAGACAGCCTGCAATACTATACTGTAGTTATAGTTAATTATATTTTTTAGTTATAGTTATAGTTATCGTTAAAGAAGTCATTTTATTTTCGTTAACGAACATTTTCGTTATCGTTATCGTTAACGAGAATCACACTGCCTAATGGGGGACTCTGTGAGCAGTTCCTTTAAGCGGCTATAGGCGTCGCCAGTATGTGATGTGGTCAAACTTTAGACAACTTTAGCGTAAATAAACCATAGACATCATATATTAAATGTAAGATGTCTATGAAATAAACCTACCGCACAACAGAGCACACATTATACCTAGAGTAGCCAAACTATATGCCATCCTGGCGCCACCTATAGCAGCCATTTTTACAGAGTCCCCCATTGCTTTAATGATTTCGGCTTATGCCATATAGATTCCAAATTGGGCTTGTGCCTATGTAAAGCAAATATAGGCCTACCGGCGTAGGCCTATAGGTCTATCCAAGGAAACAACCGTTACTAATTAAGTCTTAATTAGGCCTATTAGGCTATCCTAATGGAGACGATCGAGCTTCTTGGGTAGAACAGAAGTATATAAGTAAATTAATTTGGTGTTTAATTTTAGAATAACTTAACAATAACTGAGTCGTTTTGGAAACCTTTTCCTGGAAAAGCAGTGGGCATCTTTATACCTAAATTGTTGTTGACTTTGTATGTAAAGCGCCGAGCGTTTGTTCAATTGCGTTTAATAAAGAACATACTTACTTACTGACTTAACTGCACTATCATAGTTTGGCAAATTGTCCCTTTTGGGAATCCTCGGATGTTCCTTGTTAGCTACAGCATTTCGTTGTCATATTCTTCGCGAGACGGCGCCAGCGTTATAATTAAGTCGCTTTTTCTAATGTCGCTTTTTCGAAATACATTAACTGAAAACACTGAATAACGGACTACGCGTGAAAGGCCTTTATCTAGGAGATCAGATTCTAACACATGTCTGTTTATGTCCGGTCCTTGTACCCTCTCCCTCTCCCTCTCCCTATTGGCCAAGTGTAATGACATTACTTTGTTCTCGCTTGATGGCACCAGTGTCGCTTCCACATTTCACTGAATGGACATTGGCCAATTGAAGAGTGACTCGCCAGAGGCGCTCCACACCTAACAATGAAACCACCATCGAACAGAAAGGCCTTCCAAGCAGAGGCAAAGAGAGGCTGAAGAGTTCATGTTGCAGGTTGCTAGGCAGTTTGTCCAGGAAGATGACCCGAGGATGGGTCAACCACAGCAAAACTTCTATGCTGGACCGTGAAAGTCCCGGCCTACGGATCAACCAAGTCGACGTGCGTGTAAGAGTAGAGAAATCGGCGCCCATGGCACGGAAGAGGCTGAGACACAAACTCATTCAGATAGGCCTAAGATGGACACAGCCCTCTGGACAATAATATTATCAAGGTTACTTAAGTTAGGTTTCAATTGTTATACTTCCATTTAATAAAACTATTACCATTATCATTATAAAAGACTAACGATTAACGAATTTCAAGCAACAGAAATAAGTTACACAGCAAACCATGAAGATAAATAGAAAAATGTTCATCGTTAGAAAGTTCAAAATCTGTTAAATTACCTGCATTAATCTACTCTAATCTAGGAACTTCTATAGCGCCAAAGTCTTGATGCTAAAGGCATCGGTCTATGTTCGGTAGCCTAGGCCTATAAATCAAAATTGTTATGGAAGCTAGAGTCAGATCGAAAGCCAAGCAGGGACGTCATTTGGGGGCAGGGTGGTTTTAAATGTCCCGTGAATTGATGGATCCAGTTTAACGGCAGCTTATGACAACATAGGCCGTTTCCGCCGACAAAGATTATTTGTTGGCATAATACAGCTGAATTCGATGGGAATTCAACTATTAATAGGTAGTGCATTTGATGCAATAATATGTCTCTATTCATCACTACATATATTTACATCAATTACACCGATTACACACATTTACATCAATTACAACTCTTGTGTAGATTTACGCCAACAACATCAGGTCCTGTTGTGCCATTAATTTAAGATAATGAAGATGATGCATTATATAGCTCCTCTATATGACTGGTTCCATTTCAATGATTCATTGTCCAACCTCAGCCTCGACGTTGTCCGTCTGAGGTTGAACGACAACGGGCTACATCGGTTGTCCCATCTTTGCCATTCGAGAAATCAACTTCATCTTGTCCGTTTTTGATGACTATAAAAAGATCATAGGAAAAACTTATTATTATTATTATTATTTTAATTTTTTATCTGAGGCGGTAATAATCCCTCAGGAAGAAGAAAAAATTTTAGGAGTAGAATAAAGATTGATCTCCAAGAAAAACTCTGCCTCGTCCCAGGCATTTATTATTAATATTATAATAAGTATTATTACTATTATTAATTATTATTATTAGTAGTAGTAGTAATTATTATTAATTAATTACTAAGCATTAATTATTATTTTTATTATTAATTATTACTATTATTATTCATGATTAATTATTAGTAGTATTACATCATTTACACCACCTGCATAAATCTACATCAATTACATCTCTTTTTACATAAATTACACCTATTACACACATTTACATCAATTACACCTATAAACACATTTACATCAATTACACCTATTACATACATTTACATCAATTACATCTATAAACAAACATTTACATCAATTACACCTTTTACATACATTTACATCAATTACATCTATAAACACACATTTACATCAATTATATTAATTACATACATTTACATCAATTACACCTATTACACAATTTACATCAATTACAACTCTTGCGTATATTTACGCCAACAACGACACCTGTTGTGCCATTTGATCCTCTATGGATTTCGATTTCGCTCGGATGCTGTCCTCCTTATCATCGTCCTTGTCGTCAACGGCAACCTGTGGTACTGAGGCTGATACAGTGGCTGGTACGGAAGCATTATCAGTTCTCTCTCTTCCATACTTAACCTATCAGATAAATGTGAAAAATGTAACATGCTAAAGACAGCAAAAAATTAATGATTTTAAATAGACAGCCACGTTCAAGCATCCCTGATTGGTTCTTTTCAGATGCTACTGGAAGCTGATTGGTTCTTATCAGATGCTATTGGAACCTGATTGGTTCTTATCAGATGCTATTGGAAGCTGATTGGTTCTTATCAGATGCTACTGGAAGCTGATTGGTTCTTATCAGATGCTCTTGTAACCTCATTGGTTCTTATCAGATGCTATTGGAAGCTGATTGGTTCTTATCAGATGCTGTTGGAGCCTGATTGGTTCTTATCAGATGCTGTTGGAACCTGATTGGTTCTTATCAGATGCTCTTGGAACCTCATTGGTTCTTATCAGATGCTATTGGAACCTGATTGGTTCTTATCAGATGCTATTGGAAGCTGATTGGTTCTTATCAGATGCTACTGGAAGCTGATTGGTTCTTATCAGATGCTCTTGGAACCTCATTGGTTCTTATCAGATGCTCTTGGAACCTCATTGGTTCTTATCAGATGCTATTGGAAGCTGATTGGTTCTTATCAGATGCTGTTGGAACCTGATTGGTTCTTATCAGATGCTGTTGGAACCTGATTGGTTCTTATCAGATGCTCTTGGAACCTCATTGGTTCTTATCAGATGCTATTGGAACCTGATTGGTTCTTATCAGATTCACATTTCGGTGTGACCTTGCGCGCGTTACAAATTTATTTAATAATAATAATAATAATAATAATAATAATAATAATAATAATAATAATAATAATAATAATAATAATAATAATAATAATAATAATAATAATAATAATAATAATAATAATATCAGAATAATCAGATGCAATGTAAAGAATACATACATGCATACAAACATACACACACACACCTGTACAAATACAAGCACACATACACACACAAGCAAGCATAACTGTACAAAGTGAAAAATGCCAACAGAAGCTATTCAATATCCTTCTTACCCGAACAACTTCCACCTCAAAGACAAGTGGAACGCCGGAGGGAAACTTTCCCGCCTTGATCTCACCTCCCGTCGCCAGGGAGGGAGTGCAAATCAACAGCCGTTTGCCATTCTTCTTCATTCCCACTACGCCCTCCTCCCAGGCCTAAAATAACCAGCACAAGAAAAATTAGACCTTTAGAACTAAATTTAGGACTTTTTCGGTGGTGCAGATATTTGCAAATGGAAACAGGCAAATTTTACAGTGTAGCGTTTTACAATGTAGTTGTAATTTAACAGTGTAACGGCTGTAATATCACAGAAAGTTTATAGTGACATGCATCGTAAGCGTTGTAAACGTTACAGAGTAACGTTTTGCAATCTCATGTCTCTGTATTTTATTTAATTCCCATGTACCGTCAAACTTAATCAATTAAAAGGCTCAAAAAGCACAGCTTTTCAACCAATCAGCAAGCGAAACAGAATATATCACAACTTATCAACCAATCAGAAGGCTTGAAAAGCACCCTTTTCCATCAATCAGAAAGCGAGGAAACACGTCTCTTAAAGTATCCAACTATCCATCAATCAGAAACCTGAACAAAAAGCAGTTTTCCACCAATCAGACAGTCAGATTGAAGAGGGATTTAAGTCTTACCCGAATTCCTTTCTGTTTTCCAATTCGAAATCGAAAGAGCTGCCCGTTCTCTAACATCTGAAAGAGAAAAGAAATCCAACTGAATCTTTTACGCTGTGAACTCTGAGCATACTCTCAGCACTCGTGAATAAGCTGATGCTCTGCGCCTTGCTTTAAGGTAGTGCTTTATAAATCTGGAGTTACGCATAGGACACCACTATCTAACAGTTCTACAAAGCTACAACTTAGATAAGCTAAGAATCTGTCAAAACCTCAGCTGACATGTACATGCCTTACAAGTACAGACATGTAAGTGCATTACAAGTACATCCCTTACAAGTACATGCTTTAAAGGTGCAAGCCTTATAAGTACACACTTTACAAATATATGTTTAACAAGTATGTGCCTTACAAGAACATGCCTCACAAGTAAATGCCTTACAAGTACAAGTCTTACAAGTGCATTCAATACAAGTACATGACTAAGAAGTACACATTAACAACAAGTAAATGTCTTACAGGTATATGCCTTAGATATGCATACCTTACAAGTACACACTTCACAAGTAAATGTCTTACAAGTACACATCTTACAAATACATGCCTTACAAGTACAAAGAGAAATGCTTCTGACTTACAAAGTCGTGAATGAGTAGATAAGTTAACGGATTCTCAGTCTCTATAAAGGTCACTTACAGAACCGATTGCATTGTTCTCGACCTGCCATCCGGTGTACTTGATCTCGATGTTGTCCCAGGCTTCCAGTGCATGTCCCTCACCTGTACTCAGGTCCTGGGTGATGATCAGGTCACGACCGACTGACTGACCACTGGAGAACTTGGACACAGCCACCTGACCACAGACAAAGTGTCTCGTTGTCTCATTGTACAGGCAGTTTTCGTAAATGATAATTGATCAATCTGCTAAAAGTATTGTTCTTTACGCCAATTATCTAGAACAATGCTTCTCAAACTTTCAGATGTAGCGGACTGGTAATTGTCTTACCAGCCTTACCATGGACCGGCGCTTTCATCACCAGCCTACATTATATGACATTTTAGAATAAATTTTAGGTTTCATTATATAGTCACTTTTTATTACAACCATACTTTTGTTAATGAAGCATGTTTAGAACTGCTTATTATGTATGAACACTGTAGTTTCTCATTTTCCATGTTTTACACTGCATGCCAGAGGTTCTCACACTGTGGTCCTCGGCCCAGTGCCGGTACGCAAGTGATTGGTTGCCAGAGGCCACAGACTGATAACCGTTTGAAGGTGTTGGTACATTAGAAATCGTACCCCGAAGTGAAAACCAGGTTCCGTGGGAAAATTTCCTTTAAAATGATTCCTAATCTAATTTTCAAGGATTAAAATTGTACATACCCCAATCACTGTTTAGAAACATTATACCAGACCAGAATATATGGGTTTTTTTGGTCGGAATTCCGTCACAAAAAATTTCAGATAAAAAGGGTTCCATAGCCAAAAAAATAGGAAAGCACTGCAATAATTAATAGGTAATTAGGTAATTACTTAGGTAATTAGAGCTACAATTAGAGACAGCTGGTTGACTCACTTGCTTTGCGAACTGGAGTAGAATGGCCTTCGATTCAAACATCACTGACCAACTTTGTCGGCTGTCGTCGTAGAATTTCACGTAATTTCTCGGCTGAACCTGTCGTTCATCAACACAGATTCAGAGTAAAGTTCAATATTAACGCGAATTCTTACATACTCACTTTCCCTTAAATTTATTATCTCTAGAGAAAACAACTTCTTCTTCGTCTTCTTCCTTTTATTCGTATTCTTCTTTCCCCACTTCCTCCTCTGCCTCCTTCTCCAGATTCTTCTTCTTCTTCTTCACACAATCTTCTTCTTCTTCTTCAGATTCTTCAAGGTCCCTACATTCTCCTGAATGCATAGAAAGACTTGAACCCCATCTCTCCACTTCCAAACATTTCCATGATACCAATCAGCCACAAGTAACCGAACTTCTTCTTTTTCTTCAACAACCGTCCTCGATACGAGGGTTGGTCGCATTGTAGACGATTCTTCTCCATCCTCTCCTGTCCTCGGTTTCTCGCAGCAACCTTTCCGTTGATAATTCCAACCATTCGCCCACATTGTCCATCCACCTCTTCCTTGGTTTCCCTCTTGCTTTTGCTCCCGGTACCGTTCCTTGCATACTTTCTTTCTCTAGACATACACCTTGTTTCCTCAGTAACCGAACAGATGATTAAAAAAACTGGACACCCATCTGACAAGACGCAGCACTCGTGAATAAGCCACTGCCCTGCGCTCAGCTTGTAAATAGTACTTTACAAATTTTAAGGCTACGCGATACATTAATTCCGGAATTTATATAGCGCCCCTTCAAGGAACCTACTCAGAGGCGTTTGATGATTACGAAAACAAATCAAACGCTTGGTTCTCACCGTGAACAGAAACGTCGCATTTATCTTCGCAGACGTCACCGGTTTCTCTTTCGTAAGATACAAGAGCAGTTTATACTGAAATCACAAACCACATCACTTAACAAGACAACCACAAATTCAAAGAAATTCTAAAATATCAGTGATAAAAATCCAAAACTCAAATAAATAAGAATGCCTAACTAAACAGTATATCTCTCTCTGTCTGTCCAAATCTACCCACAATTATTACTATTATAGGCTAATTATTATTTGCTGTTGTTGTCTAAGTTATGGCTATAGTTATTATTACTATTACTGTTACAATTACTCTATTATGATTATTATTATTATTATTATTACTACTAATATTATCATTATGCATTTATTAAATGCTACTATCTACTGACCAAGCAACAATCAATGGTGCCGACCAATATTATTGTGAGTGAAGAATTTGCTCAAGGTCCTAACAAAGTCATCATCTCAAGGGACAAGGATAGAACCCGTACTCTCAACATTATACAGTCAGCACCCAAACCAATCGGCAACCATGTGCCATGCCTATATACAGCAACTGTGGGTCAAGCAGTTATGCTATTAGACTGGCATTAAAAACTAAGAGACGAATTTGCTCAAACGAGCGCATACTCACGTCGACGTTGGCATGGTTCCCGATAACTGCAACTCCAAGCTTTCCTTCGCTTACATATATGTCGTCTTTACTAGAGAAGAAAACCAAATATTCGATAAAAATGACAGACAGGAAAAATAATACAACAAAGAAAATTAAGCTGTCCACATGACCACTTGAAACTACAGGAACCAACACTTCTATTATTATCATTAATAATAATATTATTATTATTAATATTAATATTATTATTACGATTATTATTATTATTATTATTATTATTATTATTTTTATTATTTTTATTATTTTTATTATTATTATTATTATTATTATTATTATTATTATTATTATTATTATTATTTATTATTATTATTATTATTATTATTATTATTATTATTATTATTATTATTATTATTATTATGTGTTGGCTAAAAGTAGCTCTATTATCGATATCCTCTGTTGGATCTGTCCAGAGTTCGCCGCTCGTCGGCTCCCGGCAGCCTTGACATGGTGCCCTGGAAAGCCACCGCGTTGAAGCGTTGGATAATGACCGATAGGCCTTGGAAGAGGAAGCTTATTATTATTATTATTATATATATTTATAGTTATGGTTTTTGTCCCCAAGTTTTCTAGGTCTCATGAAGAGCACACTATATATCTAACGACACTCTCAGTAGGTGCAGGTGTTGCGGAATACAAAACACTTTGCCAGTAGAGAAAAATTCCCCACCAAATACCTGATCTGCATCGTTTACCCGGCTACTGATTTTGCCTCGAGAAACTGCATGAGTGTAAGCTTAACTAGTCACTAGAGCACCAGAGGTCATGGTTATAACTGTGCCTCAACGTTTTCTTGTCGCTTCTGATAAGAAGCGAACAACGCGGTCGTCTCTCGCTTTGTCCTATAGGCCCTATAGGCGGATCGTCGCATGAATTCGAAGCTATCTCAGAAGTCCCAGAATAATCGGAAAATATCGACAACATTTAACAAATAATCCACGCTAGTTCCCACCAAAGGCCAGACCAAAGGCGCAAGACCAAGGCCAAAGGCGAATGACCGAGACCAGACGCCCAAGACCACACCTTTAAGACCAAGACCAAGACCAAGACCGCACCTTTAAAGACCAAGACCGAGACCAAGACCGGCACATTCGAGACCGAGACCAAGACCAAGACCGCATTTGTTTGGTCTCGAGACGGTCTCGAGACCAAGACCGCGGTCTCGAGACCACATCACTGCTGAGACTTACAACTTGTAAGCATAGCCGACACCAGCACAGAGGACGTCAGGGGCCACAGCAGATCCAGTCGACTGGGTAGATGCATCTGTTTAGAAAACAATCCAAGCCAACAAGACAAGTCAGTCATCACATATTGACATTTTACATCGTAAAGGTTAGTGTCATTAAATGTTTCTTCAATTTGCGCTATATAAATTTCTAATTAACACAACTCACAGCCAAGCAGTGTTTAACATCCTCCTTCATAAATGCATAGTAATAATAATAATAATAATAAGAGGAGGTATACACTTCACCTTTTAACACTCCAACTACAAACTGCACTGGTTTCCCAGTCGCTTTTAGTACACTCTCGTCGCTAAAGAGTTAACTATATCCTTCACTCCACAGCTGTGTACTCATTGCCCCACAGCTACCATGGTACAAACCTCTACCTGTGTTGTTATTATTATTATTTTTTTTTAACCCGAGGTAGTTCTATTCCCTCAGGCTATCAAAACTATTATCTGGCGTGCACTCCTACCAAATGGCTAAGTGTTTCCTGCAATAACACTACATTGGTAGGCCCTATATTGTTATCAAATCGTCCAACTGACCTGATCGTTTCATCGGTTCCTTTGGCGCTGTGTAGGTCAGGGACTCGTTGCCCCCCTGAGATGCTGCACGGTCAGTCCTAGGCAGAAATCGGTTGTCGTTTCATACCAACACACGCTTTATAGTACGCTTATTTTTAATTAATCTGATTTTATTAATTTAAATATGTTGTCTTGGTTGTTCATTCATTCCGAGAATTTCTATAGCGCCTCTTCAAGAAACCTACTCAGAGGCGCTCTTGTCTTCTCTGGTCGTAACTGAAACTAGAACTGTTCTTGACGAACGAGCCTAAACGGTTGCGGGACCCAGAGTTTGTCTCTGTCTCGTTCTCTGTCTCGTTTCTCTGTCTCTCTGTCCCTCTCTGTGTCTTCCCTTCTATCTGTCCGCTGCATCGACGTATATTGAGTGGACACAGCATAGCACAGCTAAAGTTGTACGGTGAAGTGAAGCTTCCGGTTACTGAACATTTTGCCAGCCATGACGTCACAGGCAAGCAATGCGCATGCGCAGCCATTTACTTTTATTAAGGTCAACCGCTCATAAACAAACAGAATGGTGCCGTTAGCGATATCGATGTGCGTTTTAAATTTACTATAAACTTGTATCGAATAATACAATCATATATTCGTTTAATGTGTTAACAACAGACATAACGCTGTAGGTGTACATAGAAAATAAAATACATCTAGATATTAATAGTATGAATTAATAATAGCTTAGTAAGAGTTCAGGAATAACATACGAGATATAAAATTTCGTGAGTCCTTGTCAGGAAGGTTAAAGTTATGTGGTCTGACCCTAAGAAAATAGGGCGTAAAATGTTGATTAGGAAACATGCATCTGAGTGAATGATTCTCATTTAAGAGGACGGCTTTAAAGAGTGAAGTGTC
This sequence comes from Aporrectodea caliginosa, assembly GCA_020284085.1. Taxonomy (NCBI): domain Eukaryota; kingdom Metazoa; phylum Annelida; class Clitellata; order Crassiclitellata; family Lumbricidae; genus Aporrectodea; species Aporrectodea caliginosa. The sequence goes on from JACEVL010001047.1 coordinate 374,656, forward strand.
TGCGTTATAAGCAAGAACATTCATAGAAGGAGAATCTGACTGAATAAAACCAGAGCGTTTTAATCTGTTGTTCAGATGTTCAATGCGGGATTTGTCCTTTTCGCTCGCCAGACCCCACCAGGCGGGGGAAGCATACATTGTTCTGGCTATGATGGTGGCGCGGGTGATCAGTTGTAGAGAATCTGCAGATGCACCATGGTTTTTGAGTGTTTTAAGGGCGAATATTGAAGCCGAGCCACTTTTGACGACTTTGTGTTCCGTGACAGAAAGTTTCTCATCGATGGTGACGCCTATGGCTTTTATTGAGGTAGAGCGAGGAATACCGGTGATTGAGGGTTTGTTGGAGAGTGAAGATTGGTTATGCTTGATGACTGCCATTTCACGGGTTTTGGAAGCGTTTATTTTTAGGTTCTTTTCCTCTGACCAGTTGTGGATATGTTGAAGTTCTGTTTCTGCGGTGTGAAGGGAGTTTGATCCGATGAAGAGGTAAGAGTCGTCAGCGTATTTGGAGAGACGATTTTGAGGATGGATGGGATGGAGGTCAGATATGCCAACAATGAAACCAGTTGGGCCGAATACTGAGCCTTGGATGACACTGGCGTTGATTGAAATTACTCTGGATTTTTGACCTTTGTAGATGGTGTAATGCTTTCTTTCGTGTAAGTAGTTGATTATCCAGTTGTAGATGTAGTCCGGAAGGGAGAGGGATGCTAGTAATTGGGTTATTGCAGAGTGACTGATAGAGTCAAAAGCTTTAGAAAAGTCCATTGATATTATTACAACATGGTCGTTGGTTTTAAGAAGGTCAGTGGCATGCTGTATGATGGAAATGATTGCAGCGGTGGTAGAACCGGTGGGCTTGAAGGCATTGTTGGGAGACCTTCCCAACCGAGACACTGTTGACGGTACTTTGTCCTAGATTGAAGAGACATTCTGGATAAAGCTAAATATATTTAGTATTGAACTGAACTATATATTGAAAGTAGGCGTGATGTTAGGCTTACTAGAAATATACGAATATCGTTACTGTAACAGAGACAGAAAATAGGATAGTTGATGAACTATATCAGGTATAGTTACAGTTGGTTAAATCAGAACACTCACTGAGTGAACAGAGTGCGTATGAGGTGTCTCGTGATTTCTTAGTAGGTAATGGGCTAAATAAAATAACTCATGATGGCATTGAGGTCAAACAGGTTGTTGTATCTACGGATGGGAGGAATAAAGTAATACAAGTGGAATATGACAATCTGTCGAGTGGTCAGTTAAGGACACAGAAGATAATGAATAGATTGTTGTGTGATGTTTGGTGGTCTGGTGTGAATGAGTTGGATTTAACAGGCGTAAATGAGTTGTGTGAAGAGAAGCTTGAACGATTGTCAAATGTCAGTGAAATTGTGTTGAGCAAGGATGTGATGAATGAAGGAATTGAAAATGGTTTGAGGAGATCATTAGTTGAATTGAAGACGTACGCAGGAGAGAAGAATGAGTTGTCGTTAGTCAAGTATAATAATGTTGTTTCAATGTTGACTTCGAAAAATTGTGTTATGTTTGAAAGAGTTGAAGATGAATGTACAATGGAGGACGTACCAGGGAAATTGATAAACTTAAAGGAATGCATTGTGGATAATGTACATGTTGTTTGTTCCTTCATGCTTGACGAGTCGAAGGTCGAGGAGATGAATCGAGGGTATGTCGAAGTGGACAACGAATCGAATGAAGGTGTAAGCAGGTTGCTTAAAACAGTGGAAGTGGATTTGCGAAATGTAGAAGAGGTGGCCAAGAATGAATTATGCGTATCAGATTCACGGAAGAATTGGTGTGTGAAAGAGTGGCGTAAAGGTATGTTGACTGACGTGAATGTGAAATGGAAAATGTGGATATTCATGCATGGTTTCTTGAAACAGGGTGGTGAATGGCAAATATATAAGTTGTGGAGGTGCATTGCATTGGTGTTAGTACAAGGTACTTTGGAACATGCTTGGATGTTGATATGGTTGCATGGTGGCATGACTGATGGGTGTATGTCAATAGCTGTAGCATTGGTATTACACATCAGAAATGGTTACAGTAATTGGAGTGTGTGCTTGGTACAGTTTCAAGGGTTGACATACAGGAAATGTTTGGTGTGGTTGTTTACAGAGTGTTTGTTGGAAGGATGTTTGTGGAAGGTTGAAGTAGTATGGCTACCGATTTGTGCACACAAGGCAAATGAAAGTGAATTGTTAAAAGAGAAATCTTATGTGGGTGCGTTAGATGTATATTTGCAGATGACTAGCAGGATGAGATGTCAGGATGGGAGAAACGATGGCAGAAGTTGTCGAGATCGACGATTATGTTCCAATCGAAGGAACTTGACGGTGCTCGTGTTCTTCATGGTGGTGATGATGTTGTACGTGGAACATCCGATATGTTTTCTGAGTCGGAAGCTGAGGATTCATGAGATGCACTATTCGACGATCGAGAAGGAGGCCTTGGCGCTTGTGACAGCTGTCCGAGCGTGCAGCGTCTACTTTGGGTCTTCGCCGGTCTTGGTCTATACAGATCACAGTCCGTTGCAGTTCATAAACACAATGGCAAATTCAAATCAGAAATTGCTTCGATGGAGCCTAGAGTTACAACAGTATACTCTCGACATTAAGCATCGACCGGGAAAAGAGAACTGGATGCCAGATCTCTTGAGTCGACCGTCGCCTGTGGGATCTTCGAGTGTGTTGTTGGGGAGTTGAAGTTGGGGGTTTTGGTTGTGTTTTGCGTAGTTTCATTTGTCATGTTTTTGTGTTTTTTTTCGTTTTGTCGAAAACCGATAGGTTTTCTCTCGTAGTGGTTGGGGGGTATGTTGGGAGACCTTCCCAACCGAGACACTGTTGACGGTACTTTGTCCTAGATTGAAGAGACATTCTGGATAAAGCTAAATATATTTAGTATTGAACTGAACTATATATTGAAAGTAGGCGTGATGTTATGCTTACTAGAAATATATGAATATCGTTACTTTAACAGAGACAGAAAATAGGATAGTTGATGAAATATATCGTGTATAGTTAAGAAGGAGTGTTCTCTCCTATTTAAACCAATGTGAACGAATCGTCGTCGAAGCTTGGCAGTTTTCGTTAGGCCTGTTGCCGTGTGATGTCGAATTCTCAGTAGAACTGACCAAGACTTCCATGTACTAGATAAGTCTAGTTAACTAGTTAAACTGTTGGTTTCGTGTCCGCTGTGGCCAACCAAGTTGTTTGTTTGCTGTGCAACGTTCTCAAGAACTGGAGACGTGTGGAGCTGATGTTCTTCGATAAGGTTGTATGTGTGTTACTATTACGGATTTTGTTTTATAATATACATTCTATTTTACCCTAGACACGAGTTTTTCTTCATTCGTAGAGTAGCACCTTACATTTGCTAAGGTGCGGACGAGCCCCCAAATGTAAGGTGCTACTATACGAATGAAGACAACTCGTTTTCTAGGGTAAAAAAGAATGTATATTATAAAACAAAATCCGTAATAGTAACACACATACAACCTTATCGAAGAACATCAGCTCCACACGTCTCCAGGTCTCGAGAACGTTGCACAGCAAACAAACAACTTGGTTGGCCACAGTGGACACGAAACCAACAGTTTTAACTAGTTAACTAGACTTATCTAGTACATTGAAGTCTTGGTCAGTTCTACTGAGAATTCGACACCTCACACGGCAACAGGCCTAACGAAAACTGCCAAGCTTCGACGACGAATCTTTTACATTGGTTTAAATAGGAGAGAACACTCCTTCTTAACTATACCTGATATAGTTCATCAACTATCCTATTTTCTGTCTCTGTTACAGTAACGATATTCGTATATTTCTAGTAAGCCTAACATCACGCCTACTTTCAATATATAGTTCAGTTCAATACTAAATATATTTAGCTTTATCCAGAATGTCTCTTCAATCTAGGACAAAGTACCGTCAACAGTGTCTCGGTTGGGAAGGTCTCCCAACATAATATTGATCATGAAGGGATATGTGTTTAGGCAGATGTTCAAAGCTGGGATAGATATAGGCGTGAACAACAATGCGTCAACGAGTCTAGATAGTACTGGAAGGACCGAGATTGGACGGAAATCTGATGGTTGGGATGGGTGGGGAGTTTTAGGCTTTGGGTAGATTATGGCAGTTTTCCATTGGTTAGGAACAAAGGAAAGTGTTAATGATTGGGAAATTAGAGTTGTTAGTATTCCAGAGTAGCCGGGGGCCGTTAGTCTTAGAAACCAGGCTGGGAGACCGTCATCACCAACTGCAGTGTGTTTAAGATGATCAAGTAGATGAAAGATTAAACTTTCGGTAATGTCGATCTGCTCTGGGGGAGCGGTGGACTTGAGGAGAGGTGCAGAGTAATTGGGATCATGAGAAGCGTTGGCGAAATAGTTGTTGAGATCATCGGCACTGAGTGAAGAAGGGAGGTCGTCATGGTTGGTTTTCTTTGTAATTTGGTTGACTTGTTTCCAAAGTGATTCAGCTCCTTCACGAGGGTTAGCGTGTTTGAGGAATGAGGTGTTCTTTTTAGTGATAGCTTTAGCGATCCGGAGGGATAGAGCTTCTGCTTTCTCTATTTTCCCTTTTCTCATGAATCTGTTCTTGAGTCGAAGCATGCGTTTTATTTCCGGTGTAATGAATGGGGGATCTTTTGATGTGATAGTAATTGTGCGGAGAGGGTAGTTTTGATCTAATCGAGCAGTTGCGTCACTGTAGAAGTTATTCCAGGCTTCTTGTAGGTCGGTGGATAAGGCGAGATCCGGGTTGATGGTTTCCAGTCCACTAAGGGTCAAGGAGTGTTGTGAGGGTGATCTTTTTCTGAAAGTGATAGTAGAGTGTCTTTTCCCTCTATCTGTGATTGGGTTTCCAGTGGTGGCAATGATAGCTTTGTGGTCTGTTCGGATGGTTGAAGAGATGACTTTGATCTTGAACAAATCGGGAACAGAAACCATGAACTGATCTAGAATGTTGTTTCCACGAGTAGGTTCAAAGACTGTAGGAGTTAGGCCTGTCAGTTCGGTAATTTCATCGATATTGAGGCGATTGAAATCTCCGCCTAATATAATTAGAGCTTTGTTGTCTTTTTGAGTTATTTCTTCAACTGATTTTTCGAGCCAATGAAGTAGAGAACTAAGCGAGTATATTGGGCTTGGGGGGTGGTAAAGAGCACCGATATATATCCGATAGTTGAGTGAGATTGTTTTTATCCAGAGCAGTTCGATTTCATTTGGTAATCCTTGTACGGGCCAATGAGTTGCTTTGATAGATTCTCGTGTATATGTTACAGGCAATGTGTAAAATCAGGGATTTTGTAAAATGCCTGAAATTTTTAGGCAATTTGTAAAATCCCCAATTCACTCGGGCACTTTACAAAATCCCTGAAAAAACCAGGGATTTTGTAAATTCCCTGAAATCTGATGATGAAAATTTGACAGATTGCCTGAAAGTGACGAAAATTATCGAAGTTTTACAAAATACCTGAAAAAACCAGGGATTTTGTAAAATCCCTTAAATCTGATGATTACAGGCAATGTTTAAAATCAGGGATTTTGTGAAATCTTTTAAATCTGATGATTACAGACAATGTGTAAAATCAGGGATTTTGTGAAATTTTTAGGCAATTTGTAAAATCCCCAATTCACTCGGGCACTTTATAAAATCCCGGGATATAAAAAAACCAGGGATTTTGTAAAATCCCATAAATCTGATCATGTCCGCCTTTGGCTGCGTGTCCGACATGTCCGCCGGCTATGTTTCAAGTCATGTGGTCGGGGCCGTGACTTGTTTGTTCCCTTCCCCTTAGGAGCCTAAATAGAGCTTTGAGTTGTCGTGACGGATTGTCAATTAATAAGAATAAATAAATAAATAAATAAAATAAAATAAATCAAATTACATTTATTTATTTAATCAATTAATTAATTAATTAAATTTAATATATAAATAAGAAAATAAAATAAAAAATAAAATAAAAATAAATAAAAATAAAAATATATAATTAATTAATTAAATTATTAATTATCTAATTAATTAAATGAATTAAATAATAAAATTTATTTATTCATATAATTATTTATTTAATTTTATTTTTTATAAAAAATAAAATAAAATAAATAATTATATAAATAAATTTATTTATTCATATAATTATTTATTTAATTTTATTAAATAAATAGAAATAAAAATAAATAATTAATTAATTGAATTATTAATTATTTATTTAACAATTTATTAAACAATTATATGAATAAATAAATTTAATTATTTAATTCATTTAATTAATTAGATAATTAATAATTTAATTAATTAATTTTTATTTTTATTTTTATTTATTTTTATTTTATTTTTATTTTATTTTTTTTATTTATATATTAAATTTAATTAATGAATTAATTGATTAAATAAATAAATGTAATTATATTTATTTATTTATTTTATTTTATTTATTTATTTATTTATTCTTATTGATTGACAATCCGTCACGACAACTCAAAGCTCTATTTAGGCTCCTAAGGGGAAGGGAACACACAAGTCACGGCCCCGACCACATGACTTGAAACATAGCCGGCGGACATGTCGGACACGCAGCCAAAGGCGGACATGATCAGATTTATGGGATTTTACAAAATCCCTGGTTTTTTATATCCCGGATTTTATAAAGTGCCTGAGTGAATTGGGGATTTTACAAATTGCCTAAAAATTTCACAAAATCCCTGATTTTACACATTGCCTGTAATCATCAGATTTAAGGGATTTCACAAAATCCCTGATTTTAAACATTGCGTGTAATCATCAGATTTAAGGGATTTTACAAAATCCCTGGTTTTTTCAGGTATTTTGTAAAACTTCGATAATTTTCGTCACTTTCAGGCAATCTGTCAAATTTTCATCATCAGATTTCAGGGAATTTACAAAATCCCTGGTTTTTTCAGGGATTTTGTAAAGTGCCCGAGTGAATTGGGGATTTTACAAATTGCCTAAAAATTTCAGGCATTTTACAAAATCCCTGATTTTACACATTGCCTGTAACATATATATGGCCACGCCACCGCCTTTTCTACCTTTTCTGTCCTTTCTGAAGGTTTGGTAACCTTGGATTTTGCAGACTTCTTCGAGGTGATGGGCTTTGAAGTGGGTTTCCGAAACGATTGCCATGTCTAGATCGTATCCGGTTAGTTCTGCGCTGAGGTGGTCTAATGCATCCCGTTTGGCTATTGATCTGGCGTTAATCACCATTCCTTTGTAGGGAATACAATCAAATATTTTATAATATTTGCGTCAAACTAGATCATAGCTATATCGCTAACGGCACCATTCTCTTTGTTTATGAACGGTTGACCTATATAAAAGTAAATCGCTGCGCATGCGCATTGCTTGCCTGTGACGTCATGGCTGGCAAATAACGTCGCAGGCACGCAACCGTCTAGGCTTCAGTTTGAATCTCTTACGCTGTGTCCACTCAATATACGTCGATGGTCCGCTGTGTTCAGTCGCTTGTGTCATTTTGTTCTCAACTTAAAACTTTCCTCTTTCAAATTGCATATCCACCATAGGCTGTCTCTCTTGTCTTAGTGGACTGATCTTCTGGATATTGACCAGATCAAGTCTTGGTTTAGTGTGCCATCGGTTGATGCCTTGTGTGTTAGACACCGGCGCCATAGAAGTTGCAAACTAATAATAACAATATTTTCAACTCATCATAAGTTGTAACCTCTTAGTTAGTTGTGCGGTGTTTGTGACAAATCCTTTACAGGTGCTACATAAAGCGTCGTGTACACACAAAATACATACATGCATATTTTGATAGCTTTGAAATGTAGTGCCTCGGATTTTTAAAGATGCCCTACCAGTGTTACCACTCCTATGTTTTTCCTCTATGTTTTTTTGGCTTCGTCTATGTTTCTATGTTTTTTTGGCCAAAATCTATGTTTTTTCCATGGAAGCTTTACTTGTTAAAATGGCACTTTTTCATATGAGATAACCTTTTTTTGCTTATTTTGTAACTTTTCAGCAATTCCTATTGGGATGCGATGACCTTTTTTGCACAAATTTATTTAGAACTGGACATTTTTTTCGAACTCCACGCTAAAAAAAGCTCTGATTCCACACGCATCTGCTAAAAAACCGTGTCTATGTTTTTCTATGTTTTTTTAGCGGTTATCTATGTTTTCCAAAAATTGTTGAGTGGTAACACTGCGCTCTACACTGGCCAAACAAGCAACAAGACAAGAATATCGACCACGTCCGTCTTTGCAAAAACCTCCTAAACCACGTGCTTCACTCTTCTCCACATCACATCGCCACTCTTGTCACCATGGCGCTCTATAAATGCTACCATAACTTTTGACACGCCTCTTCCCGGCATAGGCGTAGCTACCTGGAGGCACAAGGAGGCAGTTGCCTCCTCTTGCTTTCTTTATATATACTGGAACTTCTATTGACCAATGACCCCAATAACCAGAATTTTGCCAATGGTCTGTGAAGTTGCCTCCTCTTGAATTTAAGTCTGGCTACGCTCCTGAGTGGGGGCGTGCGTTCGAAGGCCTACATCATGGTTGTTGATATCCAAGTCACTCGCTTAAACCTCCATAAAATTATATTACCAGTTGACGGTCTTTGGAGGAGAGGAAAGCCTTACCTTCCACTGGTCGACGAAAAGTCCGCTTCCTCGTCATCACCGCCAAAAAACATCTTACATAGCAAAATATGAAAAGTTCTGAAAACTAAACAAATTAAGGTCTAGCAGTGATAGCACATCGTCACAAGACCGAAAGTAAGTACCAGGCAGCTCTACCGTAATCTGCTGTTTTGACTTTTGATCCCGCAGCCTTCAAAGATTGAATTAATGAATCATCGGCGTTCATCGCAAAAATCTAGTCCTAATCTTGTGATTGCTACTACTGTCAGCGCTTAAACTGCGATGATGCATAAACCAGCTTATTCACAGGTGCTTAGTCAAAACGAAATCGATAGGCAGGTATAGCGAAAATAGCTACAGGCCAAAATCAAGAATTAAAGTGTAATCCCTACGTAGGCCGTATACATGCTAGTAGCACTTCTGCGTTTTTGTCAGATTGTTTTTCTCAATAAATAAATATATATATATATATATATATATATATATATATATATATATATATATATATATATAGGTTATAAAGCGCTCTAAAACTATTTTATACATAGGCTACAATGCTACATGCTAATTTACGATGGTCAATTCTTAATACATATATAGGCCTAATTGCTGTTTATGATTTCGGGTTATGCCATATAGATTCCTAATTGGGCTTTTGCCTATGTAAAGCAAATAATAGGCCTACCGGCGTAGGCCCATAGGCCTATCCGAGGAAACAACCGTTACTAAGTCTTAATTAGGCCTATTAGGCTATCCTAGTGGAGACGATCGAGCTTCTTGGGTAGAACAGAAGTGTAAGTAAATTAATTTGGTGTTTAATTCTAGAAGAACTTAACTATAGGCTAACTGAGTCGTTTTGCAAACCTTTTCCTGGAATAAATTGTGCGCACCTGCACTATTATAGTTCTGCAAATTGTCCCTTTTGGGAATCCTCCGACGCTGCTCGTTAGCTACAGCATTTCTTTGGTCATATTCTTCACCAGACGGCCCCAGCGTTATAATAAAGTCACTTCTCTAATGTCGCTTTTCCAAAATACATTAACTGAAAACACTGAATTACGGACTACGCGTGAAAGGCCTTTATTTAGGAGATCTAACACATAAGTCTGTTTATGTCCGGTCCTTGTACCCAGTGTGATTTTCGTTAACGATAACGATAACGAAAATGTTCGTTAACGAAAATAAAATGACTTCGTTAACGATAACTATAACTATAACTAAAAAATATCATTAACTATAACTATAACTATAACGAAAATAACACTAACGAAAATTCATCTTTATTTTCGTTAATACAAAAATAAAAATAGGAAGTGCAATATGGACGATTCGACATAAATGAGAACAAAAAATGCGAAATTTTTATTGTGAAATTTGTCAGTTACTTTGGAAACTCGTGTATTCATGAAGCTGACTGTACCCATGCTTCAAAGGTTTTCATAGCTCTGAGTAAATTGTGAAACAGCGTATTAATACGCACAATTTTGCTTATAGACTTAATTATTGTAACTAAGTAGTAACTAAAATTAACTAAAATAAAAATCCATTAACTATAACTATAACTATAACTAAAAAAATAATACTAACTATAACTATAACTATAACTAAAATAAAAATCATTAACTATAACTATAACTATAACTAAAATAAAATCTGTAAGGAAAATCACACTGCTTGTACCCTCTCCGTCTCC
>JACEVL010001047.1:390000-426795 GCA_020284085.1 Aporrectodea caliginosa
TCTTCACAGGCAAGATCTTTCAGGCCTCTTCACAGGCGAGGTCTGTCAGTGCCTTAAGTAAGGCGCCATCATCCAGCACCTCTTCACAGACAAGATCTTTCAGGCCTCTTCACAGGCGCTGAAAGATCTCGCCTCTTCACAGGCGAGGTCTGTCAGTGCCTTAAGAAAGGCGACATCATCCAGAGCCTCTTCACTGACGAGATCTTTCAGCGTCTCTTCACAGGCGAATTCTTTCAGCGCCTCTTCACAGGCGAGATCATTCAGCGCCTCTTCACAGGCGAGATCATTCAGCGCCTCTTCACAGGCGAGATCATTCAGCGCCTCTTCACAGGCGAGGTCTTTCAGCGCCTCTTCACAGGCGAGGTCTGTCAGTGCCTTAAGAAAGGCGACATCATCCAGCGCCTCTTCACAGTCGAGATCATTCAGCGCCTCTTCACAGGCGAGGTCTTTCAGCGCCTCTTCACAGGCGAGGTCTTTCAGCGCCTCTTCACAGGCGAGGTCTTTCAGCGCCTCTTCACAGGCGAGGTCTTTCAGCGCCTCTTCACAGGCGAGGTCTTTCAGCGCCTCTTCACAGGCGAGGTCTTTCAGCGCCTCTTCACAGGCGAGGTCTTTCAGCGCCTCTTCACAGGCGAGGTCTTTCAGCGCCTCTTCACAGGCGAGGTCTTTCAGCGCCTCTTCACAGGCGAGGTCTTTCAGCGCCTCTTCACAGGCGAGGTCTTTCTTCGCCTCTTCAAAGGACGAAACATGATCTCTCATTTATCTAGCAGAAACGCAGCCAATATTCGCAAATTATAGCAAAAAATCGCATATCTGCTATCTTCAGACCCAAGGACCTATTACCCCACCACAAGAAAGCTGTGCGGACAATGAGTCAATGATGATGACGTCATCAACAATCAGACGGGCGGAAATACTGTCTATACGATTATTATTATCGCATCGCTCGCTCTGCTTTAGACCTGTTAATAATAATATAATAATATTAATAACAATATTATTATTACTAATAATTAATAAAAAATAATAATATTATTATTTCTATTATTATTTTTATTATTAATATCATTATTAGTATTAATAATGGCAATAGTTAAGTAAGTAAGTTAGCATATTCTTTATTAAACCGGTTGCAGGAGAGCTGGCCACGCAGGTATACCGCTCATTTTGAATCAACGGACTTGTGTACTGGGCTTTGCGTGGACCAGATGACATTTAGCTTACGATGATTTAAACTAGTGTCGGTCTGTGATCGAAATTTCAGAAGTGTCACGTAATTTGCAGTCTTTCACTAGGCCTACTTGTATGTCCGCGAAGGGAAATGTTTTGCTGACAAAGTCTGCACAATAGAAATTCAACGAATAATAGTAATCTAGATTGTCAAAATGTAATAATAAATGGTTAAAAAATGTTGAGAGCGGTCAAAATCTTTACGCAGTTGCGTAATTGCGTAATGCTAGTTGTACTATTACTGAACCGAGAGAAACATTTTTAACGGAATTCCCCTTAAATTTCTCAATAAACGGCACCTTGTGCCGTCGATTCGCTGAATCCTAGCGACCGTCATAGTCAGCCTTCTCCATGTGTTCCGATCTATTTCATAGTTCGTGCTTTCCATGACAGTTTTCTTGGCAAATGTACAGAGGTGGTTTGCCATTGCCTTCCTCTGGTTTCGCCTGCCGTACCCGTTCGTTCGCCTCCCCGTAGGGAGGTTACTAACAGTTCGCACCACGTGAAGGTGGGTACGGAGGTCTTTGGTTAATCAACCCAGGTCGGGCCCGTGCCTCCGTCCTAGGGCGTCGGTCAGGTCACCTCCCTGTTTTACCTCCTTGGAGGTGATTGATTAACCTTAGCGAACAATAAACGGCGGAAGACAACAAAAGGAGTCAAATATACTTTTGGCGAAATAATTGTCTGTTTTTTTACCTCTTTCAAATGCAAAGCCCCACCCCACACAAGGTCTCGAAACCACAATGACGCGGTGACGTAACGAAGGGGGGCAGAGGGGGCAGCCGCCCCCGGGCGCAGCACCAAAAGGGCGCAAAATTAGCTTTCAGTGGTACACAGTACTATGACAAGAGCGATTAAAAGTCAACAAGAAAATTAAAAGGGGGCGCAGTCATCAATAATTAAGCCTTGCCTCTGGGCGCTGAAACCCTTCGTTGCGCCACTGCAATGACGCTATTGCCCTACCTTTTAGAACCGTACTTAACCGCAATCCAGGTCGTAGTCCTGAACTTTCCGGAGTATTGTCTGAATGTACGAATCTTAGGTGTAGATCTGACTGGTTTACCTGCGTCAAGTAGGTCTCTAGGGGCCTAATTAAGGGCTAAACTAATGACTACTTTTTCCTCTTTGGTCTCTCGTTCTATAAAGACGTTTATCCCCTCCCCCCGGGGGGGGGGGGCTTTCGTGCTGAGAGCGCTTCTGAATAGTTATTCTGAGAGATGCGCTATATAAATCTTTAGATACAATACAAAATAGGGGCCTAATTGCTTTGAACACTAATAACTAATTAGAATCATTCCGTTACTCTATGGCTTGGCAGTAATTTGTTTCGAAATTTCTGAGCCAACTTAGCCATAATGAGTACACGCACCGCATACTGTCGATGGGAAGATGAGACGGCGAGGGAGAGGATCGGCCAACCTCCCTCATATGCCGAGGCCAAGAAATGAAGTCGCTAACATTTTTTACCGGGGTACCAATAATTGTTACCTGAAGGCTAGCCTAACGGACTATACTCTTCTTCTTATCTAGGTAATTTTCAGACTATAAGGACTTAAACGTATAATCGCATCAGCTGAGTCCTCATTTACCGAGGCTAAGAAATTGAAGTCGCTAACACTTCATGCTGCTTTATAGGGCTATAGTTAAGGGCCTGCTCCTCTTCTTCCTCAGCGTAAAATAAGGCGCTACAGAAGTGAGATGATCTGACGTACCAGTGCTTCGCTTCTGACGCGTTCCTCGTCCACCTCCTGATGAGACTCGACGAGACATCTTCTCCAGGCGGCGGCCACCTCCTCGAACGTGATGAATCCGTCCTTATCCGTGTCATACCCATCAAAAGACTCCTTCAGGCAGGTTCTGTAGTCGCCCTTCCCACTCAGACCCTCTCCAGGACCACGATAACCGCACCCTTCCATTTCAACAGATTTCTTCTTCCGTAAATCTGTAGAGACAGCAGACGACGACGTTCAACGTAGGCAGACGATGTAGACCGAGTGACGTACAGCTGCGGATGGCGCCTGGTGCTCACCTGTCTCCGAAAGCAGTTCTCTCTAGCGGAACTATTTATCGGCACGCAATGCGACGCCCTGAGGTGTGAATCGTCGGCCGCCGCGCATTGATCGGGAGTCGGCGCTTTGGCTCTAAAGATAAAAATCGACTAATCATTACAGGGGTGTACTTTTCGGGTAAAGGGCCACATTACCATTTTGCTAAGACCTCGTGGGCAGAGGCGAAAATCTGTACGTAACTTTGGGGGACAGATTATTTCTGGGGCCGGAGTTTTATTTTTTTTGGTGGGGGGGGAGAAGGGCCAAAGACAAAACTTTGGGGACAGTCGCCCTACTCCCCCATGATTTACGCCACTGCTCGTTGCAGAGGGGGTGGGAGAAGGGCGAAGTAAAAATTTCATCAGTGGTTAAAAAACGCGTTGCATCTAGGCCAACTATAGCCTATATATATAATAACGAACAACAATTTACTTGTTTACCTCACGAACAGATGCCACAGGTTCATCATCATGTTCGTTTTGTTAAGAAAACAATATGATAAAAACGAAGAAATGCTGACATGAGAGATGTCAAAATTTAAAAATGAAAGTTGTTAGAATAGATGAATGAACTAGTTACTAGTAGATATTTTTAAGTAATGATCTGGGGATAGGCTAAAGTGAGAGTTGTCTTTGGGTTGGAGAGTAAGGCTGTGTGCTCTAGGTCTTTTCCTTTGCATGTAAGAAAATAAGATTAAGTATTTTTATTTCATCCATCCTTCAGTGATCAGAAATTGTTTAATGTGGTTGCCCTCCTCAATATCACATAATCGTGATCAGATCCATCTGTATGCCATGTTTTGTGAAAGCAAGATTAAGTATTGCACCACACGTCGAGTGTGTTATGAAGCAAAGAATTATGGAAATCTTTAAGACTTTAATTCCCAATTTTAGACATATAAAAATTAATGATTTGAAAGGCTCGGCGGGCCGGATGAACCCACTCGGCGGGCCGGTTATTATTACCCGCCGAGTGAAAAATGACTGCTAACAGAGACTGGTTCAGTGTAATCGTAATCGTACAGTCCAAACTTCTAAAGCGCCATTCGAAAGCCAAGCGCAGTGCACCAGCTTATTCACGATGTAACTCCCTTCAATTTGGATCAGAAGACGTCTTTGTGAGACTCATCTCTATTCCAAGTCCCGTTGAAACAACCTATCCTTTGAAGTTTCATCATCATTCGACTCATTCCAACGTACAGCACCTTGACTTTACATCGTGACATTGTCGTCTAGCCTACTTACGCAAAACGGGCTCACGCTAAACTTAAACTAGCCTTCAGCTACGGGAGATGCAAGTAGGCCTATAGACCTCCACCGCCAGCATGGTCCCCATCGGGAAATTTAATACATATCTCTACTAATTTAAGTTTCTTAATTTCACTGTTTGAATTATATATATAGTTTCTATTAAAGGTTTTATCTCTGTCCCTGTATCTGATCCTTCCGCTCAGTTGCTTATGTTGGTTCGTTCTCAATTTAAGACTTTTCAAATTGCTTAATTATCCACCATAGGCTGCCTCTTTCTCTTAGTAGGCCTAATTGCGACGATTTCTTATCTATATCAGCGTCATTGGCAAGGAAGGCTACTTCTGGATGAAATTGACCTGAATACAGCTTTAAGTTTTGATGCGCCATCGGTTGATGCCTTGTGCATTTTATAACCGGGGCCGCATTGGTCATTAAAACAATATCTTAATAAAAGAGCATGATTTATACCCATACGTTACAATATTTATGTATCGCCGTTGAATATCTCATATCCCATAATTATACAATAATATTATAAACATCAGGAGAGTATAAGGGAGGGTGGAGAACGAGTGCTGTGGCTCTTTGTCTTATGGCCGGCTTTATTTCTCTATCATTTCCGCTACCTCGACCATAATAGTTTGTTATTGGCCATAATTATGGGGGTCCCCCGCTAAAGGTAACCAGACATGGGAATGGTGGAGATGGGGTGGTGGGGTATATAGCTCTCCGATGCTACCTGTTGGCCTAAGAGGATGGGTTGAGATATTGATCTTTACGTAAAACTTATTTTGATGGGACAATTAACTCCAAAGAGCTTACTAATTATATTTACGACTGCACAAATCATCCTCAACTGTTTTAGATAGACACACAGACACACACACAGACATGCAGACAGACAAACATACGGACAGACAGACAGACACACACCGAGAGACACACAAACACAAAGACAGTCAGACATACAGACAGACATACAAGGGAGGGGTTTAAGGTCATGGTAACACTCTGGCACGAAGAGCATCAGATCAGTGTGGGCGCGGGATCGATTCCCGCTACCTTCCCTCAGCCTTTCATTCGCCAGATGGCGTTGTTAAAATGGGCAGTAGGACGTGATGGGCGCATTGCATGGCTGCCAACATAGTTAAATTCGACTCCTGCAATAATTTGTGATCATCCGTTCATACTATGAATAATTATTGTAATCATACTGCGGTGTGTCAGTTTGAAAATAATAAACGAAGAATATTGTTATTATGTACGTGTCTTTGTGCAAGTGTGCTTGCATGTATGTTTAAATGTACCTGTGTTTGTCTCTCTATGTATATATGCGCATATACATGTGTACACCCTTATGAGTCACTCAAATGGCGCTATACAAGTGTATATGTTTGCTTCTCTACGCGCATGTGTGCATACATGTTTGCGTATGTGTAAATGTACCTGTGTTTGCCTCTCTATGTATGTATGCTCGCGTGTGTGTGTGTATGTCTGTGTGTCTGTAATGAATATTCCTGCTTTTTTGAAATGACGGGTCCTTGCAATAAATCATCCTCTTCTTCCGCAGCCGATGGTACTCTCATCTTTCTCCTGATTAGGTCATCGCCAGAGCTCTCATGGCCATCTAGGCCGACGATAGCTTCAGCCCTCTAGCGACACACGTAGGCCTCGTCTCTCTCTCTCTCTCTCTGTCTCTGTGTGTGTCTCTCTCTCTGGCTGTCTCTGTGTGTGTGTCTCTCTCGCTCTCTCTCTGTCTGTGTGTCTCTCTCTCTGGCCGTCTGTGTGTGTGTGTCTCTCTCTCTCCCTCTCTCTGCCTGTCTGTCTGTGTGTGTCTCTCTCTCCCTCCCTCTGTCTCCAATACTACTCACCTGTACGGCACTCAAACTCTCCTCACCTGTCACGTATTTTATCTCGCAGACGACGAAGGTAAACGCTTTAATTGGCTTGTCAGGTGCACTCAAAGTCATACGGTAATTTATTTAGCGCACGTATCCCAGGGCATGAAGAGTCGATAGCAATCGCGCGTCAAGGGCTTCTTGCCCAAAGTCCCTCAGCAGAGCAGCCACCCTTCCTCTCAATCGACGCTCAAAGTCACACGTTTCCAGATAAACTAATGACTTCTATAGCGACATTAAGATATCAATGTAATGACTTATATAGCGTCGTTTTCTCAATGTAATGACTTATATAGCGTCGTTGTCTCAATGTAATGACTTATATAGCATTGTTGTGTCAATGTAATGACTTATATAGCATCGTTGTGTCAATGTAATGACTTATATAGCGTCGTTTTCTCAATGTAATGACTTATATAGCGTCGTTGTGTCAATGTAATGACTTATATAGCATCGTTGTCTCAATGTAATGACTTATATAGCATCGTTGTGTCAATGTAATGACTTATATAGCATCGTTGTCTCAATGTAATGACTTATATAGCATTGTTGTGTCAATGTAATGACTTATATAGCATCGTTGTGTCAATGTAATGACTTATACTAAAGCGTCGTTGTCTCAATATAATGACTTATATAGCGTCGTTTTCTCAATGTAATGACTTATATAGCGTCGTTTTCTCAATGTAATGACTTATATAGCGTCGTTGTCTCAATGTAATGACTTATATAGCATCGTTGTGTCAATGTAATGACTTATATAGCATCGTTGTGTCAATGTAATGACTTATATAGCATCGTTGTGTCAATGTAATGACTTCTATACAGTGGCGTAACGAGGGGGGCAGGGGGGGCGGCCGCCCCCGGGCGCAGGACGGGGGGCGCAAAATTAGGTCTGAAAATGTGTTTTTTGTTAAAGAAATCAGGTAAAAATAGAAAAATAGTAAAAATAAATAAAGTTTTTGTACGTGAGTGTGGGGGCGCACAGGCCAGGGGGGGCGCAAAAAAAAAAGGTCATCAGAAATTTTGGCGGAAGTGAGAAAAAAAATTTCAGGAAATTCTTGCCCCCGGGCGCACGAACCCCTAGTTACGCCACTGCTTCTATAGTGCCATTAAGATGTCAATGTAATGACTTATATAGCGTCGTTGTGAGTTGTTGTATTGACTTCTATAGACTACTTATCGTTATCATATCGTCAATGATCGTTTCAGTTTAAATCAAACATCATATTTCGTATGTATGCATGCATCCATGTACACATACATGTAATGTAATGTTATTGAACATTTATATAGCGCCCCTTTAAGATGGCGCTACTCAGAGGACAGTAGGATGTATGATGTTAGAGCGGCGACAGGCGTGTGTGAATGTAGGCTTACGTATGCAGTCCAGATTAAATGCACGTATGCAAATAAATATATAAATGCATTTGTGTATATTATATAAAAGCATTATATATTAATATATATACGTATATCACCTACATAATGTATGTAAGCTATTCATTTACTTCCATCTATATATATATATATATATTTGGCGACAAAAGAAAACCTGATTAGCTAAGAATTAGTTTTCCGTACAAACGAGAGAAACGTTCGCATATAGGCCTACAATGCAGACATTTTTCGATTTATAAAAATTAGACTGCAATAGAAAGCTTCTTGCCTAATCACAGCATGCAGTTAATTTCGCTGAGCAAATTGTAAACACGAAAACACTATGCAACCAAAAACAAACCAATTTAACGTCCAAAATACGCAATTATTCTAAAAATTACATAAATTCGCACAATAAAATCGTTTTCGGACTGTCCTACATTAATTATATAGGCCTAATACAACATCCTATCGGACTTTTAATCATTTTGAAAAATTTGAAATCATTAATAGGCTACGCTCAACTGGATATGAGTATTAGACCGGTTGCAGAAGAACCGCACCGGAGTGCGGTTCTTCTGCAACCGGTTTAATAAAGAAAATACTTACTTACTTTATTAGGCCTGTTATTGCGTAATCAAGTATACAAAATAAGGTGCAGTAAGGTTTAAATGTTTTCAAGAATTTCAGAAGTGAAATGAATTAATGGGGAAATGTCAGAATTAATGGCATAGGCCTACTTCGACTTTATTTGCATATTATTAGCCACGAGCTCTGTAACTCACATCCTGCTATAATAATATTGCTCTTGCCATTATTAAATGTTATCACAGTGTTACAAATTGTCGTCACAAAATTTATTAATAGTATTAAACAGGCAAAATCAAAGTAAACTCGTCATATTTAAATTTAGATGCCTCTAACCTAAATCACAGAACTCTTTAAATGCTAGCGCTATACAAACCTTGACTAACATGATTACACATCAATAAATACTCTATGTTTGCTAATTCTGACAAATTTTATCAGCAAATTCAGTTTATTTTCATAAAAATTGCATACGATTTTTCTATATAAAGCTTTCACACGTTACGTTATATATTAACACCTTCAAATCACGTCTTCTAACCGAGTATTTCAGCGATATAAACGATAAATACCAAAAATCGTCTCTACAGAGGCGGATCCAACTCGATCAGCGAATCACAGCACAAGAAATAAGGTCACGACTTAACAAACTGGGTCATGTCAATCCTCTCATAAACAATAGCGTCGGCAAAAGATAAAGCTAAACAAAAGCGTCGCGCATCCTGCGGGAATGAAACTCCCAATCACCAAAGTAAACGCTACTCTGAAAACAACGACCTACTACTGAGTAATTAATGCTGAGTATGTTAAAATCTCTCCGTAGAAAACAAAAAAAACACGAAAATTCGCTTGGACCCTCAATTCAGCTGTTCTGTTAAAAGCGCATAGACCGTCTTTAAAGCACTTTGAAAGCACTCGTGTTTTTGGAATGGCACATTGCTTACTCCTAACTGTACACCTGCACGTCAAAATGTGCATCGAAATGTATATATATGTGACCCAAGGGATCAAGATGAGTCACATGTCGGAAATGTTAGAATATGAGTATTTTACAGATTCTTAAAGACCACATTTTATGCTTTAAAATGACACCAAAAGTTTGGTTCTATCTTACTTTTTGACAAAGTTACGAATGATTATGTGTCCTTTTTGGAATTTGTAAAAATTTATTTTAATATATAATCACAAAAAGTAAAAGTATACCTGTGCAATATCCTGAAAATACACATTAAAAATTTGTCACCCATTTCCATTAAAATCTTAAAATAAGCAAGTGACTTCTTATCATATTTTGCTGTTTTCCTAGCAATGTAAATTGCCGACATCCATCTCATTTAGATTCCCTGGGTCACATACGAAGTACACCCGGTACAGTAAAACTGCACAGTTACACACCTGAAATGTTCCAAAAGATTACATACACAAGCAATAAAATAGCTGAAATGTTCCAAAACACTGTATACAATTTGAGCTGTTCTGGCACAATGAATAATCGACACACACCTAACACAGGCAAAATATGTTCCGGCACATTGGGGCTTTCGATATCTAAACAGACATTTATATAGCCCTATTTTAAGGCAACTTCTCAGCAGCATTTGCAACACAACATTACGCACAGTTGGGTTGCTATAGCACACACGCAATAAAATACGGTTGAAATGTTCATTCCGGAGATTTATATAGCGCCTATTCTAGATGCCTACTCGACCGTCTAACAAAAAGGTTTACGGTTTCAATTATTTCGTTAACATCTTTGAATGTCTCAGATTTGTTTCACTATATAAAAGTCGAATTACAATTTGCATAATTTACTGTAAATTTGCCCTATCATAATAATTTAAAGAACACCACTCCTCAGAAGTAACTGATGCATTGCCATTCTGGTCCTTCATCAAATTATTATTATTGCCATTATTATATTATTATTATAATTATCGTAATTATTATCATTATTCAAATTACCTTAGGAGCTGTTATTATTATAAAACGTCCACATTTTGTACACAGCTCAAAAGTATCCACAATTCATTTGGATTTTTAAAATGTCCAGACAGTAAAGAGTTTTAGTCCACATTAACATCTGTCAGGATGAAAGTGTTATTATTAACAAATCTCTAACATACAGTCACAGAAATTATTATTAAAATTATTATTATTATAATAATACCCCAAAGACCAAAGTAAATATTGGGATTTTAAAACAACGTCCAGATTGAACAATTACAAATGGGATGGCTAATCCTTGTCAAGATCTCACAGGATAAAAGCTATTATAACTATTATTTTTATTATTTAAAAAATGTCTAGCATACAAAAAGCAGTAACACTGAAATATAAAACAGATTCAATAAACATAATAATAAGACTTATATAGCGCCCTGGAATGATGGGGGCTGCAGAAACAGACGCTGTAGACGGTTTAAAAAAATAATAACAGTCAAACGATACTTTAAAATGAGAGACGAAACTGGCTCGGAAATTTTGGATTCGGGGTTCAAGCGAATGATGAGAGATGAAACAGCAAATCCACAAATCCCACTTTCCTGCACAGTTCACTTGCGAGACTTCAGACAAATATAAAGAATCGATAAAATCCTAGACAGAGACAGTTGTGCAAAACTTGAAGTTGCAAAGCAGATATCACCAAATATCAGACAGATTTTCTTGCATAACGCCTGGATCACAGTTGGAATGCACAAAAACAGGATTCCCTCCTTGCACAACGTTAGCCGTTTTGTTTATTCGTCATTAACTTTCTGAAATACGAATGCGGAGCTTAACAAAAGTTAAAATCCCTGCTCCACTTATTTGTCTGGTTAAATATCTGACCTGAGCTTCCTGCATTTGCATGTATAGCCCACCTGCACTCCACTTAAAGACAAGATACCTAGCAACAGACCATATGACGACAGGTTACCTAGCAACAGAAAATATGCTACTTGTTACCTAGCAACAGAACATATGCTGCCGGTTACCTTGCAACATACCACATGACGACAGGTTACCTAGCAACAGAACGTATGCTGTCGGTTACCTAGCAACAGAACATATGTTGAAAGGTTAGCCAGCAACAGACCATATGACGACAGGTTACCTATCAACAGAACATATGATGACAGGTTACCAAGCAACAGACCATATGACAACAGGTTACATAGCAACAGAACCAGATATTAATATAATCATGCAATTGATGAGGAGCATTTCTCATGAGCTTTAATCATTGGTCCTGTATAGAAGTTCTTTCGGATTACAAGCACAATATTTTACAAAGGTAACTAAATAAAAGGTAGCTAAATAAAAGGTAGCTAAATCAAAGGTAGCTAAATAAAACTCAGATATTTTATAAAGGTAACTAAATCAAACTCAGATAACAAATTTGCAAACATAATTCAATAAAACTCGTATCAAACCAAAATTTTACAAACGCAACTTAAAAAACTAAAGAAAAACAAAAAACTTTAAATAGCAATTAAATTCAATTCAGATCTAAAAAAAATTACACAGCTATTGAGTCAAACTCAGATCAAACTATAAGTTAACAAATGCAATCAAACTCTTATCTAAAAAATTTTAACAAGGAAATCCATGCTCGGATTAAATCAAATGTTCACAAAGGTAAATTCAAAAATTGCCCATATTTTTTAAACATAACTGAAGACCACAGACTGTTGGGAGGGAGGTAGGAGACACTATATGTTTAAAGCAAATAAAAGCTGACTTTTTCTCTAAAAATTCCAACCTCAATTATTGTTGTGCCAGCTGGAATTGTGACATCAATTTAGGGACCTGCAAAGCGTTGATATTTGATTAAAAAACGAATCTGATGGCAGTATTCTATTCGTTTCTAAAATTATATCATGATTCAATAAATGATTATCCCTTGGTTTTAATTTACAAAACTTGTATTCAATTCTGTTAATTAACCTAATTTTTAGTTTAATTAATTTTAACTGCAGAAAAGTTATTAGGTCTACATTGACATATTGATAATTGTGTTACTGTGGCATGTTTGTGCTATCAAGTACATGTACACACTACATGAATATCAAACTAGTACCTGCTGATTCGAGATGAGATTCGAATGAAAATTTGTGATTCGCAGGTCCCTACATCAATTACAATAAGAAATTCACACAATGCTCCAATTGAGAGGAAACATTCTGATGGCTCTCAACTCAAGCCACAACAACGTTAACAGCAAAAACATTTACCAAAAAATCGGTTATTGCTGACAAATCAACCGTAACATCTTCCATCTAAAAGACACGCATGGCCGTAACACCCGTAAGGCACGTAAACCGTAAAACTGTTTACGGCCGGTCGTACGCTTGACGTACGTTGGCGATAAATAAAAAAGAGACGACGTATGGAAAACAGAAAAACATTTCTACAACAGAGATTCTTTTAGCGGAACGAACGACCTAGAACAGGAGATCTGCAGACGAGCTCTGAGACCAAGTCGCGTCCTCTTCCCCCGATTCCGAAAGGCCGTCGGCGGCATCAGTGCGTGATTTCGACTCCTGATCTGGGCTAGGTGGCGCCACTTCTACTGCGTCGTCTGACCTGAGCATCCCGAATTCATAGTCCACCTGTCCCCGTGGTACATATGACGACAGGTTACCTAGCAACAGAACATATGATGACAGGTTACAGTAACAGCATATATAATGACAGGTTACCTAGCAACAGAAAAAGATTCTTAAGACAATAGCAATCACGTGATCAACTTGGAGCACTGTTCACGAGTTTATTAACTGACCAATAACAATAGTTTTTCAAATAGTATGCATTTCATTTCATTTGATGACTCATCGTGATTGATATCCCACAACATTCGAGGTTTTGAATGCGATTACCCCGATCATTGCAAAATGCACTTAGGCAGGAAATGCAATGTATTACGGCACTGCCTTCACACCAAAATGTTCTCAAGCATGCTACATTTCTCACCAAGTATCTCATCATGTTTATGCTTCAACGTTTCCAAGACACTGCTGGGTGTTACCAAGTACTGAGGACGCTACCACCTGTTGTCACTCCACACATCTTGGTCGAAAAGCTCTGAACATGATGCTGTCAACTATGGATGGAAATCGATTGGGTTGTACATGTGTGCGTGGGCCCACCGCTGATGACTCTTCCAGTTTCTGCTTATTGTTTTACTTATGATATTTCTGTTGTTAATGACGTATTATTTTTCCTGAAGCAGCAGCACTGTGTTAATTTCTAATGATAATGACAAAAAATTACAAACACTCTTTAAGAGGTGAATTGGATCGAACCCTAATAAATTTAGCCAACACTTTGTCAGGGCCAGAAGAAGAAGAGCAGTCCTTTAAGCTCGCCCTGAGGCAGCATTGGGCATGAAGTGTTAGCGACTTCATTTTCTTAGCCTAGGTATATGAGGGCGAGTGGCCAATTCTTACCCTCGCCATCTCATCTTCTCACCGACAGTGTACAGTTAGTGTACTCATTATACCTGAGTTTACTAGGGCGCACGCAGAGCAGAAATCTCGAGCCAAATCTCTGCCCTGGCGGGGATTTGAACCCCGGCCTCTCAACTGATGGTCCAGCATGCTAACCACTACACTATGAAGCACCACCCGAATTAGGGCTAAAACTACTTTGTATGCAGATTTTTTACAAGTGTTAGAAAGCACGAAGCGTGTTTTACCACTAGCCGCAAGAGCAGGAGTCGACCTCAACAGGTCAGCGGATTTGAGGTCGTTGTCATTGGAGACGTCGTCGTCATCGCCGTTGTCATTGGCGATGCTGTTCGGGGCATTTTCGTCGACGTAGTCGCAGTCGCCCGGCTGAGCCGGTGTCGCAGCCATCAGACTCTGCTCCGACGGATACTCATGAGTACAAAGAGCAGAGTCGTCAAAGTTGATGCTCAACTGCAAAACACAACAACGTCAACATTAGTTCATGACAAGTGACTTACAGAGTCCAGATGACAATCACGTTAGTCTATCTATGTATAATGCATGTAACTAAGTGCGCATACATGGATGCATACGAACATACATACATAAATGCAAACATACGATTATACATACTGTACATGCATACACACATACCTACAAAGTCCTACATTGTATTGTATTTGAAAAGTTGTAAAGCGCCTCTTACAGTGTAAGTTATTCCAAGGCGCACCCAGCGTGGGAGCCAATAGGGAATGGGAAAGCCGTTTAGCAGTGGACAGGAATGGAAGAGGTCCCGGCCAATATCTTAGCACGTATAGAAATAATAAAAGGGGACATCATTCCATGAAGTAGGACACACAATAGCGAATTAAGCACGATGTTGGGCCATGGCAGTCCTTGCTTGCATACATAGGTATACTAACACACACTGCATAGCAGCATACTGTACATATATAAATACCTATGTGCAAACATCTATAGATACATACATACATTCTGATGAAGGTAAAATAAGATGAAGGTGAGGTATGATGAAGATGAGATCACACAAAGAAAAGGTACAATGAAGGACAGGAAAGATAAGAGCACGGCAGACGAAGATGAGGGTAACATAAGAGAAATGCACGGTAAGATGGATGTATTTGAGGTGAAGGTAACTTAAAACAAAGGTAATAATATAATTATGATGACAGTAAAATAAGACAAAAGGAAAGGCACAGTAAAACCACACAAGAAGAATATACGATAAGAAGAAGATTAATAATGCAGGACGGTAATGTAAAATGAAGGTATGGTAGAACTGAGTTGAGGTGGGTTGTCAATCATGCTTTTATTAAATCCCTCTATCAACATTCATCACAGCACAGATCTTTCAGCATACAATGCACACGATAGAAAACCGTTAACCATCAAACAAAATTTCGTTTCATAGTCAGACAGCTGTGACTCAATTTTTTAGATGTTGGCAACAAAGAACAACAAACCATTCATAGAAGGATTTTTACACCATCTAAAGACGTGAGCAGATTTTAAACCCTGGAACTAACAATTAACTAGCAGACTTTAAACCACAGAACTCCAATTATCTAGCAGATTTTAAATTCTAGAACACCAATTAATTAACAGAATTTAAACCCAAGAACTTACAATTAGCAGAATTTAAACCAAAGCACTCAAATTAGCCAAATTTAAACCCAAGCACTCAAAATAGCAAAATTTAAACCCAAGCACTAAAATTAGCAAAATTTAAACCTTAGAACTCCAATTAGCAGAATTTAAACCAAAGAATTCCAACTTGCAGAATTTAGTTTTAAACCCAAAAACTTCAACTTGCAGAATTTTAACCCAAGAACTCCTAGCAGAACTCAACCCCAAAAACTTGAACTAATAGAATTCAACCTCTAGAATTCGAACAAAAATGCTAAAGGCATATCGAAAAGAATCTTCCAATGCCTCACCTTGCCACGCTTTGTCTTAGCGAGCAGCGACCTCCCAACGCTTACACCACCACCCACGACTTCAAACCCTCGCAGGTTCGATCCTCCTCGATCCAAAACATCCCCGTTCATGATCATGTCCTCTGCTGGGATCGGCCGCTTGGCTGGTGCAAATTCACCCTTTTTAATGTCATTGTATTTCGTCATGGTCAGATACTCGGTTTTTGTCTTCGACGCGACAAGATTGGACGCGGGTCGGATGAGAAGCATCCCAGGACGGGAAACGCCTTTGTCATCTGTTCTCCTACTTACGGACTTTGTCGAATTTGTCATGTTTCTGCTGCTAGTGTCATTTCTATGCATGTCATTCCTAATGTCATTCCTGGTTTCGTATCGAGTGCTGCTGTCATTCCTATTGTTACCCCTGATCCCATTGTACTCCTGCAGACTTTCAATTTTCGTGTCAATCCTGTCACTCTCGTTCCCGACTTGAATGGTAACACCCTTTTTCCCGATGCTGGAACTACTCTGTTCGTTTACCGGACGATCGGCGTTAACCACTTTTCCACCAGCGCTCTTGCTCTCTTCTGCTTTTCTGACGGTTGTTTTGGCCTCCACGTTTTCCAGTTTCCCAGGAAGCTTAGCAGGAGCTGCACTTCCTATCTGAATCACGGTCACCTGATTTTCTGTTCGAATACTTGAAACTGAAGGCACTGAATTCGAAGTGTATTCAACGGTTGGAGCATTTTCAACGGCTGACGACTTCTGTAATTTCTGCTCAAAAGCGTTGGCGTAACTCTCGACTCTGACTCTCGTTGTCAAGTCTTGAGGTTGAACATCGTTGTCTTTTGGTTGTTCTCGGTCCAATAAATCCTGGTTCGGTTGTACGTTGCCAGTTGTGACAACGGGCGCATCGGCACGAACATTCAAAGGAGTCGCCTTCTGGGTGCTTGTCAAGTCCTGAGTTGTCGTGGTGATGCTAGAGTCAGACCGTGTCATGGTGTCGTTGTCATCTGGTTTTCTCCAGTCAGTGTTTTGCACGCGAGACTCGGAAACAACCGTTGCTGGCACTGGCGTCAATTTTGTTTCTTCTTTTATTGGTTCCTTGTCAATCACTGACGTACCAACATACGGTTTAGACAGATTAACTGAATCGGTGTTTTTGTTTGCGTTGCTATCCGTAGATGGTTTCACGGTAGTTTTCGTCCCTCTTTGCGGGACATTTTGGCTTTCAAGGATTCTGGAATTCTGAGTTTTCTCGTTCTTTGCTTCATAGAGTTTCGAAGCTGCTCTCACGTTTATAGGCTTCTCCTCAGTGAGATTTGCCTCCTCTTCGCCAGGCTTGGAAACTCCAACCGAATTCCCCGAAACAGTCTCGGGCTTATCGCTGTTAACTGTAGGTAGTGGCAGAGGACGACCAGTCTGCACCTTTTGTACGATCGATCGATCCCCATCATCGATCTTGACATTTTCGTTCGACGATCGTCCAGGCTTCAAGTCTCTGTTCGACTCGGTGTCTAGTTTCACTCGATTTTTTGCGCCGACTCCTGCAGGGTATAACACTCTGCCGAAGGGGGCGTTGTGCGAGGGCTTGCCAACCGGTTCAGAGCTGATTGTCGGGGCATTTGACTCTGAATCTTCTTTCGAGGAGGCGGCTAAATTCTGAAGATTGCTTTTCCACGAACTGAAGTTTTTGCCTGACGCGATTTCTTCGGTGATGGGCCGTTCTGCCGCTGGTCGTTTTAGAGATGGGCTGACGTCAGCCGTTCGATCTATAGTTTGTTTATTTGTAGTCGGTAGCTCTATGTTAGATCTGTCTGGAATGGTTACTTCGATAGTTGGCTTTTCTGGTGCAGATCGCTTAAGACCTGATCTGTCTACGGTAGGTTTCTCCGGGGCACCGTGCTTCTTTCGCACGGACGTCACTGAACTGGTGGAAGCGGTGTTATGTTCGAAGATGTCTCGAGCCGCAGATACGATGTTGTGCGGAAGATCCTCTGCGTCGACGACGTTAGACTGACCCGGTTCCAGGTCGTTGTTGCTCGGCGGTCGGGGATGAACTTCGACCCCTGATCCCAAATCCTTGGAAGTTTTATCACCAGCTTCTGTACCAGGGAGGGTGCCTTCATCGCAGCTCCGTCGAGACGACTCTACATCGCTGTTTACCGTCAGTCTCGAGGGTTTCTTCTCGGTCGAGTCTTTCTCCGAAGCAGACGATCGGCTGTTGCTCCTCGTCGAACCCTTTGGAGCGTCACCGACACTTCGTACGCTTCCCTGTGTCTTCATTGGAGCGACGACAGGCACTGGTTCGTCCTTTCCAGTCAGCGTGATGAATTTTTTAAGCAGTTTGTGAACGAATCCTTTCCCGTAAGTCACCTCTTCCTCGAAGACCTCGTCGCCCACGTCCTCCGTGAGGATGGCTGGACTCGCATCCGGTGTTACGCTGCCATCAGAAATGCTGGGCATGCCTTCGTCCGACCCAGCGCTCTTCGTTGATGGCGTGGCGCGCGGGTCGCTCTTCCGCGAAGAACGTTTCTCCGACCTCGCATGATTCGCCTTCGACTGATGACGACGCTTCTGACGGTCGGACAAAAGAATCGGATTCTGTTT
Organism: Aporrectodea caliginosa; assembly: GCA_020284085.1. NCBI lineage: Eukaryota > Metazoa > Annelida > Clitellata > Crassiclitellata > Lumbricidae > Aporrectodea > Aporrectodea caliginosa. The sequence continues at coordinate 408,371 of JACEVL010001047.1, forward strand.
GATCGGAAGAAGCCTCTCTTCCAAAGGCAAGTCGTCCACCATCTCCACCTGGATTTCCGTAACGCCGGAAGTGTGATTCAACGTCGAATCCGTTCGATTTCCGGTCGTTTCCTTCTCTGATGCGGAGGGAGCGGAGGAGGAGGAGGGTGTTGAGTATTGTTGGAGTTTCTTTGATAGGGTCGTCTGTTTCCATGTCGATCCCGTCGCTGGGGTTGCCTCAGTCGTGGTCGTATTCACCCCAGATCCCGTCCCAACACGGGTAGAATCCGCCTTCGTCGCTACAGAGGGTCCCCCGTTCTCCTGGTGTCTTTTGCGGTCGAGTAGGGCCTGCTTCCAGGCGGGCAACGAGGAAGAAGTGTCCGACGACATCACCCACCGATCTTTCGGTTCCGTCAACAGACGACGAACGACGACATAACAGATGGGTTTAATGGCCACGAAAAACTCTCACTAATCATCATCGCTGGAGATAATTAAGACCAATTAAAAGAAGTCAATTATTTCTTAAACGCAGGTGATCCACTTCCGGGTACGTCATTGGGCGGGGCTCATCGCAGGTACCTCAATCGACGCTGCCTCACTGCCTCCCGTTCAGTTTAACAAGTAAGCAGGTCTATGCAATCAATAATAATAATAATAATCTTTTCTTTATTAAGCGCCTGACAAACGCACTGCGCTGTACATTTACATGTTATGCAATTTAAATCTTAACTACTAACAGAACAGACAGCAATACACGGCGCTAATAGCAGCCTACAAAGCATATCCGCCCTACAGTCCCTACTGGACTCGAACTCGGTACCTCTCGCTCTCTACGCCAGATGTTATCCAATGCGCTATCGGGCCCCCATCATTCAATCAATCAATTTTCGTTTATTAAAAATAATCTGACAAGTACGCCACTTATGCATTGATAAACTAAGGTCTTATTGACTATGCGCGTGTTGAACCATCTTTCTGGACCAATTCTCAGCTGAAAGCGTTACATATTTTAGTAATCGTAATCTCGTAATTTATACAGCGTAAAGCGCAAGGTGAAAAATCGATGGACAGGTAAGAAACATTCTTATCATATGTTAAGTCGCACTTCTTTTGATGTGTTTAGATATTCGGTGCTTTAAAATGTGAGCTACTAGAAACAGGTATATTTTCTGTAAATAATATTTTTCTCTCGATGTAGCTTTAATAGACAGAGGAGGTCCATAGTGTAGTGATAACATCACTGGCGTGAAGAGCAGTAGGTAGGCTAACGGGATCGCTTCCCGTACCATCCCAAAGGTCCACTCAGCCTATCATTCGCGAGATGGCGCGTTGGTAAAATGAGATGTAGGACGTGTAGGCCTAATGGTTGCCTTGCATGGCTGCCGAATACAGTTAAATTCGACTCCTGTAATAACTTGGTGGTCTCTCTCTTGATTGTCTGCCAATCTCCGCACAAGATCTTCTGGGAGTTCGTTCGAAATAGAATGAAAAGGAAAGTTTCTCCGTGGGTGAAAAGTGATCCGTTCCAGTTTTTAACCCACAGGCCTAACAACGCCAGTATAGGTTTCGATTTGACCTATTGGGACCGAAACTGACCTTGTGGTAAGGCTTATTTGTAACTAGCCTATATCTGTTGGTTTCTTTGATCAAACTCCTCTGAAAATAGACTGGTTCCCGTGGCTCGCCGTAAAAATCTCGAGATTAAGGTCAACGTCCTAGACTCTTTCAGCCACACGATGTCGTTCGATAGTGAAAAGAATAAAATTTTATTTGTAATTTATAACTTTTACCGCGATTCTCGCCCGTGTCTAATGCCCAAGCAATCGACCGATATGAAGCACCAAAATCCAGCAATCTACTATATGTGGTTATCGGATCAATACTCAAAAGTCAAAACGTTAGTCCAGTATAAATTATAATATTAATTCATAGCGCGACACTTTTTCGACACCTTTGAAACGCTGTCCGCTGGAGCTACATATACGTTCATTGACTGCGAGATTTCAGCGAGCCCTTCGGAACGAATGCTAAATTTCTGATCGACGTCAACGGCCTTTGCGGCCAAAAACCCTGTTAACAGTTGGAATCTATTCCGTGGCCGAGTTTACACTCCCAGTAGTGCCGTACATTCGGTGCTGCCAGTCCCAAGCGTGGTTAACAGGAAGGAGGGTGACGCCAGGGATGGGCAAATTTGGAAAAATGTAATTGAATTACAAATTACTTTGGGACATGAAATGTCATTTCAAATTACAAAATACATGGGAAATGTAATTCAATTACAAAATAACAAATTACAAATTGTGCAATTTCAAGTAATTTCAATTACGTAATTTCAACTACTGCCCATCCCTGGGTGACGCTGGTAGGGCCTAATATTAGACGTCAACGGCCCATCACAGCCAAACTCTGAATAATAATGATGATTATTTATGTTCGTATTGTCTGAAGTGTCGTCTCAGTAGATCTCAGAGAGTGGTGAAAATGAATAACGATTTCTGTCTACATCGCAACAACAACAAAATGCATGTAATAAAACTTTATCTGACACCATTCAAAAAGTATTTACAGAATACGGAAAATAATCTGCATAAACACGCTTTTAAATTCAACACAACACAACGAACCCTACCCTACCAAAATATAAACGAAACAAAGAACTACATTCAGCTCCACGAGTGGAATAGAAAAAGATTATATTGTCGACCACGTTTTTCCCCCGCTGGATTCAATCCAATTCTGCTCTTTGTATATGGTAAACAAAAGAAACTGTTCCTCTGACAGTCTGTTCGTCTAATTAAAGCAATCGGGAAATTAATTCGGCATAAAACCAATCAATAATTCATCTGTTCACCAGAATCGAATTATATAAACACAGATAATTCATCCAACTCATCTATTATAGATGATTCACAAGATAAGCATCAACGATTCATCGTGCATCTGTTTTCCTGAATCAATTCATGAGACCATTCAATAATTCATCTGATCCATCCGACGTCATGAATCAATTCGTGACGCCATTCAATAATTCATCTGATCCATCCAACGTCATGAATCAATTCATGAGGCATTCAGTAATTCATCTAATCCATCCAACGTCATGAATCAATTCACGAGACCATTCAATATAAAATTCATCTGGTCACTGTCATCTAACCACTTGATTGGATGACATGAGTTAATAACGAGCTGATCGGATAAAAACAGCCAGCAGAAGCTGTAAGTTACTCTAGATGTTTTCCCTTTGGTATCTCAGTTACACGCACATAAAAAGGCCAAAAACTATAGCACACAGCACACTAGAAACATTAGAAACTCGCTACTAACCATCGAGTTTTCTTCACAGTCAAAACAGAAAAACTGCGAAATACAAAAATGAGTCAAAACTCTGACTGACAAAAACTGTGGTGCCAATTTTAGCATTTCAATTCAAAACAGTGCTGAAAAGAAAATGGAGCCTACACCAAAACGTTCCCACAAAGGACATATTAAAGTACCGAAAACAGCTACGAAACACAGTCCACATCTTCGAAAGCTACTGAAACTTAACTAGAAATAAAATCTACGAACAGCATATGAAAAGTTTACTTCATAAAATCGATTGGAACAACCAGCTAAGACAAATTTCCGGCATAAATCAAAAAGAGTCAAAAGAACTGTTCAAATTAAAATGCCCAACATAGAAGAGCCGTTCTTTTGAGAAACATTCTTCATCAGAACCAATTTTCTGTGCAATTTAGATAGCCATAAACAGATAAGCTAAAATCACAAATGTTCAAAACCTCCACTCTTTAAAAAAACCGAAAATTCTAAAATCAAACAATTCTAAATTTTACGCATTCGCTACCAACACAAGAACCTTGCTGCTCAAACATGGAAAAATCTACTTGCATACTATGCACAAATTACTTGCATTGAAAATACCAATTTTAAATAATTAATTGAAAAATAAATAAAATAAGAGAACACAAAAAGGTTCCCTAAACCATCCAGCTTTCCCTGTTAAACAGCAGTTTTCACCAAAATGCCAGAACTCATTGGCTTATGACACATTGTGGGGCGCGGTGGTGTAGGGGTATGTTCGGTGCCTTGCAGCCGGATGGTTATGGGTTTGAATCCACCTCAAGCCGCCACGTAGGGACCCTGGGCAAGTCCTTCACTCACAATTGCTCATGCGCTTCTGCGTGAAATTCTGATACAGTGTCCGCGCTGTAGTCGGGAGCGCCTCTGAGTAGAAATCTTGAAGGTTGCGCTATAACAAGTTCTCATACATACATCGAGTGCCAACAAAACAGGCAACTTTCAACAAATGGTTATAGAGACATGTCTTTAAACCATGCAAAATGTAAAGAAATTTACATTGTAAATGTAAATACTGCCAGGCAGCGATATGTATGAAAACATACACTATTGCTGAAATGTAAAAAACAAACATCAGCAGGTGAATCTATAGAACATACACTGACAGGTGTAATGTTAAAATAAACATACATTGACAGATGAAATGTTAAAATAAACATACATTGACAGATGAAATGTTAAAAGAAACATACATTGACAGATGAAATGTTAAAAGAAACATACATTGACAGATGAAATGTTGACAGATGAAATGTTAAAATAAACATACATTGACAGATGAAATGTTAAAAGAAACATACATTGACAGATGAAATGTTAAAAGAAACATACATTGACAGATGAAATGTTAAAAGAAACATACATTGACAGATGAAATGTTAAAAGAAACATACATTGACAGATGAAATGTACAAAAACACATTAACAGGTGAAGTGTTAAAGATGATGCTCATATAACAGAAGAATACAATCTCATTAGATAATTATTTCAGAAAAATTATTTCTGTGTTAAGACGGAATTACGAACACAAACATTGCTGCACAAAACTACTTTTCATTTATCCAGACTACTTAGATTCTGTAACATCTACAAAATGTATCAACTATTATCATCATCGATGCCACACCATTTTTCCATCATCATCCTCACCGTGTTACAGCCACCATCATTATTCCAACACCATTATCATTCTCACTTTGTTACCATCATTTTATTTGATTTTTTACTGTCACCATAGTCTTCATCTTGCATACGTCACCATCATGAACAACTTGAGTCAGAAAAGTAACAAACCTAGTACATCCTTATGATATGTGGCTACATAAACATCACCCAGTGCAACACATTTTGAATCAAAAAAGCTATCTACACCAGTGCTTCCCAAACTTTTCAGTGTCACGGACCGGCAGGAATTTTCCCACTTCAGTGAGGAATTTTCTCACTGCATGAGAACCGGTGCCAAATTTATTAATTATTTCTCTTTTTTGGTTACCTAAAATAAATTCCTGAACTATGTATTAAAATTGCTTTAAATGCATGTTTAGCCAATTTTATGACTTTGTTGCCCTTTACATGCTAGCCTAGTAAGTGTTTTTGTTATGACTTTTAAGAATATAATAGCCATTTCTTGATTCCGAGACAATTTGACCAGTTTCTTGACTCACTTTTTGGCACCGGTCCGCGGACCACCACTTTGGGAAGCACTGATCTACACAGTATAACAACAGCTTTAGCAGTCACAACGTTATTGCCAAGGATATGTAGCGAATATGAAACACAGATCTCAACAGCCACCTAGTTATTTCCAATACTGCGTTCTTGTGTCGATGTTCCAACCAAAAAGTCTGCTCTCGTTCTGTCATTTTCGTCAAAATTTACCGAGAAATTCTTTTACTTACAAGTTGATCCCAGAAATTTCTACACGCAGCCAGAATTCTTAGGAGCAGGATTTCCCAGAATGCAAACTACCCTGGATGACTCTTAAGCCCATAATTTTGATACAAGTCAAAATTATTACATTATTACAAAATTATTACAAGTAAATGTGAGGAATTGGTCAAGTTTTTGATGATATTTTCAACCTTTCATGCACACATTTTCAGAATAATATATACGGTTTCAACAGAAAACTAAAACTGCTCCAACAAACTACGAACAAGGATTGCTTTTCTGTTGCATAGGAATAAAATTCAGCATGGAACAAAAGCCAGCAGCAAGATAAACAAATACTTCAGAATAAATTATAAAATATATTAAATATTTTGGCATCTTCATCGTTCTTTCGGACTCCCAATCTTTCTTCGCCATTGCTACCAGCTTCCCCTTGCGGGGCCTCTTCCCAACTCACCCTATGCCAGCTCCCCTTGCGGGGTCTCTTCCCAACTCACCCTTTACATGTTTCATTAAGTTAGAAATTCATTAATTCAATAAATTCATTTAATATATTCTCGATTGAAGATATTTTGATTAGTCTTATTTATTTCTTGCAAAATTACATATGCTAGGTCAGAAAACATAAATAATATATGTATGTATATATTATATATATATATATTTACACATATATATATAATTTATATAAGTATACATATTATTTAAGTACATATAAGCAGGTACATGGTCATTTATGAAGCGCCTTTTTCAGAGCCTCTCCATGGTACAGACATATGGCTGTCTAACAGAAACCCAAAGAGGTGCAACTGAAGAAGGCAGGTTGGAATGTTTCCTCAGCCATGGTCTTTCGACGAACAGCATGCATATTTCCGGGACTATTTTATATAAGTTGTGGGTTGCATACTGATATATATATATATATAATATATATATGTAGAGCGGTATGTATATATATAATTTCAACAGTAGTCAAACTTTACCACCAGATGAGATCAGAATGGAATGCTTTCCCACCCGACCACCCCATCTCTTTCAACATACACACAATTCTTGGCTTATATATATAAATTTTTGTTTGAGTGTAGGCTACTAAGCTTGCCATGTACAGTGCTGTGTGTTTGCTAGTGCTCATTCATGCTTCTCATGCGTTTAACATTGTTAGGTGAAAATGTGTTAACAAGTGTTCAGCATTGTTAGGTGAAAATGTGTTAAGAAGTGTCCAGCATTGTTAGGTAAAAATGTGTTAACAAGTGCTCAGCACTGTGAGGTGAAAAAGTGTTAACAAGTGTTCAGCATTGTTAGGTGAAGATGTGTTAACAAGTGTTCAGCATTGTTAAGTGAAAATGTGTTAACAAGTGTTTAGCATTGTTAGGTGAAGAAGTGGTAACACATGTTGTTACCACGTGGTCTGGTCAAAATGTGGGCACAACTGATCATGTGCAGACTCTAGATACACAAGCCAGGGAGACATATTTCTAAGAAGAAAACTTCAACAGAATAAAGTACAACGCTTTTCGCCATAAAAACAACTAAAAACTAACATAAAAACCGTTGCAATTACACATTCCGCAAGTGATGGAAACGAAAAGAACCCTCATAAATCGGTGCAATTAATGACAAAATTCTCATTTACAATTTCAACTAATAACAATCACATTGAACCACAAAACTAAACAAAAATTGTTTGTTGCAAAAGTTATTCTGGAATATCATGTCATGTTTCCCTTTCTGCCGGAACAGTGGAAACCAAGCAGCCACGAACCGACTTGGATCGGACTTTAATCGTTCCATCTCCAAATTCCAACCGCAGTTGTCAATGTCCTTATCACAATTCAGGTGACAGTGAGACAACCCATCACCCTGGAATCGAAAAAAGTACAACACAAATGAAAAAAACTGAAACTGCTCACAAAAGGAACTTCTATCACTAATGACTTCTAACACTAACACTAGTAAGTGAGCAAGTAAGTATATTCTTTCTGAATCATGTTTATAAACCACGTTTTGATTACACACCTCTTTTAGTTTCTGTCATTTTTTATAAAGGCATATCACTGTGAATTAAATTATGAGCTGTATTATGCCAAAAACTAATCTTTGTCGGCGGCAACGGCCTATGTAGTCATAAGCTGCCGTTAAACTGTGGATCCATATAAATGCATATCACTGTACGATAGTATAAAGTAACTCTGCCACTGTTTGCACTCTGTCAGTGCCAGTCCCAAGCCTGAATAAAGGAGGAGGGCGATGCTAATGATCTTTGTTATCACACAGTGTCGTTAAACTGAAACTACTCGACAGCATAAAGTCGACGTCAAACACACCTGGCAGCCGTAAGAGGTGGTTACAAATTGGAAACTACATGTCCTACTAAGAACAGTTCTTTACACACCTTTATAAAGCTCTGCAATTGCCAAACAAATAAAAGCTGTAAGATGTTGTTAAACAATGAAAACTACTACCAAACCTGGTGCTATATAAATAAGCAATTACAATGAAGGAGGAAGGTATCAATACAACTGTATTTCATACTGCCCTCCTTCCAAAGTTCAGACGGGCACACACGACGACCGTACAATGCTCTAAATCTCAGGCGTTACATGCGACAAATCCATGCAACAAAGACTCACAAATAAGAATCCTCCTGTTCGCTCGATCACCGAACGATCGTCTAGTTGTGATCGTCGTGGGTCCAGAGTTTCTCGCTCTTCTGCTTCTTGTCCACAGTTGAGTTGGAAAGCAGGTGATTTGGAACGGCCGACCGGTCGATGTGTATGAGGCGAGTGGCAGTCACTTCACAGTCAATCTGCATCATCGCAATACTACCAACAGGAGGCTGCATTGTTTCTGCATCAAATATATAAATACAATTGACCTGTTACAATTATGATTACAGGAATACAAATTACCTGTAACAATTACAATTAAAGAAATAAAAATGACCTGTAACAATTACAATTACACAAATGACATGTTACAATTACAATTAAACAAATACAAACCTTTAACAATTACGATTACACAAATACAAATGACCTGTAACAGTTACAATAATAATAATAATAATAATAATATCTTTTCTTTAATAAGCGCCTGACAAATGCACTGCACTGTACATTTACATGTTATGCAATTTAAATCTTAACTACTAACAGAACAGACAGCCTGTAATACACGGCGCTAATAGCAGCCTACAAAGCATATCCGCCCTACGGGGCTCGAACTCGGTACCTCTCGGTCTCTGTGCCAGATGTTATCCAATGCGCTATCGGGCCCCCCCAATTACAGTCGTAAGCTGAGCGTAGTGCTTACCATTGAGGCCAACCGCAGGCATCATCAGAGACATGCGTGGTCGCGATGTCTTGTTGTGAGCTGTGGCCGGCAGAAGCAGATGATCCTACAACGCACAAAGATCAATCAATCAATCAGAATAGAAGATATCCAGCGTTAAAAAAATAATAAAGAATGACAATAATGAACTATTATGGACAGTAAAATTTAAAAACTCGATCAATTCCGTCTTTTCTTTATCTCTCCGTGAGGTAATAAGGGCAATTTTCAACCACTGTGCCAAAGCACTTAACCATTTCATTTCTAGTCAACAAAATGTTGTCTCATAGACACAAAAACCAACAAAAAAATAATTTTTTCTCTCTCTCAATAAGGCAATAATAATAATTAAATAATAATAATAATAATAATAATAATAATGGGGCCCATTTAAGACAATTCTGTTCTTCAAATAATGTTGAAGTCCCTGGGGATCCTTTTAACCTCGGGCACAAAACTAATAATAATCATAATAATAGTAAGGTTTTGACGTCTGGCACATAAGTCTCACATTATTCATTCATTCAATAAGGGCAACCTCCCATGTACTGTGCTAAAACACATTCAACCACTTCATTTGTAGTCCACAAATTCTTAACTCCCAGCCGAAACACTCACCCTTCTGAAGGAGACAACATAGAACGTGTCATTTCGACGATCGATGGCATCAAGAAAGCTGTCGTACTTTCTGTTGTCGCCAGTGAACACCTGAACCTCGTAATGGTCGCTGTTAATTATCAAACACATATGAACAATTACAATTATCATACATTAATTAGGCGCCACTATCTAATTACCAAGCATTGATTGGCAAGTGAAGGACTTGCTAAATGTTCCTACACAATAACTGGGTAAGAAGTCTTAGAACAGAATTTACAGAAGAAGTTATCCTAGCAATTAGGAGTATGCAGCATTAAAGACTTCTGTGTTTCTTATCCCAGTATACGAGAGCCAATGACCAGTCCTCTACCTCGCTAAAATATCTTCCCAATGACACAGATTTAAACTGGCTTTTCTTACCTATATAAACCCTAAGAACGAGCACTCCTGCCTTCCTTTAATCACCAACCTCTCCTTACATTGGTTTTTCCATCATCCTGGACTTCCATAGTCCAGCATAAAGTTTTGCTGTGGTCGACCCATCCTCCTGGAACAAGGTGCCTAGCAACCTGCAACATGAACTCCTCAGCCTCTCTTTGCCTCTTTTCCACAAGCGCCTGAAGACCATTCAGTTCAATCGTGGATTCATTGTGTTAGGTCGGGAGCGCCTCTGATGAGTCTATCTCTTGAACTGGCGCTATATAAATTCACAATTACCAATACCATTACCAGGTCTGATCTTGTGTTTACCTCGTCTGGCTCCACTTGTTAACATTGCTGTTCATCGCTGCCTTCAGCTTCCGTGGAACATAGTAACGCTTGCGACGCGTTTTCTTGGCCGATTCCGACTCTTTAACTTCCTGTTCTCTCTTCAGCTGTTCCTCGTGGCCGAGAATCCATCCATGGAGTTCGTTCATCAACCTAATCAATTATATATAAAACTCCACATACACACAAACACATATAGGTACATGAATTATTTTTAAATGAACCATTTATAAATTGGTTACACCTTCTTAAAATATATAACAATTTAATAATTAGGCCACATCTTTGCTTAATCAATTCTCTATAACTACACTTTATATTACAGATAAGCTCTTCACATGTAAATAGGTAAGATACAGCTGCAGTCTGTAAAGTACGGTACATTTTTATTAGTTGCTGTTTAACGACACTGTTGCATAACAAGATGATTAGCGTTGCCCTCCTCCTTTCTCAAGAAATGGGACTGGCACTACCACACATAAGGTAGTGACAGAGTTAGGTATATTATGAGGTAGGGTTAGCTCCAATGTAACGTAGGCTACATACCAAAAAGTGGTAGGTTATAAAAAAAGTACCTTAGTTGAGGTACGGTAATTGCTCTATAAAAGTCCAGACACATGCATACATTTATGTAGCACTCTTATAGCAACACCCACCACAACACTGCTTGCATGGCTATTTAACCAATTCAAAGAACCGTGACCTCAGATAATCACAAGTATTGTATTGTATTGTATTTGAACACTTGTTATAGCGCCCCTACCAGATTGCCTATTCAGAGGTGCTCCCGACTACTGCGCGAACGCTGAATCGGAGTTTCACGCCGAAGCGCATGAGCAATTGCGAGTGAAGGACTTGCCCAGGGTCCCTACGTGGCGGCTTGAGGTGGATTCGAACCCGCAACCCTCCAGCTGCAAGGCACCGAACCTACCCCTATACCACCGCGCCCCAGTTAACGTTATATTAACACGTGTTAACGAGAGAGAAAAGTAATGACGAGTTCGAAACAGCTCAGACCACCGACCTTATGGACTCTGAACTGTTGAAGTAGGTCGGGCACATGGCCTGACCCAGTTTGAAGCCCTTCTCCTCGAGGTTGCGCATGAGGATGTCATGAATGGTCCACGATTGCTTTGAGTCTGTTTTTGTTTTCCCATTGCTTGGAAAGAGCAAGTTGCTCCCGCTGCCTTGACTGTGCGACGCTGACAAAGACTGGTTCTGCACAGGCCTCACTTCGTCCAAGGACTGGTTGTCTTTCACGGACAGCAGACTTCGACCGTGACGGACGTCGGGCCCTGCACGGAACTCTGGTGCAGACAACGACCCGGTAGGCCTACAAGAAGAAGAGCAGTCCCTGTAGGCCCATAAGAGCAATCCCTGTAGGCCAATAAGAAGAATGGTACCTGTAGGCCTATAAGAACTGTCCCTGTAGACCTATAAGAACTGTCCCTGTAGACCTATAAGAACTGTCCCTGTAGGCCTACAAGAACCGTCCCTGTAGACCTACAGGAACTGTCCCTGTAGGCCTACAAGAACGGTCCCTGTAGACCTGCAACAAAAAGAGTGGCCAATACCATACCCCTTCAATTTTTTAGCCTGCATTTTATTTACCATGCCGTTATTAAGCAGCGCCATCTACCGATAAAGCATCAATTAATAGCACTGAATACTTTTGAAAGACTTGCTCGAGATCCCTACATGGTAACCCTTTCACGGGAGGAGGATCGAACCCACTCTCCCGATCGAACCATTCGGCCACCATGCCTCCGCACTCGCAAAGGACAGTGCAAGATTGCAATGATTAAACATCACAGCTATCCACCGTACCCAGAACACTATCGCACTGCAATGTAGGACTGCTATGGCAAGGTGTTGGAAGAGGAAAGTAGTCGCCTTGGCAGAGCACTTCTCATCACGTAAACAAGTCATCTGAAATTGGACTCGGAGCAAAACTTACAGCAAGTAACTCCAGTTAAACGACAGAAAGATGACCACCGTAAAAACTATCGTAGCGGCCGTTTTCATGGAATAAGGCACTGATTTTCTCAGCCGTTCATTCTGAAATAGAACAAATTGCAATTCTGAAAAAATACTGAAGAAATACTAATTTTTAAAAAGAAGAAATACTAATTCTTAAAAGGTAAAAATATTGCAATTCTGAAAAAGAACAAATTCTAATTCAGAAAGAAACAAATACTGAATGTAATTAGTAAAAGGCACAGAGTTTGCAGAATTTATTGTAACAGATTTAGAATGGCTCACAATGGTAAATAAGAGTTAAAAACAATACCTGTACACCACTTTCTGGAGGAAAGTTTTAATTGAATTCCTTTTTAATTAAGAGCTGCAACAGATTCATTTTGTTCATAAGATCTACAGTTAAAGCAGCTTTCAATATCTACAATTCAGAGTTAAAAACATTTGTTTCTGTAATTAAATTATTAAATGGCACAGGGTAAATAGAGCAGCTGTTTAGCGGCTTTAGCCCATTAATGACCGCTTTCATCCAGTGGGCAGATTTTGATATTCTTTTACATTTTGAGTCCTTAAACTAGCCTGAGAGGCAGCCATGGGTATGAAGTGTTAGCGACTTCATTTTCTTAGCCTTGGCAAATAAGGTCGGGTGGCAAGTCCTCTCTCTCTCGCTGTCTCATCTTCCTACCGACAGCGTATATAGTCAAACCTTGAAACACATTTCTCCCGTGGCAGGATTTGAACCTCCAACCTCTGGGTCAACAGTCCAGCACACCTGAAGAGCAGCGAGCAATGCAGAATTCTGAACGAGAGAAGTGAATCTACCTCTGTCTTCAGATTGTCTAGTTTTCTCTTCAGACCGAGATTCTCGGCTTTCAGTCGGTCGTTCTCGGCAGTGAACTCCTGCAGTTGGCCCTCTAACTTTTGCAGATACTACGCACAAAAACAGAACAATGAAGTAAGACATAACACGTGTGACACACCGTGCCTCTGTCTCACCAAGCAATAGAATTTGGTCAACCAGTTTAAAATGGGAAGTAAATGGTGAGACCTGCAATGCACTGGTGTGTAAACAGACCTTGGGATTCGTTCATTGGAGGCTCAGAGGGAGAAGGGAAGGAAATGAGAGCCACTACTACGTACAATTTGAAGGATTTGGGAAATACTTTACTTTTTACTCTTGTTGGCTTGCTTTCTTAAGAGGCTGGTTTCCTGGTTGACTTTCTAGTTGACTGGCTTTATGGCTGGCCTTCTGATTGACTCTGTAGTCAGCTGTTTGGCTGGCTAACTGGCTGTTTGGCTTGTCTTAGTTGCTTGTGCATTGCCTCGTTCACGAGATATGGAACATATCTTACTTACTTTTTATATAACCAGCTTTCGTACCCGGCTACGCCAGGGTTTTGTTCCCAGGCGTGATTTTCATATCGCTACAGCGTTGCATTCACGAGTTTTTAGTGGGACAGACAAATATACAGGAGGACAAACTTTCAGAAACACAGATTAGATAATGCAGTAGGCTGAACAAACCTCTTTCTTGCGTTTCCTTGACAGACAGGCCGACTCTCGGTTCTTTATCATTCTCTGCTGTCTTTTAACGGCTTTGACCTACAATTATTATTATTATTAATTAATTATTATTATCATCATCATTACTATTACCAATTATTATTATTACCTATAATTATTATTATTATTACCTATATTATTACTACCTATAATTATTATTATTACCTATTATTATCATTATCATCATTATAATTATTGTGATTACTGTATTTTCAAGACTATAAGCTGTTCCTTTTCATAAGGCAATTCGTCGCAAAATTGGCAAAAGCTGCCTTAAATGCATTTCTCAAAAGATGAGAATCTGTATTACATCGACGTTTATGTGAGATGACGAGACATCCTTGTAGACGATGGGAACAGGGTTTGGAGGAGTTGCGACCGGACGAGAAGGAGGAGACGACTTCTGCTTTGTAATGCCTTTTGCATTTGATGATGATGACGATGAAGTCCGAATACTTTGGGACTTTGTTTCCATGCATGCACTCGACACAGACGATCCTGAATCAACAGCAACACAATGAAGGCTTATATGCATAGTCACACATACATAGATACGAACATACATACACACACACATACATATACATAAGCACATACATACATCATACGTTGGATGTACATACATATATACAAGCAGACACACGCATTCAACGGCCACAGGAATGAATTCGTGAGTTGCGGGGAGGGATGAATATTATTGTTATTATTATTAGTATTATTATTATCATATTATTATTATTATTACTGTATCTTCTGACACAACATACATACATACACACGTATACAACAAACATACATGTATACATTTATACACTCATACATGCATACATAGATGCATTCCACACAAACTGAACATCCACCAAAGGCTGACGTCAGATCTCTCGGACTTGTCAGAATTCTACCTAACTTCTTCACCAAACAACGCCCTTTGATTAGATTAGATTAGAATAGACTACTCTACCACACAATCATTAGTACAGTGGAGCTATATAAATAAACTCAGATTATCACTATTATCACACCACAATACATACCCACAAGAGGTGGTGACGCTGCTCCAGCCGGCTTCGGCTGAATCTTCACCTGAGAGTTCACGACCTGGGTCATGACAGGGGCACACCCGTTTCTAACGTACGTCACAGTCCTGCCTCCCGCAGCATCCTTCGGCAGAACGAGGATGGTCTTCAGCGCCCCAGACTCCGTCTTTGTCACAATCGATTCCACATTTACCACCTTCCCAACCGGTAACTGGTTGTAGCAATAAACCGGACCGGAAGAGACGACTCCATCGTCGACGGATACCATGGACTCGCCGCACGGATCGTCAAATCCGAACATGTCGTAGGAGTTGGACGCCTGGTCGTCAAAAGAGAACGTGTCCATTGTCTCGTTCTTGATCTCTAGATCGGGCTCGAAGAGAGGAGCTGGGACGGAATCGTATGGATCGAGAGTGATGCTACCGACCGTGTGATAATTCATGGCTTCGTTAACCTAGAAAGGCAAATAACCTATGTACAATATATCTATCTATCTAAGAATTTATATAGCACCCCTTCAAGATAATAACAAGTATAACAGGCATCAAATTTAACTGTATGGCAGCCTGCAAGGCGCCATCTGTCCTACTACACTTTTGACAGTCGCCCCTAGGGAGCTGGAGGCCGAGTCAAACCTCAATAGCCTAGTGGGTATCGAACCTGCGTCCTTCTGGTCTTCGTGCCAGCATGTTACCTTTCAACCATAGATCTTCCCACCCCCGTATGTATGTTCTATGTATTTATGTATGGATGTATGTATTTATTAAGCATTTAGGTACATACATGAGTAGACTAATACATACGAAACGTCGTTCTTAATATAATGATGCTAGAGAAGATAAACACAAATCGTATTTTCTTTCATTACAACTTTTATTTTATTTTTAATTTTATTTTAAAATTTAATTTAACTTTGTGGATTATTTCTGCGGATCATCACTCACCGTAATTAGACCAAAGACTGAGGAATCACTCGATGTATCAGAGCAGACGGACAAAGGAGACTGTGGCTCCACCTTAGTCTGAACACCTACAACAACAATTCATACTAACATACACAGGCATACAAAGACAACCACAAACAAACAAAGTCAAGTATACATACACATACTCAGGCATACATCCAAATATATACACAATCATACACACAAACACAGGCATACTAAGACACACACACATACATACACAGGCATACAAAGACACCCACGTATGGAGCGTTATAACAGTGGCACTAAAGAAGTTCTTTGAGTACTTCTAATCCATTATATTAATCTGTAATATATATGTTGAACATACTGTCGATTCCGCTGTCACTTCCATCGCTAACTTCTCGCCAGAGATCATCGTTCAGCAAATCGTTGCCTTTAAAACCGTTTGTCTGAAACGAGAAATCAAACAGTTGTTACTTTGCTACCTGATACAATATGTAATAATTAATTGTGTGTCTAAGTGATTAAATTTGTGGGGCACGGCAGTCGAATGGTTAGAGCGCTTGCCTTGTAAAGCGGAGAGTACAGGTTCAAGTCTCCTCCTCCACTGAGACGGTTACTGTGTATGGACCTTGAGCAAGTCGTTCACTCCGAGTTGCTCTGCGCCATCAATTGATGCTTGGTCACTAGATTGTGACATATAATAAATGCTTAATAATAATAATAACAATAATAATAACAAAAATAATAATAATAAATATAATATATGATGATGATGGTGGCGGCGGCGACGACGATGATGATTAAGGAACAATTGTACGAACTTAGCATTAAAGAACCTCGCAAATGCACTGAAACATAGCAATTGAACAGACCAAAACTGCGTATGGTGTCTTAACCTTGCTCCGAAAATCATGAAAAGCAATGCATTCGTTCTATATGTGGAATCTCCAAACTTTACCTGAAAGTCCAGTCCTTCAACGGTGAAGCTGGGAAGACTGTCTGGCAGTCGGCCGAACAGCCCCGAATCGTCAGTCATGTTAAACAACTCCGACAGATCATCATGCCCACCTTAAGAACAGCAAGACACATAACTGCAATAATACTGCCTCAGCAAAATGACTTAATCACCGGTGAAAATGAAATGGATACGCACAATTAATGACAAAATCACACACCTCAGCAAAATGACTTAATCACATGTGAACTTAAACAAGATAAGCACAATTAATGACCAAATCATACACCTGCATTGAAACTATGCTCTGGTTTATCGACTTTCAAACTGTAAACTCACTTTAACATAAAATCAGAGCTATAAATAAACTAACAATAAAAATCTAACTAACACAAAACTCACATCATAAACTAAATAAATAATCAGGTTTAGACAGATTAGATTTCAGAAGCACCTAAACTGCTGGTACTGAACTCATATTTCTAATTTAGTTGACTCGTGATAACTGAGTGAACAGCCCTGGAGTCACATTTCAACCAAATGACAGTCATGTGTTAGTGATGAACGACAAAGTTTAGAAAGTCCGCGTTTGCAGAATTAAATGCCTAAAATCTCTTTTAACGTAAATATTTCGACAGATTACAACCTAACTGAATCGATTACTTAAAGGTAATTGTAAGGCCGAATAATTTGAAATCAGGATGTGAAAGGAATATCTGTCAGGCATATGCCATACACTACAGCGTGGCGCTTCTGAGGCGGAAAATGCCGCCACGCAACGCGCGAAAACTTACTTAGGCGGCAGAAAGTTTTTCACATTTTATCTAATGACGACTCTAACCCTAACCCTGACCCTAACCGACCGTCACAGCGCCTAATCCGACCCTAACCGACACTCACGACGCCTAACCTGACTCTAGCCGACCGTTACAACGGCAATTTATATAAGAAACGCATTTTTAACTGTGCATGCTCCGAGGGTTGCGCATGCGCAAAGCTCTTCCGCCTTCGAAAATAGCAATTCTGCGGCGGAATTTTCCGCCGCAGATTTATCGCACACGGAAATCAAATCCAACGTAACAAATACAACGCCGACAACACACAAAAGGGTTTTTGGTCAGACTTTAACTAATTTTGAACGGGAATATTATAAAAGCACAAGGAAATCAGCGTAACGATTATCTTAAAAGCATTAATTAGTTAAATATTCGACTAACTAATGTAACAAGCTGCGTTCTGTCAGCCTGGTGTTCGGAATAAACGAAAATTGATTGATTGATTGATTAAATAAAGAACAGATTATTGTCTGAAGGCATGCCTTTAGAAACAATCGATCTACAATATGCAACAGAGGCACGCCTCTCGTTTCTCTCGTTTCTCACCCAATATTCCGATCGACAGTCCATCATCGGCGAACAAAGTTCTATCCAAATCTGCGACATAGTCTACGGACATCTCTGGAGGACAGAAATTCTCCCGTTTTCCGATAAATTTGATATTTTTTAATGACATAAAATCAACAGAAA
>JACEVL010001048.1:0-402515 GCA_020284085.1 Aporrectodea caliginosa
TTTACAGTGAGCCGACCCAAAAAACAGCGGAATACTGTTTTAATTTCCAACTGCCGTAGACCGTCATGGAAAACAGTATTGAACCGTAATAATTACTGTATAATCTTACAGTGTAGGTTTATTATGGACGCTTGTCGTTAAGATGATTGGCATGGCATCTGCTTACAGCGGAACTTAGCATTGGGGGAAACCCCAGCTTTTACACATTAACTTATGGCTTAGATTTCCTCTTCCGTTTGCGCTTCGCTGACAAGGAAGTCAACAGGATATCTCCTATTCTGTAACTCTACCAACTTACGTCCGTATGTTAAACGGGTATCTACGCTTCTACATCCACCAGAGCGTTGCCCATTCTATGCTCTCAACTGATTTTGGCTTCTCTTCAACTTTGGCATACGTCGCAACTATTAAACCCTTTCAATCCTAGTTATAAAAATTATATTTAGGATTTGCTCATCATTCGGCAACATGCTGTTGCCTTTGACTGCGCAGAATATAATTATTTGCAAATTGACGTAATGCACTTGTATAGATCTGTTAGATACTCTGGAACAATCTGCCTCGTCTATGGAACGATCTGCCTCCTGAATGCCGCACTTTTTCGGTTCCTCCACCATCTTCGCCAATCACCCACCAATCCCATCATTTGCCTCAGACTCCTCTATCCATCACCCTCAAGGCTTTCCACTCAAAACTAAAGTCTTTGCTTTTCAAAACCTCTTACCCCGACTAATCTGATCCTCTACCTTCCAATTCTCGACTTAAACGACACCCACATTAGCAGCTACTCTGCCCCTCTGATCCTCTGGAAACTGGACTCTGACCTCCTTCTGACTACCCTCTGGACAACCCCTCTGACTCGACGCAGCGCTCATGAATAAGCTGGTGCCCTGCGCTTGGCTTTCAAGTGGTGCTTTAGAAGTTTGGAGATTCCGATTACGATGACGAGTATCGCGCACCCAGTCAGTGGAGTCTAACCCCCACATGGATCGGGAGAACAGCCCCCCACTCTGGCCGACTTATATCACCGGAAATAAAAAAACTCCCCAGTTTATATATCCAAAACGTACGTTCAACCCCCACTTTTGAAGTTCGATGGTGATTGTTCACCAAACTCACCATTGGTAGGCGCCATTGCTCGCAATCGTTATTTTGTTAAAAGTACTGCAGAAATTTTAATGGAAGTCTTAATGTAATTGCACCCTTTGAAATCTGTGATTGAGCTTAGGTTTCTGAGACCCTGCATTGCACTCAGTCGGAAACTTTGAGGTTTCATGCCTTTTCGTGACCTTATTTTTTACTGATATACGTAGGCGTATTTAATATGTTATTTGTTATGCAAACATGTCTTTCAAGTAGGCCTAAGCGCCAGCTGCGTCAATTGCTTCAAAGTGGACAATTCTACGGGTCTTAGTAACTAGTGACACTGTGACAGCCATGTTTAAAAAATATAACACTACAATAACCTGTAATATATACAAGTACGATGGTACCATTATTTTCATTTTTTATGTATAAAACGACAATGGCATGTTTATTTTCATTTATGCGGGCGTAAAGCTAACACTTATAGGCCTACTTAGCAAACTAAGCTGACGATCTTCGCAGTTTATGCTAAACAGGCTCTTTATTCTTGGTCTTACCGTTAAGGAAGTTGTTCTTAAGGTCTTAAAGCTAGAATTGTTTTACCAATTCGAAATCTTGAATCGTAGAAAAACTTTCATTTCATTTCATACGATGTTTCAACTATAGCCTACTACAGATATGAAATTTACCACTGAGTGGCACTGACAAGTTGCAAACCATAGTAGGCCCTATTTTGTTGTCATGAATAAATACATCACATGGAGTTTAAAGTTCTACTCTTCTCTCAATAAACATAAACTGCTAATTTCAGTAATCGTTTTCACCAAATTGCAATGAAAACACCCACGCGCGTAATAATTGACTTAAATACAGTAAATAGATAAATAATAAAAACCATCACAAATGATTAGCTTTAGTTTTTGATGTTTAAAGACATCTTATGGCTACCAGGGCCGTTGACGTCCATTCTACCCAATAAGCCTTTTCAGCTTTATTTTTCCCGCAAGGCATGACGGGATAGGTGATAGTTCTCCGTTCCAAAGGCCATTTATATTTAGGGTCTTTGCTCCGTAGCCTCCGTTCATAAACAAAGCGAAACATGGCGGATAGGCTTGAGAAATCGCAGAAAATGAATGATTTTAATCGACACCGGTTAAATAATCAAACAATCTACAAATCGAATATTTTCTAATATTTGCGTCACACTAGCAACATCGGAAACGGCATCATTCCTTTTGTTTGTGAGGGTGGCCGATAGATGGAAGCACATGCCCGGAAGTAAAAGTTGAGATAGTTGCGCATGCGCATTGCTAAAGCTGAAAAGGCTGCCTTATTCTTTTTTTCTAAGACTGAAATTCAAAATGGTCATTGGGTAATTTATGTGCGTGTTGGTTACATCGGAGATCGCACGCCATCTATGGAATGAATGGATAACAACTGGACGCCTGTTGAATAATTATAAAACAACCATGAGTAGCACCGTATTGTCGTTACCCATTGTGATAGCTGTATAATTCATCCCTAAAACTGTTTACATGCGCTGTCTCCATTCAAAAGATACGCTGTTGTGCAGATAATGATCACCTTGTTGCACGCGAATCAACCCCGCACATGAACATGGAAATCAATTTTATTGCAAAAACACAGAGAAATGTAGCCTACACAAATTCGGATTTAGGGCCTAAACATTATCACCGCTTTCCATAGAAGATTTATTTTTGTGGATGCTTGCTGGGCATAGCCTTGACTGAAACGAATCGTCGTTAATGAGTTTTATCACACTTATTAATTTTAGCCTTTCTGAAAACATCGATCACTGTGCCAACAGAATGACTTATTGTGTCATTAGCCTACTATTTGTTCATATGGAATGGACACTGTATAAATGAACTGACCGTGGTTACGTTTGTTTTGAGATGATTTGCGACGCACTGGAGATTCTGGTAAATTCGCTGTTGCTTGTAGTGTAGGCGATAGAACTGGACAGAAGCCGTAGAACATTGTCAGCAGCTGCACAATGGACAGGGGCGGCGCCAGGGGTGTTAGGGGAGGGCTAAGCCCCCTAAATGCGTGCTCAGCCCCCTAAAAAGTGGGAAATGACCTGCAAATCACAAGGAAGAGGGGGACAAAAAGGAAAGTTTTGGAGCTTTAGCCCCCCAAACCTGAAATCCTGGCGCCGGTGTCACAATATAAAGTCTCTCCCCCGAAACAGAGTCGCCCCTTGCCGTAACAGAGTCTCCCCGGAGACTTTGTATCAGAACAAAGTCTCCCCATTGAAATAGAATCTCCCCTATCTACGATACAAAGTCTCCCCCTTACTAAAATCGCCCCCTCTGTTTTCATTTGCTTTTCTATATTATTTAAAATAGGATTTAATATGTG
Source organism: Aporrectodea caliginosa (assembly GCA_020284085.1). Classification (NCBI taxonomy): domain Eukaryota; kingdom Metazoa; phylum Annelida; class Clitellata; order Crassiclitellata; family Lumbricidae; genus Aporrectodea; species Aporrectodea caliginosa. The sequence continues at coordinate 3,469 of JACEVL010001048.1, forward strand.
CATTTCTGAAATAAATTACTTTCAAGTTTATTAGTTGAATTGGACATGAAACAACTATGGAATTAAATGCGAAAATTGTGAAATAAATGTTTTATAGTAGTAAATGCATCATGTAAATAGGATGTCGGACGCGCTTATGTAATTAAAACGCAGTGGAGAGATAACACACTGTTATAGGCTATAACTAAGAAAATAGCTCACACAACAAGTAGACTTTAACTGGTGCTAGTTGGCACTGTTTGCTGAAAAGATTCTGAGCATTACCAGTCACTAATTGATACTTATTCATTATGCCAAGTAGAGCTAATTAGCTTCAAAGTGATTCTTCTAAGGTTAGACCTACCACTGAAATTGTGTTGGATATTAGTCGTTCAATCTATAAAATCCTTACTAGAGGCTATTTTTAGAATTACTTGTGTCTGTCCCCTGAGACCTCTAGCGGTAGGAAAGTGGCGAGCCGATGAAACGATGGTGTCGTGCTTGGCCTCGGTAGTTGCGCCGTTGATAGCATTATTATTGGAATTTTCCTTCAGCCACTGATCACGCGCTAGGCACGCCTGATACAGCAGCAGAACCACTGACTCATCCCCTACGTCATCGATTTTCTGTCTTATTTCGTGTCCATATAAGGTTAGCATTTGGAGGCTGACTGCTGATTGGTAGAAGTGGTGTTAAGAGCTCTTGCTGCCATCTAAATTTGTCACTCGTTGCCGAGACGTCCTGGAGGTTAGATCTGTATCGATGGATTACCAAGGAGTCGTTGCCGAGTCGTCCAAGAGATCAGTTCTTTTTGAGTCCCCGTTTTCTAAGTAGATTAGATAAGGAATTGAGAAACACTTGCGTTAGTCTCTTCCTAAGAGCCAAATAGTCCGCTATAGAAGTTTAAAGTAGAAACGAGTACGGTTGGAATAATATTGTCGATTGTCTGAATTGCGAGGAAATGTGAACTCGTAACGTGAATTTATCGTATTCGCTGGATTATTCCTCTGTCGTCGTTTCCGCTTATTCGCTGGATTATCTTCTGTCTTCGTAACCTATAATTGCCGTGGATTATTAATCATGTCCTTTGTTCCAAAGATGGGTAAATAATCATCTGTTTCTTTAATTTGATTGTAATTGCAAGTCACTGCCAGTAGAAACTGCGTAGGATAAAGTTAAATGTTTTACTTGAATTGTTGTATATAATTGAGACTGTTTGTTGCATAATCTTTAATAATAATTTCTAACTATGTCTCGTGAATCTGTACACTCGTTGGATGAAGGTGAGCAAGGTGATGTCAGGCCTCTTTCACCAGAGTTGTTTCGAGCCTCTATTCTTGAACGCGTGTTGGAAGGTATAGAAAAGGTGACTGCTGGACAAAAAATTTGGACAAACGACTAAATGACCGACTAACTGATGGACAAAATAAACTAAATGACCGACTCACGGAGGGACAAGACAAGATGGATAGGAGATTTACGGACCTGTTTGAAGGGCAGTCTGAATTGTCTAGAAACCAGTCTGAATTGTCTAGATCCCACTCTGAATTGTCTAGAGACCAGAGAAGTCTGTTGAATAGGATAGAATCCTTAGAATCAGATAGACAAGTAAGTAAGGAAGTGAGTACCACTACGAACCCTGACTTTTCGGAACCTCAACCGGAAGTTGCCGAACTCCCTTCCGCCGCAGCCTTACCCTTGGAAACCTTCGTCAAGAAACCGATATTAGAAGAATCGGATGGATTTGAACCCGAGACGCTAGGCCCACGCAGGAGCACTAGATTAAAGGATCGCCCACAGCCTGATTACCGTTTCCCTGTGAAACCTGGATTTAGAAAGGAAACTGGTGCCAGACCTAAAGACTACTCTACATTATCGAACATCAGCAGAACTCAAATCTCACTTCAAAACGTTACCTCTCCTTTACATAAACCGCCTGTAGTAGCGCACAGTCGGGGAGGAGATGGGGACATTAGTCGTTCAATATGATTAGCGTCAGATGTATCGGGCCAGCTTATTAGCTATATACAAGTAGTCTGAAACAAAGCCTGCGAGTAATTATAACTGTACTGGCTTCCTAAGACGAGCTAGCATTGGCTTCTATGCGATTATTGATGCGGATTAGGCCTACCCTTCAACTGGTATCAGTCAACTGATAAGACTTTGCGCTTGATTTTCTGTGATTCATCTGGTTAGCCTAATGTTTGCTTATTATTGTTTGCTGGTGTCAGATTATTACCTAGAACAGGAAAGTCATAACCAGTGATTGTAAATGAAGTAGGCCTACTGGCTTTCGGATATGAGCTTGCCCTTGCTTTTCTGGCATTCATGGATAAAGATTAGGCATTCACGCAATTATTGGCAATAGGACTACCCATTAAATAATCGCAGCTAAACCAAACCTATTTAGTATCGATAGGCCAATAAGCAAAAAAATAAAGCATTGTAGTCCATGAAGCTAGTACAGTCTAGTCATTTCAAAATTATTTTCATGGATAAGTCTGAGTGTGAAGCTTTGCTTAATTACGTTCCCAAAAATGAAGAGGATCATGCAGCAGAATATTCTAAAGATGAGGAACGTCGTCTATGAGAGAAATCTGTTTCATTCTGTGTCAGCAATGCAGACTTTGCTGATGGATGAAGTTACCAATTATATAACTTCCATTTATCAAGCAGGTGAGTGAGGTGGCAAGGAAGGCCCAAAAAGGATGAAAAAATCCTGCTTACAGGGTCAACTTTGCTAATAATTAACTTAACAATATAACAGAACGGTTAAAATATGCAACTAATATGAAACCATTAAGCGAAAAGAGACAAACAGAAGGGAAAAGGACAACTTAACCAGCAGATTAGCAGTAATTAATAAGGCTAATTAATAATGAGTCTTAATGACATCATATACCAAGTGAATGCATAACATTTTTTAAACCATTAAAGATTTGCCGCCTGTTGGATGAAGAGAGGAATCTTATTCCAAACACTCAAGCTTTTGTTAAACCAAGGAAGCTAAAATAAAGTTGATTGGTGAGCTATAATAAGTGTAATGTAACTGAACATTAATATAGCACTTCTTCAAGATTTCTACTAAAAGGCGCTCTCTGCGCTAGTCCATATGATGTTAACTGTCATTACAAACGAATATATTACATCAGTTAGCAAAACAATGCAATAAATATGATCAGGGGCGCCGTTAGGCGTACGCACTTACGCAAATGCGTACAGCGCTGAAAGGCTCAGAAGTGAAAAATTGCAAATGAAAAAAGTGAAATCTCTATTGTTGGTATTGGCGCCCAAATACCTAGCCACGCCGCTCAATATAATGTCAAGAATGATTTTACCCACCATATAGGTCTGTACTTGGCTGAGTAACTGTAATATGTAACTGTTCTTATGCATATTTTGGCAATGATTTAAAAAAATTAATCCCGGATGTTGAAGAATTAAAAAAAATAAAAAATTAATATTCTTAATATTCGTTGGCCAGTTTTAATATTCGTCAATATTAGGGGTCATCCATTAATTATGTCAACAAAATAGGGGGAGGGGTTTGGAAAGTTTGACAGTTGTTGACAGGGGAGGGGTTCGGCTGAAGTTGACGTCAAACAGTTTTTTTCGCAATGAATCCAAAAGGTCATCTAAAAAAATGTCTAAAAAAAGGTCATCCGAGTTCAAATCTCTAAAAAAAAGGTCGTTGAGAAAAAAATTTCAGTCGGGCTACGCTGCTGGTAGGGGGGGTTCTGGGATTGTTGACATAATTTTTGGGGGTTCGTCAATGTTTGACAGTTGTTGACAAGGGGGAGGGTCAAAAAAGGCCTAAAATTTGTTGACATAATTAATGGACGACCCCTTAGTCAATTTCTAAAAATCTTAATATTCGTAATATTCGCATACTCGTTCTATGCCTCACTCCCTTCCAGGTGCACTAAATCACTTACTCAACATCATCACTCAGATTTCAGCCTGGATGACCGCTAACCTGCTATATCTTAACCGTTCAAAAACAGAATTCCTCATTATTGGCCTCCGCGAGCAATTAAACAAACTAGCCTATCCTCCGACCTTTGTCCAACAGATCTCACTTCTCCCCGTACCTTAGGCTACTGTTCTCTAGTAGGCCTATGAGAATTGTAGAAAAAAGACTGGGGGTCAGTCATTGATCCACTTGGAGTTGGGGTGTGCAATGAAGACTTAATAATGGGGTATTAAGAAAGACTAAGGGTTTTGTGGGCGCTGAGAAATTTTCGAAGATTGCATTTAGTGAATTAGTTGTAGTAGGCTAAGAAAACTATACTAACTTACTAAGCATAGTAGTGCAAACAACGTCAGTAACGTCATTATTTACAACAGGTCGTTTCCGATAATTTTTCAAAAAGGCCTATGAAAATCTATCGACTTAGATTATTTTCTAAGGGGTCGTCCATTAATTATGTCAACCAACAAATTTTAGGCCTTTTGACCCTCCCCCAAAAATTATGTCAACAATCCCAGAACCCCCCTACCAGCAGCGTAGCCCGACTGAAATTTTTTTCTCAACGACCTTTTTTTAGAGATTTGAACTCGGATGACCTTTTTAAGACATTTTTTTAGATGACTTTTTTTAGACATTTACTCTTTTCGCTACCTTTTTTTGGATTCATTGTGAAAAAAATGTTTGACGTCAACATCAGCCGAACCCCCTCCCCTGTCAACAACTGTCAAATTTTTCCAAACCCTCCCCTATTTTGTTGACATAATTAATGGATGACCCCCTATGTCGACTTAGAAAATAATTAGAAAATAATCTATCGACTTAGAAAATAATTAGAAAATAGTCTATCGACTTAGAAAATAATTAGAAAACAGTCTATCGACTTAGAAAAAAATATAGAAAATAGTCTATCGATTTAGAAAATAATTAGAAAATATGACTAAGGAAATAATTAGAAAATATGACTTAGAAAATAATTAGAAAATATGATTTAGAAAATAATTAGAAAATATGACTTAGAAAATAATTAGAAAATATGACTTAGAAAATAATTAGAAAATATGACTTAGAAAATAATTAGAAAATATGACTTAGAAAAATAATTAGAAAATATGACTTAGAAAATATGACTTAGAAAATATGACCTAGAAAATAATTTAAAAATATGACTTAGAAAATAATTAGAAAATATGACTTAGAAAATAATTAGAATATATGACTTAGAAAATAATTAGAAAATATGAATTAGAAAATATGACTTAGAAAATATGACTTAGAAAAATATGACTTAGAAAATATGACTTAGAAAATAATTAGAAAATATGACTTAGAAAATAATTAGAAAATATGACTTAGAAAATAATTAGAAACTATGACTTAGAAAATAATTAGAAAATATGACTTAGAAAATAATTAGAAAATATGACTTAGAAAATATTTAGAAAATATGACTTAGAAAATAATTAGAAAATATGACTTAGAAAATAATTAGAAAATATGACTTAGAAAATAATTAGAAAATATGACTTAGAAAATAATTAGAAAATATGACTTAGAAAATAATTAGAAAATATGACTTAGAAAATAATTAGAAAATATGACTTAGAAAATAATTAGAAAATATGACTTAGAAAATAATTAGAAAATATGACCTAGAAAATAATTAAAAAATATGACTTAGAAAATAATTAGAAAATATGACTTAGAAAATAATTAGAAAATATGACTTAGAAAATAATTAGAAAATATGACTTAGAAAATATGACTTAGAAAATATGACCTAGAAAATAATTAAAAAATATGACTTAGAAAATAATTAGAAAATATGACTTAGAAAATAATTAGAATATATGACTTAGAAAATAATTAGAAAATATGAATTAGAAAATATGACTTAGAAAATATGACTTAGAAAATATGACTTAGAAAATATGACTTAGAAAATAATTAGAAAATATGACTTAGAAAATAATTAGAAAATATGACTTAGAAAATAATTAGAAAATATGACTTAGAAAATATGACTTAGAAAATATGACCTAGAAAATAATTAAAAAATATGACTTAGAAAATAATTAGAAAATATGACTTAGAAAATAATTAGAATATATGACTTAGAAAATAATTAGAAAATATGAATTAGAAAATATGACTTAGAAAATATGACTTAGAAAATATGACTTAGAAAATATGACTTAGAAAATAATTAGAAAATATGACTTAGAAAATAATTAGAAAATATGACTTAGAAAATAATTAGAAACTATGACTTAGAAAATAATTAGAAAATATGACTTAGAAAATAATTAGAAAATATGACTTAGAAAATATTTAGAAAATATGACTTAGAAAATAATTAGAAAATATGACTTAGAAAATAATTAGAAAATATGACTTAGAAAATAATTAGAAAATATGACTTAGAAAATAATTAGAAAATATGACTTAGAAAATAATTAGAAAATATGACTTAGAAAATATTTAGAAAATATGACTTAGAAAATAATTAGAAAATATGACTTAGAAAATAATTAGAAAATATGACTTAGAAAATAATTAGAAAATATGACTTAGAAAATAATTAGAAAATATGACTTAGAAAATAATTAGAAAATATGACTTAGAAAATAATTAGAAAATATGACTTAGAAAATAATTAGAAAATATGACTTAAAAATAATTAGAAAATATGACTTAGAAAAATAATTAGAAAATATGACTTAATATGACATAGAAAATAATTAGAAAATATGTCTTAGAAAATAATTAGAAAATATGACTTAGAAAATAATGAGAAAATATGATTTAGAAAATAATTAGAAAATATGACTTAGAAAATAATTAGAAAATATGACTTTGAAAATAATTAGAAAATATGACTTAGAAAATAATTAGAAAATATGACTTAGAAAATAATTAGAAAATATGACTTAGAAAATAATTAGAAAATATGACTTAGAAAATAATTAGAAATTATGACTTAGAAAATATGACTTAGAAAATATGACTTAGAAAATAATTAAAAATATGACTTAGAAAATAATTAGAAAATATGACTTAGAAAATAATTAGAAAATATGACTTAGAAAATAATTAGAAAATATGACTTTGAAAATATGACTTAGAAAATATGACTTAGAAAATATGACTTAGAAAATAATTAGAAAATATGACTTAGAAAATAATTAGAAAATATGACTTAGAAAATAATTAGAAACTATGACTTAGAAAATAATTAGAAAATATGACTTAGAAAATAATTAGAAAATATGACTTAGAAAATATTTAGAAAATATGACTTAGAAAATAATTAGAAAATATGACTTAGAAAATAATTAGAAAATATGACTTAGAAAATAATTAGAAAATATGACTTAGAAAATAATTAGAAAATATGACTTAGAAAATAATTAGAAAATATGACTTAGAAAATATTTAGAAAATATGACTTAGAAAATAATTAGAAAATATGACTTAGAAAATAATTAGAAAATATGACTTAGAAAATAATTAGAAAATATGACTTAGAAAATAATTAGAAAATATGACTTAGAAAATAATTAGAAAATATGACTTAGAAAATAATTAGAAAATATGACTTAGAAAATAATTAGAAAATATGACTTAAAAAATAATTAGAAAATATGACTTAGAAAATAATTAGAAAATATGACTTAATATGACATAGAAAATAATTAGAAAATATGACTTCGAAAATAATTAGAAAATATGACTTAGAAAATAATGAGAAAATATGATTTAGAAAATAATTAGAAAATATGACTTAGAAAATAATTAGAAAATATGACTTTGAAAATAATTAGAAAATATGACTTAGAAAATAATTAGAAAATATGACTTAGAAAATAATTAGAAAATATGACTTAGAAAATAATTAGAAAATATGACTTAGAAAATAATTAGAAAATATGACTTAGAAAATAATTAGAAAATATGACTTAGAAAATATTTAGAAAATATGACTTAGAAAATAATTAGAAAATATGACTTAGAAAATAATTAGAAAATATGACTTAGAAAATAATTAGAAAATATGACTTTGAAAATAATTAGAAAATATGACTTAGAAAATAATTAGAAAATATGACTTAGAAAATAATTAGAAAATATGACTTAGAAAATAATTAGAAAATATGACTTAGAAAATAATTAGAAAATATGACTTAGAAAATAATTAGAAAATATGACTTAATATGACATAGAAAATAATTAGAAAATATGACTTAGAAAATAATTAGAAAATATGACTTAGAAAATAATGAGAAAATATGACTTAGAAAATAATTAGAAAATATGACTTAGAAAATAATTAGAAAATATGACTTTGAAAATAATTAGAAAATATGACTTAGAAAATAATTAGAAAATATGACTTAGAAAATAATTAGAAAATATGACTTAGAAAATAATTAGAAAATATGACTTAGAAAATAATTAGAAAATATGACTTAGAAAATATGACCTAGAAAATAATTAAAAATATGACTTAGAAAATAATTAGAAAATATGACTTAGAAAATAATTAGAAAATATGACTTAGAAAATAATTAGAAAATATGACTTAGAAAATAATTAGAAAATATGACTTAGAAAATAATTAGAAAATATGACTTAGAAAATAATTAGAAAATATGACTTAGAAAATAATTAGAAAATATGACTTAGGAAATAATTAGAAAATATGACTTAGAAAATAATTAGAAAATATGACTTAGAAAATAAGTCTATCGACTTAGAAAATAAGTCTATCGACTTAGAAAATTAGTCTATCGACTTAGAAAAATAAGTCTATCGACTTAGAAAATAATCTATCGACTTAGAAAATAATCTATCGACTTAGAAAATAATCTATCGACTTAGAAAATAATCTATCGACTTAAAAAATAATCTATTGATATTATATGGTATAATGACATTATTTACTATTATAAAATATGATACTATCATATAATAATGAGTATAATCTACTGTTGAAATGATATGTGTACAAATATTATATTTGTACACCTAAATGGTTTCTCTCGAGTGCTATCTGTCAAATTTCAAGATATCAAATTTCAAAATGTTGTGTTCCTTGAACATTTAGTAAAACTACATCGTTAGGCCCTACCTCATGGCTTCACGATTCGGTAGTTGAATCCTTCTCGTTTGGATTGTGTACCATTTATAAACTATTTATGCTAATTATGTCTGGTCAGCAATATGTTTACCTTAAGGCTTATAGCGCTCTTAGAAATTGAACATATTTTCTAGTTTTTATATTAAATTCAATAAGTGTCTGGTTTGCTAGTATTGTCTGCAGTCAAACGCGACTCAAACTACATCTTAGCAACGAGTGACATCTGGTTCCAACAAGCATTGAAATGATGAAGCAATTTTGTTCCGATGACTGCTTAAAATTACAGTGTGGAAATTCAAAAAAGTTTTAAGTGAGAATGGGCACATCCCCCTCCCCAAACCCCCCCCCTGCTCGGCGCTGCAGGCCACAGCGATCGTCCTTCGGACGCCCGTTCATCGTATCCCTCCACTGACCTTCGTTCCCCGGGCCCCGGCCTACGTGTCGTCTCCGGGTTATTGTGCGTGCACAGTTAAAACCCTGGCGGCGCCGCTGAAATATGATGTTAGTGTAGGCTAACTTGTGTTGAAATAAAGTCTCCCCCGGGGAGAGTTTATTTCAACGAGGGGATGAAATATTCTCTCCCCCGGAGACTATATTCTGAAACAAAGTCTCCGGGGGCGAATTTATTCTGAAACAGATCCGCCGGGGGCAGAATCTATTTCGAAATAGAGTCTCCGGGGGAGACTTTTAGGGGGGAGACTCTGTCACGCGACACCGGCACTGACAATGGATCCTAGGCCTTTAATATGGCTATCATTACTGGCGCCAACGAGAGCCAGGCCATCGGAAGTTTTCTTTAGCCTGAGATTAAGCTTGAATTGACCATCTGCAGAAATCTACTATTTACCAACTGTTAAATAGCCTACTTCGTTCCTATAATTATTCGAATTAATTTTTCATACTTATTTATATGAATCATTGGTGAGACTTTGTTATTTACCCCACGAAAATGCCAATGTTGTCGTCTTTGCAGTCTCTGTTGTTAAGGTCAGCAGCATCATCGTCGTCGTCGTCATTATGCTCATCATAATTATAGTCGTCGTTGTCGTCATCATCATCATCATCGTCATCATCATTGCCATCATACTCATACTCATAGTAATCGTTGTCATCATCATCATCCTCATCATCGTCGTCATCGTCGTCATCTTCATCATCGTCATCTTCATAGATACCTAGGTGTGCACATCGTCACAAGCAGCATTGCCATAATCATTTTATTTATCGTCGCCACCAACATTATCGTCTTCGTCATAATTTTCTTCATTAGCATTAGCCTATAATCATCAGCATCACTGTGGTTGCTGCTGTGCTGCTTATAATGAGCTGCATTTGATAGATGGGCAACACGATAAACCTATATGGCCTAGGCGAATGAAGATGAACAGGACATGGGTATTACCCTTCAAGAGTCAGACTAAGCTTATGACTTTAATTTTTGCAACTATGTTGATAATATTTATGCATTTCATCAGAAGATTGCCGTGATGAACTGCGCACTTCTTTTTCGACATGCCTTAGACTTGAGCACGTGACTTTCTTAAAATGCAGGTAGTTCTTCCGCAGTCCGCACCCTGTAGTGTAGGGGCAATACATCTAAAATACTGGTTCTTTGGATCAGTGCTCTTCGATCGGCTTCAAGCTGCTCTTCACTGTTGGTATGGAAGCCGTTACCTGGCATTAATCTCTCATGCGACTATACCAACTGGATGCCGAACCAAACAACGTGTGGTCGGAGTTCTGTTCTCCATCCATATGTTTTCGACCGCGTCAAAGTACTTCTGGAACAACATTAGATGCAGCAATGATTATTGTCCTCTATGTGAAATTGACATAAATTTTTGTTCAGCTGTACCTTTTAACTACCAGTTTAAACATAACAGAAACTCTCTTGATATTAAACAGTAAGAAATTCGTTGATTTAATTGAAACGCTTGAGAGGCTCTTAAAAAGCACCTACATAAATGCTGCTTTACATGGATAACAATATCGAACTGATTTAGTAGAGTTGTAGGTCATATTGAACAGTAATCGTAATCATAAGCTGCAAACTTCTAAAGTGCCACTCGAAAGTCAAGTGCAGGGCACCAACTTATTCACGAGCGCTGCATCAGTCAGAGGAGTTTTCAAATGGCAGTCAAAAGGAGGCCCGAGTCCGGTTTCCAGGTAATCGCTCTTCCAAATGCGTTGGGTGCTATGATGACGCTTGAGTTCGCTTGGATGTCCGCTTGTATGTCCGCTTGGATGTGCGCTTGCATGTGCGCTTGCGTGTCCGCTTCGATGTCTATGTGCATAATTTAATATTTTAAATTAATTATTGTACAGCGTTGTCTATCAAATATATGCGTTTATCGATAAATGTCGTCGTCCCAAGATGAGTGCAACTGAGTTGTCTAAATTGTACTAAACTGACAATTGGTCCACTTCAACTTTAAGCACAGATTTCCAAATATAGACCTAGACAATTGTATGAAACTGACAGTTGGTGCCACTCTAAATGGATTTCTTAATAAAGGCCTACGTCTGGTCTGGGGAGCGTCTCAAAAGATAGTAATGATTACTGGAATCGTTCGTCAGGAAGTGGTCCACATAATGTTTCTTGACCCTGAAAATGAACACATGGCAATGAACAAACCATTGGTACTCTGACAGTAAATCAATACGATTGCTTACCCGATTCCCGTCCACTCCGCGCATGTTATCGACCAACTAACTGTTAATCGGGCTTTGGTACAACTTCAACAGCTTAACAGACTGCACAGAGTTCCATGTAGATCGTATCTATAGATCGTCTATCATTGTGAGCGTTGCTAAGAAACGCCATGATGAGACTCGCGACAGAACTTGACCTAGTAAAAACAAGGGCCGGGCATTATTATATTCGAAGTCCAGGAAGTCTGAGCAGTTAGACATCGGAAGCCGTACTTAAAGAACACGCTTAATACTAGTCTTCGTTTCTGTAAAAACCGTAGGACGCTTTGTCGGACTGTGTATCAGAGACTCTTCTCTAAGTGAGCATAACGAGAAGGACGTGTAATGTGTTATTCCATACTAGCTGAACACTTTAGCAATAAGATTTTATAAATTCATCGCTTCGCGCAAGACATCAAATTCGATAACTGAGTGTCATGGAAGAGTGATAAAAATGTGAGTGTTGAAATTTCCTGCAAACTTGGATCAGTAAAAGCAAAATAGTTCTCATTCTCCTTAGAAGTTTGCCGGACAGTTGAATTGAATCTATAATTATACAGGAACCATTTGGTTCTAAACAAGATAATTGGTGCAAATCAAAAGCCTGTCAACAGCTACCGCTCAATTTTCGCTTGTAAAGAATCAGGATTGTGTGCTACCAATTTGCTCTATTCTACCGTCTCTACCTTGATACAGCGCTATATAAATATTATTATTATTATTATTATTATTATTATTATTATTATTATTATTATTATTATATTATTATTATTATTATTATTATTATTATTATTATTATTATTATTATTATTATTATTATTATTATTATTATTATTATGGTGTTATTATTATTATTATATTAATCATTCATTGTTATTTTTATTATTTTTATTGTTATCAAAAATCATCATCATCATCATTATCATCATATCATCATCATTATTATTATCATCATCATCATTATCATTATTATTGTTATTATATTCAAAGTAATTATGGAAACGAATATAATTTTAGTCTGACACATGGGAGTAATAACTGTTAAAATACAGCAATCGTTTCGTGTTTTTATTTCAAGCGTCGGCACGTATCAGGAGAAGAGTTTACTACTAGACTAAGTCTTTTATGGAAAGAAAACATCAGCTCACAAGAATGTATTCAACGTCTTTGCCTGTCGTGCTTCTCTGCGCGACCCTGTTGCAATTAACAGATGCGGTGGCAATCAGCGAATTCTCGTCATACCTGGACGCCAATGGGGTTGGGTTATGCGCCGCAGATAAACCATCGGAAGAACTTACAGTAAGCAGCAAAATTAGCTGCGGAATGAAATGCAGCTCCAGAGTTTCGTGCTTGTTCTTCACTTTCCAAAAGACGTCCAAGAAATGTCGACTATACAACTTCCACCCAAAACTATTTGACACAGACGAAGGTTGTCTCAGCTTTGTCGCAAAGGTAAAAGGTTTATAACAAATGTTTCTCTTAAAAAATTATTATTGTTCTAATATCATTCCATACATGTATGCTTAGCACTAGTGTCCATAATTACTTTTAACTAACTCATTGCCGCAACGTCATTATAGGCTACTCAACTTATGATAGTCCAATTTTCTTAAGTGCATGCGTACATTGCGTAGGCCTAAGCATGATTATGATAATAAAATCAGGAATGTAAATAAAATCGCCATTTCTGAAAAGACATTTTCGACAAATCAGCAGTCACCGGGGATATATGGTTGAATGGTAACACGCTGGCACGAAGATCAGAAAGACGCAGGTTCGATACCCGTTTGCCCCATAAGGTTAATCAGCCTTCCATTCGCTAGGTGGCGTTGGTAAAATGTGCAGTAGGACAAATGGGCGCCTTGCTGGCTGCCATACAGTTAAATTCGACTCCTTTTAAAATTATTATCATATGTTATTACAGTAAACTATGTCATGTAATCTTACTGCGTACTGGTCGGTTTGAACTAATAAAGAAGAATATTATATTATTTATTCCTTCCTCCCGCCATCTCTGTCTCTCTATGATCAATAAAATGCGAAATAGAGAGAGGGGCAAAGAAAAAGCTTACAATATAAGCCTCATTGACAGTATAGAAAGACAAAGGCATTTAAAAGACCGCCGAGTACAGCAACTGCCAACTGGGGTGTTGCATTTCAGACGTTGGCAACTTCGCCACCTAGCGTCGTTGTTCTGGAGGTTGGCAACAGTGCAAGGCTGAACTGTAGGAGATCAACTCAACACGTTCGATGGAATTTCATAGAATATAAATCCCAAACACCAGTTGTCATCGTTGAAGATTGTCGCGTGTTGGATGAATTTAATGGATCATACGATGTTGATAGCTCTGACTTCGGTTGCAGCCTCATAATACCTAACCCAGGCTTCAGGCAAGCTGGAAACTACACATGTGAAGACGTACTCTCAGAAACAAATCCTGCGACATCAGAAGTGACTGTACTGGGTAAGACATTTTGCGTTTGGAAAAAATAGACACAATAGAAATATCTTAAAGAGACCAATGCCTTAAGCTTGCCTGAGAGACAGCCATGGATAGAGACGCCGTTCTACTTAGTCTCGACATTTGATATTCCCCGGTTAATCTTATCACCGACAGCGTTATCATAAATCACAACATAAATTGAAGAATCAGGATGTTGAGGACTGCACGGTTCTGTAAATTATTTATTTTCTTTAGATGTTAAAATGGCAACAAACTCTGAGCTCGTTTTCAACCAATCTGTCTTTGTAAAAGACGAATTCATAACTATATCGTATTTGACTTTTCCTATTTTCAGAGTTTGCTCCAAAATGTGTCGACACCAACTTCGGATTGTCACTTTACTTTGGCCAAGAGGTGACATTTCAGTGTGCCGTCACTTACAAAGGTAACTTGGTGCCATCGATTAAATGGACAGATTCTAACGGAACAACTCTCCTCAACGCAATGACCTTCAGGGTTGAGAACATCGCTGAGTCCTACCTCACGACTCAAGGATTCGGTCCAGACGTCGGACCATTTAAGTGCACAGTGACTGTTAGCATTGCTTCAGCAACTGATTACAACCCAACAATTCGCAATTTTACTTGCTATTCGAAACAGATGTCTGTGAAAGGTAGGTCTGTTGTGTATGTATTGTTATAATTTATTGATAATTTGGGAATCACTCTGGAAATAAAGTCACTGAAGACACGATGGAGACCAGTAGGCCTACATCTTCCACTATAATTATGTCGCTGGATTGCTGTTGCTTTCCTTAGACTGTTTTCTGTGAGAACTTGCTTTGTCTATCTTGCCTAATATAACAGTAAATAAAAACTGATAAGCACAAACAAGGGAAGCAGATAATAATTATTAGCCATTGCTAATTGCATGGATCTGAACCGCAAAATTGCAGTATGAATTTGACCAATTATTTGACTACTTTACATGTGTTAGGTAATTGGCTATTGTTGTTGACTGTCCAGTTCATAATCGTTACTTTCAATAAGAATTGGCTTATGGTCTGTTATTTTTTCCTTAGTTTTAGAGCCTGTTATTTTTCCCTTAGTTTTAGAGCCAGTGTGTTACGACAACAGCAGCGCAGGAGAGATTCTGTTTCAAGATTACCTAAACCTGACTTGCACTGTGACTTATATCAGTGGGAGTTTGATGCCATCCCTTCAGTGGTATGATTCCAATGAAAATCCAGTGACCAATGCAACTATCCAATCGACTGATGACCAAGTATCAACGTATATCCTTATTCCTGCCTATTTTCCTACAATCAAACCATTTACTTTTGTAACATTCGCTCCGGATTCTCAAGCCAGGGATTATAAATACTCCTGGACCTCAAATGAAACGACAGTTTGTAAGTAATAGTTCTATGATTCTTGCAATACAATGTCTGTAGACTACTGTCGTCTGAAAATGTCTGATGGTATAATTAACTCTTTATTTTGCTACATTAAATTTTCCGCAGTCAAGCTGCGCGGCTTTAATTAATTGTTTTCAACATAATGATTCACAAAATAGTTGAATTTGTCAAGACCTCACCTAGTTTAATTTTGTTAGGCCTACTATTAGTTCTATGCTTTGTTCGAAGATTCATCTGATTTTTTGTAGTACAATGCCCACAAGGCTTCCTTTATATATCTACTGTCGGCAACTGCTATAAAGTCGTATTCAGCTCTGTGACTTGGGGCGAGGCCAGCCAGAGATGTTCACAATTGTATCGTGGATCCTATCTCTCCATGACAAGCAACGCCAATGAACAGAGTGCCATCGAGACTTTTCTTGACTCACAATTCAACCGTGAGTCATTATTTGATGCTTACAAGTAAATCAATAAACAGATATTAGAAAAGAACATGGGCAATCGTGAATAGGCCGCTAAACGGGATAGGAGAGATAATGTGTGATATATTAAGCGTCTTCATACATAGAACCACACATGCAAATGCATACCGTACGTGGAACGGTGAAAGCATGCATACATACATGCAGGCATACGTACGTACATAAGTCTACATACCATACTTCATTCATACATTATTATTACTGCATTACGAACGGAAGGCAAAGAAATACTTAAAAAATTTAGGTTCAACAACTAAAAGAGCTCACCCAAAAATGTATATGCATTAATGCATGCATGCATGCATGCCTACACGATCTTATTATAAGTGAATTGGCTAAGGGCTTAAATTGAAACATAGGAACAAATTTCTTCCCTTTGGATTTGAATCCCACTCAGTTGTTCTCCAGCTTGTTGACCACTAGGCCTATAGTCATAATAGTGTGCACTTTATATTTTGCAATTAAGTTTAATTTTTAATATTTTAAATAGTCTCTTACTTCACTATCTCAAGTCAGATATATCAAGTACCAGTAAGACATGATGTAGTCTTTGAGTTGGTTTCCTTGGTTCCATCAGAATTCCTTTGTGATGCTTTTGCTTCATCCAATCTTCAATTTAACTTTGTACATGTCTCGTTGACTTCATCCACGGTTGAATGCCGAATGACACTCGTGGTTGAACTAAATCGATGACTTGATACAATTTTGTAGTGTGATTACTAAGGCAAATTGTTGGTTGTGCATTGAGGATTTACATCGTAGAGCCACTTTCAAATCGACCCCAGAAACTCTGGCTTTGCATTAAATCTGACCTAGCAATGTGGGGGGCCCGTGGCGCATTGGATAACATCTGGCAAAGAGAGAGGTACCGAGTTCGAGCCCCCGTTGGGCGGATATGCTTTGTTTTTGCAGGCTGTCTGTTCTGTTAGTAGTTAAGATTTGTGTCTTGTGAATTGCATAATTGTACACTGTAACCGGTTGCGGTTTGTCAACCGGATTGTTGAATAAACGAAAAAAATATATATATAATGTGGCTGTAAACCTTTTAGACTTGATTTGATATAACGTCAATGATAACGTCACGTAACATATTCTCGAGGCGCCGAATTATATAGAAGATATACATTACATTACATGTTGTCTACAAGTGCGTTATGTATGCGCTTATACAACATGTTTTACCGGCATTATCACTACAGATATTGAAACATAGGTGATGTACTGTCTTTTGCAGTGACTCCAGGTGCTGTAAAATCCTGCACTACAATCCCTGAAGCTGGGAACTTGGTTTGGATCAGTGGTCATACTCTGAAGCCAGGAAGATGCGATACTTTCGTTTGGAAACCGGTAGCCGAGGCAACAATACCACTCGCCTACACAAACTGGTTTATTGGAGGGCCTAAGTGCATACCGTCAAGCCTTCAGAGCTGCATTACTTTGTGGCCGAATCAAAACTACTCCTGGATTGACATGCCCTGCAACTACTCAGCTTGCGCTCTGTGTGAATACGGTCCTTGGTAGAGAGCCCTAACAAGTGGAACTCATGTTCATTCAAAGATCTCGAATAGGCCTACTAAAAAGACACATGCATGCAACTTCTTTATGTAAATGCGCAATTTACTGTAGATCGCGAAACATTCTATATCTAACCGCGAAAGCGTTTCTATTAGTTTCTATTGTAGTCTATGTTAGTTTCTATTAGTTTCTATTAGTTTGTACAAGTGAACACATTGCATGATAATTTAGAAGGTGACGTTTTGCTGTTTGTTGTGTTGTTAATGTAGTTGATTTGTTTAAAATGACCATTCTTGAGTAATGTGCTTTTGTGAAAATAGTTCTTAGAATGTTTGAATATTCTGTTTGAATCCGTAAGAAACGTACTTCACTGGGGTCGCTTGTTTAAGAATCACACGATGCAGTGAATTCAGTCTCAGCGATGACGACGACAACCTCTAACTGCTGACTACGAACTCCTACTGCTTTCCATCTAAGCTGTTTTAGGTCAGCTTTATATTATACAAAATAATTGGCTGTAGTAACTAGAACCATGTTCGTCTGTTGTTCTGTGTGTGTGTGTGTGTGTGTGTCAAACTGGTGTGTGTCTGTGTGTGTGTGTGTGTGTGTGTGTGTTTGTAGGCGCCTGAATCTGCCTCTGAATGTGTATACTTGTCATCAGAGCATTTGGCGCCAGAGAAATCAACCCCTACATATTTATTTATGTGCGTATGTAAACATATTTATGTATATAAGTATTTCATACATAGTATGCATGAAAGTAGATATGTAGGCTATGTATATGCATATATGCAATGTATGAATTCATGCATATATATATATATATGTATGTGTGTATTTATGTATGTATGCATTTGATTTATTTATTTATATATGCATCAAGACACCCTATATTGTATTGTATTTTCGTTTATTCAAAACCGGCTGTCAAAACGCAGCCAACGACAAAAGTGCGTAACTTATGGTTATAATAGAGGAGCCTAGACAGATAATAGATATGGATAATGTTCATATCTATACTTGATAATGTATTGTTAATGTAAATGGCCCTTTTAGGTATCTAACAGAGGCTCTGCTAATAAAGAACAGACATTTCTTACGAGTTTGTAACAGCGGAATGACAATGCAAGCGTTGCCTTTCTCTACCGAATTAACTGAAATCTCTGCTACAATGTAATGCAATTCAAAATGATGTAATCTGATTTATTGTGCTGTAAAGATATTCTTCTTCATAAAGGAATCCATTGCAATTCGTCCTGCTCTAAGCGAGAAGTACTGTCAGACCGAATAAGTTTAAACAAGTTTAAACAAGACTCAGAGAAACAGACAGACAGACATAAACATGACCGCAGACAGAGACGAGTGCTGTCGTCGTAGCTGTATACACTGAATCAACTACCACTCGTCTTGTGTTCATGAAGCAAAGTCTACAACAGTAACTGATGGCGACCACAGTAACAACAACTGCAGCCTACCAACCGACCTCTTCGTCGTATCCTGGCCTGCTTCATGAAGTGATCCTCTGCGCCTACTTGTATATAATAGTACATAATATAGATATAAATATAAAAATATCTACAGATGACAGATAGATAGGCAGATGTACTTGTAGATAGATAGCTACATAGATGGTTGGATGTATGCTTGGACGAATGGATAGATAGATAGATAGATAGATAGATAGATAGATAGATAGATAGATAGATAGATAGATAGATAGATAGATAGATAGATAGATAGATAGATAGATAGATAGATAGATAGATAGATAGATAGATAGATAGATAGATAGATAGATAGATAGATAGATAGATAGATAGATAGATAGATAGATAGATAGATAGATAGATAGATAGATAGATAGATAGATAGATAGATAGATAGATAGATAGATAGATAGATAGATAGATAGATAGATAGATAGATAGATAGATAGACGGATGGATGGACGGATGGACGGATGGATGGATGATAGACAATTAGACAGACAGACAGACAGACAGACAGGCAGGCATAGACAGATAGACAGATGGATAGATAGACTTTGATCCAGACCATAAGACAACAAAATGCCATTAAGCCATGATTCATGAAGAGGCATGTTTGTTCCTGGCTAAGGAAAGCTGATGCTTCGACGATGACTTAACTGAAATGATATTCCTGTCGGTAGATAAAAGGTAGTCGCGTCGTCAACGCTCCCGAGCCAGTCGGAAGCTATTAGCTTCTTAAAAGTATTTACCGAAGAGCTGTCGGCTATAAAACGAACATAACGCATTTCTAGTCGTTTACAAGGTATCGTTTGTTTAATTCACAGCAATACCTGGATTTAACAGATTAACGACATCTTATGTCACTAAGTCTATAGGACACATTTGTGTACAGTTTTAACCGCAACAGGTTAAGTCAAATATTGCCGTTACTACGACAGCAAATATAATATATAATGAACAGTTTATGGTCAACTCATTTTCAGAAGATTTTTGATCTTCGAAATGGATGTTCTGGTTCTACTGGTCGGTGTTGTTTGGGGCTTTGGTCTTCTGACTACGTCCGAAGCGGTATTGTCAAAAGTGTTTTCAGTTGCGATATATGAAAACGGTTCAGTGAAATGCGCGTTGGATCAGCCTTCTATGGTGGAGTTCGACTCCAACGCTGTGCAGTGCGGTGTAGCTTGTGTTGTTCATGCGCCATGCATTCATTTCAATCACTTCCGGGAAACCCACAAATGCGAGCTATTCAGTGTCACACCGAAGTACTACAACTCAGTTGATGGCTGTCAAGGTCTCACAATTCTGGTAGGCCAACCGTATCCTTAAGTTAAATAAGTAACTCCATCATAATAGCAATTCGGCTATTGGTGATACTAATTAAACGGATCCCATATTCCTTATTTCGACAGAAAAATACTACTATGACTTATTTATCGACCAAAAGGATAGAGGATATATAGAGCAAAAGGAGATCTAGCAATTCTATGGACTGTGCCCAGCAGAGTACTAATCGGGCATACGCTATACTTAAAGTCAAAGTCCTCAAATCGTATTTGTAGCATATTTTGTTGTTTCTACGCTCTGAGATCGCGGTGTTTCTTCAGTTGTTGTCTTCGTGTATTTTGGTTTGCTCTTTACTCTTTGTCCATACGAGTGACATGTTCTGCGCATTTCTGTTTGTTTACTATAACAAGTGCTCACACATACATACATACAAACATATGAATAGCAAGTTCCACCCATTCCTGTCCGTTTAGCCTACTCTAAATGATGAGATTGATTGCTCTAATGTAAAGACCTTGATTGCAGTTTTTGTCATAATGCTCTATACATCAATTGATGTGAAACCGTAGTTAAACACCTTAAATCTTTTGACAAACCAAATCGACTAACCTATTGAAACTTCTATGGAAGAAAACTTCTATGGGTGTCTCTTGCAAACTCTAAAAGACAAAAAAACGGATACAGTTTCGAAAACGTACCCGAAAAATTCTTATTAATTTATGCCCAGGCGCCGCATGTATCTCCCTTGAATACGTCACATTGGGTTGGAAAAGATGCTGTGTTGAATTGCCGCCGTTCGACTCAGTGGATTCGTTGGATCTTTTTCAAACCTGGACCAATGGCTCCAGAAATCATCGTCGAACATTGTCTGGTGTCAGACGCTTTCGTGGATAGATATGCTGTCGATCGGACGAGTCTAAGCTGTAACCTTCTGATAAGCAACGCCACTGAGGATCACAGCGGTACTTACGGATGTCAAGATGAACTGTCTAGTGAAGCTCCAGCAACAGCGGAGCTGAAGGTCTACGGCAAGCGTTTCTCATTAATTTGTCTGGAGATATTGACAGCTTTACTTCCTTCAAAACATTGCTTTACAGTCTGTGTAATTCTAACTGAAATTAAGTATATAGTGCAAGGTTACATAAAACACTTGGTGCCTAAAAGTTTAAATAATGGTTCTTAACAACTCTAGCCTATAATAGCACAATTTACTTAGAGAAACACCAGTAGGCTTAACTGCGGAGTTCACGGATCAAACCAGGCATACTTGTTTGTCTGTACTTCTATACGCAACCCACATTAGAGCTGTATATACGTAATATTATATGCAATTAAATAAAAAAAGCTTACATGCCAAACATTTTGCTTGGAATGTTTGTCGCACAACTCTGACTAATCCAAAGAACATATTCTCACGCTTTAGTCTGTACTTCAAAACGCCTAAGATGTATTTATGTGACTATAGCTACAGTTCATATAGTATATTTAGAAAGGTCACATATAAAATCGAAGCCATTTCGCTAATAAGGTGAGAACAAAAGATTGTCGCCAACGAGGAGCAACATGGCCAGGTTTTCCGAATGTGATCAACGCGAGATAGATTAGCTACAAACAAATTGTAATGTCCTATTTGTAAATTACACTTTGATGTTTCAGTTACCATACCAGAGTGTAGCGACAACAGTTACTGTAGCAGTGGGGTGATCGCGTTTGGAGATCATCTAAAGCTAACATGCAGAGTTGCACACGTGCAGTAAACAACGCTGATGGTGTAATCGAACCATTATTATCAACCCAAAGTAGTATATTTCTAATTAATTATTGCGATATTATTATTTTATTCTTCCTACTTACGTTTATGTTATATCTATGTGTTCTGCAGCTATGTGTCCTCCAGGTTTCCAATACCTCTCAACAGTTGGCAGCTGCTATCAGGTTTTAATCCGCTCTTTGACTTGGAACAATGCTAGTCTTAGCTGCAGGCAGCTTTACCACGATTCGTATCTGGCCATGATAACCAGTTCCACTGAGCAAGAAGCTGTTGCGACTTTCCTTCAGTCAGAGTTAAGCAGTAAGTAATTTGTAATATGAAATAATTTATTGTATATCATTTAGCGCACACTGCGATACCTTGAGTAGTAGCCTATTGCACTAAGCAACTTTAACTTTCGAGTTTTTCCCGTGAGTGGTCCGAAGCCTTGGAATTTACACTATCAAGTTCTTGGCGTTTTGCCAGTTCTTTATCGTCTTCAGGTCTAAACTTAAGACTTATGAATTTAACTATGATTTCACTTGGAGCGTAGGTTGCTTCCACCAAAAAAACCAGCGATAAAAATATATCCTGCGACCGCGATCGCACAACCGTTGCCTACCTCTTGCAGATAATCTGAATCATCGAAAGAGACCAATATCTTGGTCTCATCCAGCGTTGGCCTTTGATCCATCTTTTCTCTGCGCAGGGTGATCTGATTGTTCCACATGCCTTTGGTCCAGCGGTGAAAATTATAGGCTACGCTATCTGAAATAGTGTAGTAGAGTATGGAGCCAGAGTCAACTAGGTAACCAGCTATGGGGCAGCCATGAACAGTAACGGTTTTACATAGAGCGGGGAAGGTGACATACTGAATATTTTTTTATAAAACTAAAATACAGCAATTAGGTTGTCTAGCAACTTAGGATTTGGTGTCTCTTTATAGAGGGGGCTTAGATGAACACTCCGGAACCAAGAGAAGAACGCGGGATCCCCCCCAACCCTCAAAACTTAGCCTTTCATTCGCCTGATGGCGTTGGTAAAATGAGCAGTAGGACACATGGGCGCCTTGCATGACTGTTATACAGTTAAATTCGACTCCTGTAAATAACTTGCGATCATTCGTTCTTACTATGATTTGTAATCATACTACGTTCATGTAAGATTGAATCAATAAACGAAGATTATTATCATTTTCATTATTATTATTATTATTATTATTATTATTATTATTATTATTATTATTATTATTATTATTATTATTATTATTATTATTATTATTTTTTTTTTTTTTTATTATTATTAAGACAAATTATTTCTTATAAATTGTTGTTGTTATATGTACAGACTGATTAAATGTAACTGTTTTCAATGTTTCTATAAGCCGTCGTTATATTATTATTATTATTATTATTATTATTATTATTATTATTATTATTATTATTATTGTTGTTGTTGTTGTTGTTATTTTATTTTATTATTATTATTATTATTATTATTATTATTATTATTATTATTATTATTATTATTATTATTATTATTATTATTATTATTATTATTATTATTATTATTATTATTATTATTATTATTATTATTATTATTATTATTATTATTATTATTATTATTATAAACAGTTATTGTTCCTCTAAGATCAGAGTTCTAGGGCCCCATTGTACCAAGGCATGCGACAGCGTTGAATCGCTGGACAGTAACAGAGATCTTTTGAAAAAGGAAGAAGGTTTCTTGTGGATCTTCCGTTGTTCTGGTCAACCGTCTGCCGAGTTCCTTGATGAAAGCCAGGCCCTCCTGGTCCAAAGGTCCCATCGTCTCTATCGCGATTGGAGTAAAAAGGTATCTTGTTTGAAGCTCCTCGTATTTGTTCTTCTTTCTAGTCGCGGCTATTTCCGCCGCTCCTCCCGCCGCTACAGCTGTCTCGACCAAGTACGACGGCGCAAAAGTGTCTACAATTGTGACATCCCAAATCAGGGAACGCCCGTTGTTCCATGGAATCAGGGTTTGGCCATCTGGTCTTTTCCCATCCAATCGGGCGAGGCCAGTCGGTTCCCTGATCGACGGTGTACCTGCCCTGATGAGGCTGCGTAGCACGATTTCATTGATGGAAGAGTGTCTGGCTTGTCTGCCGAAACCCAACGTGCAAGCCAAACCGTGCGATCCTCTGGCTGAAACCATTGTACCACATGGACATGTGTGTGGGGCACAGATGACCGCCCCCAGTCTCAAGCCCACCGCTACCCTCATATCTTCGTCATTGAGTCTTAAGCCTTGAGATGCTAGAGGGAGGGCGAATAGCCAGTCCGAGGCGTGTGGGGCCTGTATAGCATTAAGCCTGGCTCGGTCGTACGAATCCCGAGAGTGCGATGTTATCTCCAGCATGGCCACCGAGAGCAGCGGCGTGTCCCATGAAGACTGATTGCCGTCTGTTGATGGGAAGTCGGTCGTTTCTGCAATGCTCTGCTGCCATCGGGTTCTCATTACTTCCATTATTATTATTATTATTATTATTATTATTATTATTATTATTATTATTATTATTATTATTATAGTCTTTAATTTGCCTGCATTCCGTAAGCGCTTGAAAGGCATTTGTCCGATCGTCGTTTTTTTGTGAAGTCTCTGATGCGTATCTTCAAATCTAGTAAGGTTTAAATTCAAACGAGGGTTTAGTTTATATTATGCGTTTACCTTTGAATTTCAGTGAATACAACTGGAGGGACCTGCTTAAACCCTAAAAATCAGACATATGGAAATTTCATCTGGATCGGCGGTCAGACACTCACGCTGACCAGTTGCAGTCCATTTGTATGGAAGCCGAGCGTCAACGAAACAATACCAATGAACTATACAAACTGGATACGGGGAAACCCTGACTGCAAGGTAACACACGAACACTGCGTGCATATCTGGGAGAAAAAGGCCTATGGCTGGAACGACTATCCATGTGCGATTGCCGTTTGCGCCCTGTGCGAATATGGTCCATGGTATTGACTAGTTACTTTATATATAATAGGCTGTCGTAGAAATGTATTTGTATTCACCACCACGTGTAATTATGTTGTTGCTTTGAACTTCTTGTAGATATTAGACCTACTCGTTTGGATCACAATGTTATTCCAGGGTCTGGAACTGGAATCAGCGTATAACTTTTTAGGAGACACATTGAACGTGTCTTTCCATTATGATATTTGATATAGTATTAGGTCCCTATGTATAAACGTGCAGGTGATTCCAATCTTCTTGTTCTGCAAAACTCTTCTGTTAGCCTGAAAAATAAATTTGCTAACACCTAAAATTTGAACCAAGCAATAGAAGAATATAATACATTTTAAGACTAAATTAAATTTTACTGCATAGACCAAGTCCTAGGCCATCTTACTTCCAGAACCTGTCATCGATGTCAAACGAGTTAGAATTGTTGAACTGTTCATTTACTAGTGTTTTGTTTATAAGTAAAACTGTTTGATCAAATAACATTCATTATAACAATAGAAAGCCAGCGTCTACAAAGCTGTAAGATCATTTCAAGAAATGACTTCCTATAAACTAACAAATTCCCAACTCTAGTAGCCTAGCTTTCAAGCTAGTCTATACTGTCCACCCTGGGTGTCTTCTTATCTAGCCTACTCACGCAGTTGAAAAGATTCATCCATTTCTGCGCACGGATAGGTATAGTAACCCTTTGAGTGGAAATAATATAAGGCTAGGCCAGATTTATGAAGAAATTGAAGTTTTCAAGCGTAGGCCTAATCACTATTTTGATTATCATTCCTATTTTGAAATAGCTGAATTGAAGTTTTAAAACATACTGTTGCTTTAATTCTTTGCAACCAGTTTCTTTCGGCCCAAAATTTCCATAATGTTCAGTATAGGAAATGGAACAGATATTTGAAATACAGTAGACTATATTCATCCGTTGCAACATAGGAACCATCGTTTGGTCGTTAATATGCTAAATACAAAAATTAAATATGCTAGTATCTGTGGTTGTTAGTTTTAACTCGAATCGTATATTAGACATTGATTTTAAATTATTTTATCTCATCGTGTAATTGATTTCATATGTTTCTGTTTTACTGTTTTCTATGAATCGTTGATCATTGGTGTCTTGCGTTAACGCAAGCCAGTTATTTGTAGGGCCTAGAGATATCCAATGGACTTACAATACAAATTCTGGCAGTCTATGAACATTAGTGTCATTGTTGCTTAAGTGTTTCAGTGAAGTGACAATTCATCGATGTCGTATATTGATGACTGCTACAATAGTTTGTTTGTGAAGTCATATCATTATGAGCTACAAAAACATTGCTGCAGTTTTAAACGGGATACGTTTGTCAACAAAGATTTTTCGGAATGGTCTCTCAAAATTTGAAAATTCATTTTCTTCGGACTCACTGGCTACACGTAGGCATAATGTAAGGGCTTGATTGGGTAACTTGGAATACTGTTCTTGGGACGTAATTAAAACTGACATGGAATTCTACTGCAATGGCATACACTTGAATTTCTTTGTAGTAATTAGTTCATAATACTTTCTTTGAGGGTTGTAAGAATTCGAGAAAGCATGTCGAAATTGATGATGTTAAATAAATTGTAACAACATCTACAATTAGGCCTACAACAAAACAGTTAGACTTAGGTTACAACACAACGCCGACCCTACCTCTGGTGTCTTGGACCTTCCACTTGGAGCAGTTTTCGCTGCACATGTGTGCTGTTCCATTTGGCTATGTTAAATTTCATCAAACGTTTTCAAACTGTCTTAAAATACAATTGTTTACAAAACTTAGATAGTCATACATGCAGTTTGAGATATGAAAATGCGCTATATAAAGTGTATTTATACATAAATAATCAATTCGCCTCCCGATGGTGTCTTATTTCAGAGCTTTAAATCCTGGGCTAGCACGGTCCGAATCTTAAATGGCGTGGTACCCTTTCAAACGAAGGCGGCGGTGGTGAAGGATCTTACACGATCAATTCACTGAAAATGCGCGGATCGAGACCATGTGGTCGCTATATATAGAAACGTGTAGGCTATATTTACATTTATGTTTACATTCATCACACCTATAAGTCCTTCAAAGCACGCTTCTTTAGCTGTGGTTGTGCTGGGAGCGCCTCTGGGTAGGTTTCTTGAAGAGGCGCTATACAAATTCTTTAAATGAATGAATGAATTAAATTCGATATCAAAATACCAGAAGAGCCAAATGATTTGAATGGCATGAAATGTTATGCTTTGTGCCCAATAAGCCGTCCAAAATTACGCTTTCTCTCATCTCCATCCTGTTTGTTATCTGAACGCTACCGTTCAAACATAAATCATCCATGCTAGAACTTTATTACCGGTATTTCTATTTCTCATCCTCGCTTCATTCTCTCTACGCTATTCACAGTTAAACCACTTCGCTCAAACCGCTCCTCTCCCGCCCTAACACTTATCTGGCCTTCCGTCACCTCATCGATAAAATTTGCAAATCGCTCACCTCTTACCATTTCTCAACAGGTCTTTTACTCAAAACTTTCACAAACATTATCCTGATCCATTCCCTTCCAATTGCCTCCCTCGCCGCTTCAATTCTAAACACCATCGACTGTAGCCGTCTGACTGTCTGCCTGCGACCCTTGATTCCTGTCTATAGATTTTGTTTTGACTGAGCGCCTGTGAATAAGCTGATTCCCGCGACTTAACTTTGCGGGCGCTGAAGAAATCTCGAGACTAGGATTGCGATTACCTCGCAATTTACTGATTTTCTATTTTTGCTCTAGACAATTGTACACATCAAACTTATCTACATAAATGTGCAACACTGTTGGATATAGCATGCCACGATTGCCACGGTCTCTACCTATATATTATGGTCTTTGGTAATTGATAATCTGAAAATGTAGGCGGAACATGAGAACATTGGGTTACGCGTGTCCCAGTGCCATTAACTCCAAACCGCGGGCACGGGTAGAACAATTGCACCTCCAATAACAGCCATACATACATTTACCTTAATAAAGGAATAGTGATTGAAAAAGCGACAACAGTTCAAGTGATTATGAAAACAAATCAGACGTTTGAAGTACACAGTTTATTGCAAACTAGAAAAGGATTATCACTTGAGGTGAGAATTTATCAGAAAATTATCAATACAAAACAAAGGCTTATTTGTTCAGCTAATTTAGGCCCAACCAGTCAAATATCAAATTTATGGGTAAAATGTGAATGACATGTGAATCTAAGTTTACACAATCATTTTTGAAGAATCCTAAAAAATTATTAAGCCTTTATTATTTAGAAGCATTTTCGGTGGACAATGGATGGGCCAGATTCGTCGTATTCATGCTTGCTGATCCACATCTGTTGGAAGGTGGAAAGAGAGGCAAGGATGGAACCTCCGATCCAGACGGAGTATTTTCGCTCTGGTGGTGCAATGATTTTGATCTTCATTGTGGCTGGAGCCAGGGCTGTGATTTCTTTCTGCATACGATCGGCGATGCCTGGGAACATCGTTGAACCACCGGACAGGACGGTGTTGGCGTACAGGTCCTTACGAATATCGACATCACACTTCATGATGCTGTTGTAGGTCGTTTCGTGGATTCCACACGATTCCATTCCCAAGAAGCTTGGCTGGAGGACCGCTTCCGGACAACGGAATCTTTCATTACCGATTGTGATCACCTGACCATCGGGAAGTTCGTAGCTCTTCTCCAGCGCCGAAGACAAAGCAGCGGTTGCCATCTCCTGTTCGAAGTCCAAGGCAACGTAGCACAGCTTCTCCTTGATATCACGAACGATTTCCCTCTCGGCTGTTGTATTGAAGCTGTAGCCTCTTTCTGTGAGGATCTTCATCAGGTAGTCGGTGAGATCTCTGCCAGCCAGATCCAAACGGAGGATGGCGTGTGGCAGGGCATAACCTTCGTAGATGGGAACGGTGTGGAAAACACCATCACCAGAGTCGAGGACGATACCTGTTGTACGACCTGAAGCGTACAGAGAGAGGACAGCCTGGATGGCAACGTACATGGCTGGCATGAGTTGAACGTCTCGAACATGATCTGTTACCAACAAAACCAGCTGTCTGTATTATTCTGTTAGTAAGTTCAGAATTTTGCCTTATTCATATAGACATACGCCTTCTAATGTTATACACTGTGGATAAAGTACCTTGACTTTGTTACAATCTTGGTCAATTGTAGTAGTATAGGTACTAAATTTGGTGCACATGAAACTCAGTCTATTCTATCTAAACACTGCAAATTTTATTACAATTGATGCAACGGTTATTAAAAGTGGTTCAGGAACCAATTTTTCCAAAACATAAACTTATGCAGAGTTGTTATAATTGATATTAACTGATCCGGTTGTGGCATATAAAATTTCACCAACTAACTGACACCAGCTAGGACCAATTTTTCATTGGAAATTCTAATCAGCAGCATGACTTTAGCAGGAAACCATTTAGGAACCTTGGTAATGCTATATTATTATGATAAATGAATTCTCATCCACTGAGTTGGTAAGACTTACACATGTCTTTAAATATCCTCTGTCTGTTTAGGGTATCTGTTAGTAAGTTCAGAATAATTTTACCTATATTAATGTACAAAGTCCTTCTAATTTTATACGGTAATCATTACAATTAAACGTTGTTTAAGCACAGCCTGTAGTAAGATGTAATTGTAATTTACATGGTTTTTCCCAAGTGATCTCATGAACTGGATCGTGATAATTGTTCTATTATTTTTTCTAGCGAAATGCTAAGCCACTATTGCCCGTTTGAACCAAGCCATTTTTATTTAAGGTTCCCGTCAACGAAACGCTCTATCCCGGGTTCATATCTCTGAAATGTTTTATTTCTTATGTAAGTTCTATGTGTACACGACCAGCGCTTCTGCGAAGTTCTTTAAATGAGGTATAGTAAATGTTCAGATACCTGCGTAGATACATACGCTATCAATCATGATCTTCAAATTGAAACTCTATTCACAGACATGCAACGTGGGATCATACAAAAACTGTTATATAAGTCATTTGCAGCAGCTTACCTGTGTCATCTTTTCTCTGTTGGCTTTTGGGTTGAGCGGAGCTTCTGTCAGCAGAACTGGATGTTCTTCTGGAGCAACACGGAGTTCGTTGTAGAACGTGTGATGCCAGATCTTCTCCATATCATCCCAGTTGGTGACGATTCCGTGTTCGATTGGGTACTTGAGTGTAAGGATACCTCTCTTGCTCTGGGCTTCATCGCCAACATAGCTGTCTTTCTGACCCATTCCAACCATCACACCCTAAATAGACAAATCGATATTATTTTCAGGTGGATTAAACACTGGCCTATACTAACATGGAAATAATTTGCATTTGGTCGGGCCTACTGCAGATGGAGATCGTTGAATCATGTGCGTATTATCATACCTTTAAAACTCCGAAATTAAGAGAGCTATAGTTTACCTGATGCCTAGGTCTTCCAACGATCGATGGAAAGACGGCTCTTGGGGCATCGTCTCCAGCGAACCCGGCTTTGCACATTCCAGATCCGTTATCGATAACCAAGGCAGCAACATCGTCGTCAGCCATCTTACCTGCAAGACAAAGATTAAAAATTATGTTCAGAACTGCATTTTGGTAAGAAATGGAATAACAAATACTGTGATCTAACCCTTTATAAAAAAATTAAAAAAGAATTGAAATTTCATTTTAAAACGACAAACTTATTTTCTAGTTTTCTTAGGTCGTGGTCACAATTCTGCTATTTCATCTCCATTATTATAAATCTGGCGAAAACGAATAAAGAAAAACAAAGGTGCAAAGCATAAGACTTATAAGCAGACAGAGTCAATGCTATACCATGAATAGACTTTGCAAATTAATTCGTACTAAGTGCTTGTTTTAAAGCAAACATGCATAGGTAATAGCACCGTAATTGATAACAATTTACCTGATTCAAATATACTTCCGAAAGGCTAAGCTTAACAACCGCACGTAGTAACCAGACGTCTATCACTCTTGCTTATATACAAACGCTCACAGCTCTGTAGGTCAACAGTTCACTTATAAACTGAACCTTGCCACGTTGCCATATTCGGTTAGACCCACTTTGCGATCCGAGTCTTCATTTCGAAAAGTCCTTATAAGGTAAGTAATCGTCTGAACTATTAGTAAATCTTTAACGAGAAGATCAAACAACTAGACATAAGTAACATGATAAATTAAATTCTTGACCAACAGACCCTTGTATTGATCCATGCGTCGAGGTATGCCTATACAATTGTTCCTACGATAAGACTCCACTCAGATAGTAGGTCTAATATTCAAGTGGAACAGATAGACTAAACCAGTGGCGACATGCCTTACTGTTCGCCATATGTAGGCTAACTTATTTATAGCCATAGAGGTGCCCTTCTTTAACATCCGATCATAAATTATATGTCTATACACATAATTGCTCCTCCACATTTTGCTACCTCCACATTTTGCTACTTCCTCCACATTTTTGCTACTTCAACTTAAATACTTGGGCATATCTATATAATATATATAATTGTGGCTGACACGGATATTTATATAGCGCATATTTTGCATGTAAGACAAGCGCTCTCGATATTTCTATCAATCAGTCAGAAGGAATATACTGAGCGTCACAGTGTAAGCTACAACTAAACTAATAAAAGGAGAGAAATTAAAGCAAACATTTGGAAATAATTGACGATGTTGTATAACACGTATTCGAGTATTTAGCGTGCAGGACGGTCAACCGGGAAGTCAGGATTCAAACCAAAAGTATGACAGATACGTCCCTATTTGTCGTAATTGGAGGTCGAAAACCAACCTGCACCAGCTTATTCACGACCACTGGGAATCCAACGACCTTTAAGTCAATTAATCAGCAAGCTTGTGGCATGGGTAGTACACTAACCGGCACGTTTCGGTGTAAGATTATTGCCTAGAGGGAAATCAGAATCCTGGGACAGCCACCGACATTTTGGTACTATGCATCTCTAAGTGATGAAAAATGCCTTGATGGGAATATAGCAGTCAATAATTTTAGTAAATAGTACGTCGCACATATCTGAGCATTAAATAATTTACAACAAGTTACACATATAAATTGGCTTACTTTATTGCCATGTAATCGAGTGCTAGCGCAGACAAACGTCCATTACACAAAGCAAACAGAAACTTTAACCAGGAAGTAAAATGTCAGCAACAAATTATTTTCTATTAGGGCCTGATGCACACAGCTTACAAGGATTATAAATTATCATAGATAGTTTACAAGTCTAACTCTGTAGAAAAGCTCTATGTTGTAAATGTGCACTATCGGTTGATACTTCGTGCTTCATAGAAATTACTAAATAACAAATAATAAAATAGGTCTATATAAACATCTGCCAAACTGGTTACTCTAATAGTCTAACAGCCAATAGTTTCATGGTGGCGAAAAAATTTATAACATTTAATATGCGCATATGAGTGCTCACAGGTCGACAGCAGAAGTTCCGTCCTTTAGTATTTGGTAGGCCTATAAAGCCCTATATCATTATCATGATAAAACAGCGTTCATGACTAAGCTGGTGCCCTGAGCTTGGCTTTCTAGTGGCGCTTTAGAAGTTTAGAGTCAACGATTACGATTACGATCAAAAGGTTCGCGTGCATTAGTCTTCTTATCCACACAATGGCTGACGCACAAAATTACTATGGAGTTCTAGCAACAGAAAGAATGTATAGCCACGTTTTCTGATTCCTTCCATTTAGCTTTTTGGGATCGACAGTGTCAATCAAATAGTTGCCCAATTTGATACGTGTAAAAATATGAAAATTGACGCAAATACATATTTAGTTACAGAAACTCTGTCCCTCTAACCCTCTGGTAACCGGACTCGGAGCCTTAGGTGCTTCTGTGTAGTTCGTAATCGTAATCGTAATCTCCTAACTTCTAATGCGCCACTCAAAGCCAAGCGCAGGGCACCAGCTTATTCACGAGCGCTGCGTCTCTAGTTGTCTCACAAGCTGTGTTCTATCTCATCTCAGGGAGTTACGTGCATCGGTCTCGTCCATATCGGGACTTAGATTTCTGTGTTCTACCATGTAAGGTGACCTGAATGCTACTAAGGAAAGAACTCCCACGGTGCAGCATAGAATCAATCAATTGCTACTGCTAAGCACGACTGCCTCTGTCACCAAGCGATTTTATATCGGTTTCGGCTTTAGTGTTATTGGTAAAGGGTCCTTGTGCTGTCGTGGTAGCTGGTCTCGGAATCTTCTTAATTGCCAGATGGCCGCGATAGTGTTTCCTACTCAGCCCGACCGATGAAGACCAACCCAAAACCCGGATATTTTATATGGTTCTTTCCTCAATAGTAAATACGGGAGCATTTGGGGAGATTGGCCACTAGGCGGGCGGCGTAGTTCAGAACGGACTGGAGCTGACGGATTCGGAATTGTGTCACGCCTGCAATGATGGAATTGCAGTAGTCCAGGCGCGTCAAGACATTGAATGGAGTAAAACTTTACAATATTATACCTGCGTCATAATATCAAACAGTTATGCAGTTAGTCTTTACGATGACATGTATAAATTACGATGAAGCTGTAATGATCTTGCAGACAATGCAACCGCCTGGAGCTCTGTTACAAATATATTTATTATTCTGGACGAGTGGTCAACGTCTGACGAACTGCAGCAGTCCTTTCGTCTGGAAGCCAAAACCCAACGCAATGATTCCGTTCGCGTACCTTAACTGGGCAACAAACGAACCGAACTGCATGAGCAACGCAGAATTGTGTGTTCACGTCTCTCCAGTTCGCAATTTTAGCCAGACCGACTACAACTGCGCTGTAACTGGTTGCGTTCTCTGCGAGTACGGACCGTTCTAAGAATACAATCTCACCAATTGCTTTAACTGATCATTCGTTGTTCGTGTAGATCATGTAGAAGATCGTTCCTGCATCTCCTACTGATGATAAATTGATTTGCTAAGATGACGAAAAACAGAGCAAGCAAAGAACCTGTATCAAGAAGAGCAACAGTATATATAAAGTGTTTCCGATTTCTGAATAGTGGAGGTACGGGCAAAAGGGACGAGGAGGAGACCATATTCAGATGAGCGGAGGGATCGAGAGCCCCTAGCACTTAGGACATGCCAGCAGAGCTCACGAAGATAGGCAGGAGCGAGGTCCTGGTCTCTTTCCCCGTACTTCCAATACGCAATCTGCTGTTCAGAAGGGAGCCAATGTAGAACGTCGCGCATGTAATTGGATTAAAATATTAGTTAGTGTTGCACATCTCATACGTAGGGAATTAGCCCTACTAAAGAATACTGGATGACACAGACCTAGTGACATATTAGAAGCTTATGCCTATAATTTCGCCGCTTTTATGTAGTTGTAGTAGCAATGGAAATTGGACAAGAAATGTTGAATTGATGTGGCAAAGAATCTATTAAACTGGTTGTTTGCTTCAGTAGCTGTAGACTTGGTTCACTGGACGATACTTGACGGGTTTACTAACGATCCTGTCCAAATCCGTCCATCCGTCCGTCCATTAATCCGTTCGTCCGTTAATCCGTCCATCCGCCAGGAACATGAAAGGGCCTGTGCTTGATGCGATCGTTGTGAAACCATGAACATGGAACTTATAGACAGGGAATTGTGCGAAGTTGGTAACTGGATGCTACCGGTGCTTAAAGTTCAGTGGAACCTGGCGCGTGTCATTGACTGCGTAGTTCTGGCTGAAGACGGTTGAGAGGTCGACAGAGACTACGAGTTTGTGCCTTTTTCACTTCTCTATGTATGTATGTACGTAAGCATGTATGTATGTATTGTATGACTTGTATGTATGTTAGTATGTATGTTGTATGTATGTTGTATGTACATGTATGTATTTATGTATGTATGTATGTATGTATGATTAATTTATTAATGTATGTATGTATGTATGTATGTATGTATGTATGCAACTATGCATGTATGTATGTATGTATGTATGTATGTATGTATGTACCTGACTGTTATGAACCTTACAAGGACACTTATCACGGAAATCTAACAGATCTGAACAGATATGTATTAAAATGACTTGAAACTTTTTCTTGGTCTGTCTGTAACGCAATAGTTCGTTAGTTTATTGGTAGACAATTCCAGGCACATGGTGCAACACACGAGAAAGCACGAGTTGAAGTGCAGACGCGCGGCACCTGTTTATCTCCATGCTAGCAGAGCGCAACCGTTGCCAAGCTGAGACACAGAGCTGCGTGATGTACGCTCGGATAATTGAGGTATGTGCTAGCAAGATGACGTTACAAGGAATTCACTTGACAACAAGAAACCAATGTAGCTTGGGTGGTTCGTATGGATTAAATTTTGCAGTAATTCAGGTTTAATGGTATGGTGGAACCTTTAAAGCACCCATTTATTTTCTATTTATAATGATAACTTTTCATTTTTAAGGTGACGAATTTGACATATGTTCATTGTAAAGACGGTGACGGAAATGAAAGCTTTTACTACATAATTTGCAATGTGGTTTCGCAATTGAAATGCACAAAGACAATGTATCGCAATATCAATGACCGTTACGAAAAACGTAATTGGAGGCTATTGCTAGATTTATCACTCACATCCATTGTACAGCCAATTACTGAACCGAAAGCTTGCCTAACAATGCGTCAACGACACAGGTGAACAAAGCAACTAATCCTAAAACTGGCAACAAAGGGGTCTCACTTCCTCCACTAGGATGTGGTTTTGATGTGAATCGAGAAGTTGATGAGTTGAATGAGGTTTTCGGGTAACAGAAGATTTGGAAAGTCAGACCAAATGAGTTAGAGAGGTTGTCTACATGGATATTAAAGTTCCCGGTGAGTGGGAACTAAGTGGTTGCAGTAGCATCAAGAGAGAAAAGCGAAGCAAATTCGTCCAGAAATTCAGAGCTTTTGAAGGGATAGGAAGTCGAGATAGAACGATAGATGTTGAAGACTGTTGAATGGTCAGTGAAAGTAGGACAATGAGAGCGGCATATTTATATAAGTAAGAGTGAAGTCGAGAATGACGACCAGTTCACGAACTACGAATGCAGGGCCGCCACCATGGGTTTCTGAGCAGCCTACTTAGACGAGGAAGTTATGCGAGAAGCACTGAGTAGGACATAACTAGACAGAACGTAGACTGAGAGATCGAGCTTAGTAGATGAGGCAGTGATCCAAGCTTTTTGTAAAGGCGACGAGGTAGGTTGGTGGCAGCAGAGGACAAAATCTATAAATTTTGCGTTTTAAAAGAGAATAAAGACAGAATCTATTGTTAGTAGGCCTATAAGAGTCGGAGAAAGAGGTAGAGCAGGATGCAGAGTGGCTGCGCCAGCTGGAATTATGGTGAATTTCACCACTAAGTAAAATTGTCAGCATCATTATGAATGGGTTCATTACGGATGAATAGCAGGTCTTAGTTCCGTCCTCTTTGATGAGGGGTGGGGGAGAACGATCGTATGAAAAGGTTCGTGTGTATTGTTCTGCTTTCACAACACAACGACTGACGCACACAATGACCGAACAGTCTCAGCAACAGAATGAATGTTACCACGTTCGCTGCTTCCTTTCTTTTAGCGTTTCTGGGAACGACAGTCAATAAAGCAGTCGCCCACTTAATACGTGTAATAAATAACGACATTAGCGCACAAACATTTCAGACAGAAGTTTGGTGGATATCTGCGTAACAAAACATGCTTAGCAGACGAAACCTTTTGTATTAATAAGATCAATTACTTTCCAACAAACAATCAGCATCATTCGCTTTTGGCGGAATTCATTATTTTAGTTAAACAATAAATATTAGAATATACAAAGAAGAAACACATGTAAGCGGAGTTGACGCTTATTATATTCTGGAATATCGTATCCAGTCAATATGACTCATGCTTTTTTACTTTCTTGGTTTTTTACTCTTACACGCATCTGATTGAAGTAGCTAGCTGCATTAAACTAATGTGATATATTCGCAGTTTCAGACCACAGGCCACCAAGCAAAACTTAGAACCTGAAATCAGCAGAAATTAGCTGCAAATCCTGTAAAAACCCCTTTAAGCTAGTCAAGTACCCGCGTCATGCAATATCGGTAGAATTAACACACCTATAAATCATTCAGTCACAACATCTTAATTCTAATACATGAGAATTTAAAACCCAATTATAATTGACTAATAACCTATCGATATGCTGGCCTAACGAGGCATTCTATACTACTTTTCACTGGCAAATTAACGTTATTTTATTACAGAAATTTTACATAGCGCTCCTTCATAGTTGCCCACTCAGGAGCGCTTATTGTAATTGTAATTGTAATTGTAATTAGCAACTTCTATTGCGCCGGTGTCAAGGCATCAACCGATGGCACACCAACACCAAGCAGTAATCAGGTCAACATCAAAAGATCAGCCCGTAAGAGACAGAGAGACAGCCTACGGTGGATAAGCAATTTGATAGAGGTGAGTTTTCAGCTTATGTATTACTATTCCTGATAAAGTAACGTGCTTTCACATCTCAACCTTTTTACGTTGCAAACATTTCATAGGCTGTTAGGGTATGTGGTTGCTGTTGTCTTGTTTATACCTCAATTGAAATATCTCTAGGGCCACATAAAAATTTCCTTGTCTAACAAAATTAATGGGAATTAAACATTGATTTGGAAAAGACAAACGTAGCCTACAGACAAACGTACGACGCGTCAATACAAACAAATTTCAAAGGCGGTTCATTACATTCTTGACGTGTCTTGGAATATAATGGAACACACAACAAAACCTCCATTAACAGCTTTCGAGGCACAACCTTAATACCACTCCCTGAAGTGACAAAGACGGTCGGAGATTCCATTAGCCTTCTCTTTACCAAATCAATGTTTAACTTCGTTATGCCTGTCCGCATGGCTTCAACTACAGCGTCAAGAACTGTTCATGCGTTAACAAGTCATTTGGTACGAAATTATGTGCATATTATATTTGCCTATTAATACAGAATATTTCAGAAAGCACCTTTTTTAAAGTTGACTAGTATATTTCTTAAAATTCATTAAAATCAATGCTAAGAGGTTATTTTTAATTTACAATTTCTTGTAAGTTGAAAACAGTTTATGTTGTTCAGTATAATTATTAGAACTAAATGAATCTCAATGCTCTCAATGATAGTATACAATGTTTCACATACATGTACAGGCAGCTGTCAAGTGAACATTCCTTGACAATCCTTGTTAGGCAATGTTGTCAACGTCGTGTCCGTTGCTACAATGCAGGAAACGCACACGACTAAAAAGAAACGCTGTTCGTCTTAAGTGAAGCCTGAATGTGGAGCTTAAACAAAAATGGTTGTGATCGATCAAATACCCAACTGTTCATATTTCTAACGCAACAATACGAATAACGGTCATCCAAACCCTATTGGTAGACCTGCAAATGCCGTCTCCATAGTTCCCCGTCAAGTTTAATGCATATGTATAATTCTATATGCTATATGCTTTTACGTATGTACGAATTAATTTAAATGAATCATTCTTCTTCAAATAGACAGTGACAGGAGTCTTTCCAATTACATAGAGATTGAGTTTACTCGCCGAATTTGCCAAAGACTCTCTGAACAGACATTACACAAGCCTATATTAAGGACCCCTAACCTTCCCTGCATATTGTATTACAAGTGCAAGGGTGGTCAGAGACTGCAGTACAACGATCGGCGCATACATTTATAAAAGGGTTGAATGCGCCAATGACAAAGTCAGAGAGCAGTGTTCTAATGTGTTCTCGTTGGTGGCTTTGAAAGATTCCTACAGTGCAGCCTTGCCTGCCCGCTACACATCGCAATATGAATTGTTTTTCCTAGGTAGGTCTACAAAGTATCAATAAATTCAGAGTCACAGTTTCGGTTATGAAAGTAGGAGGTTGTGACAACGCAAAATGTGCTTGGGGCAGTCAATGATGTAAACAGTCTTAAAGACAACGAGATTTCATAGGACGCTGACACTTTAAATAGTCTATGCATGCTTGTAAAATTTAAGACTATATCATCGTAATAAAAGTTTCAGCAGAATGTCAACTGAGTAGGTCTATTTTTATGCTGGAAGTTATTCTGATATCGGTAGGTACTATGATTTTTCATTCACTCATTCCGAAAATTTATATAGCGCTTCTTCAAGAAGCCTACTCAGAGGCGCTCCCAGTCAAGCCACGACTAAACAGAAAGGACTTGAGGAATTGGTAGAAAGCAGGTAAATTATTATTGGACAATAAATGTAGCGCAAGCGGGAGCCCATTCCAAGTGGAGAGGGCCAACAACCGAGAATGCTCGATATATACTGTCTGACCGAGGAGGGGACTAATGGCTCCCCCTTAGCCGAAGAGCGTAGAGCCCGACAAGAGGCCAAGTCGGAAACCTAGCGACAGAGATCAGATAAATAGGAAGGAGACACCGCCAGACAAGTACGGCTATCCTTTAGGAGATGCGTTGCGAGGAAGGAAGCCTCAATTTCTGCCTACATGCGTGATGTATTGCACTAATACATCACGCATGTATTCAGAAACTGAGGCATATTCAGGAATATGACCAATAAACCGAGCAGCAAAACAAATAACCCGATCAACAAGCCAAAGATGGGTGACCAGCAAGAACCGAGCAACAATGATCATGTGGCGACCCCCTTCCTATCCAGGCTTGGGTCGGGCAGTTGTGGGAAAATCTCTTTCTCAATAGACTTCTGATCCCGGGTTCGAACCCCTGGCGTAGCAATGAATATGCTGCCAGTTTCGCCGGTATGAGGTAATGAAACTCTAAGGGTTTTATCTCTGAGTCTAGCGCTTCTACGCAACGTCTGTTGCGATGGCGCTACAGAAGCATTTATAGATTCTACTTCACTTTCTACCAGGGTACCATGGCCAGGCGCTGTATCCGCGGCTTCTGCTGTGGGCAGACCAATACCTCGCAGGGTATCTGGGTCCTTCTTTCCCACAACTGCACTTTCAAGAAACCGTGATCTGGTTTCCATGTTTTGCATCTTACTCACTAAGGAGTTCAAGATGGCGGCCTGTTCTCGTAAGATTTTCCTTATATCATCAGTTTCCTCGACTAAAGACAAGTCAGCTTCCATTACTGGATTTAATCAATTAGATCTTTATTACTAAAACAAATTACAAAGTGATTTGTTCCTTGAGGTAATCTCCTCCAATCAGTCTTCAATGATAATCAGATATTAATAACACAACAGAAGATTATTTACATGGCGCACAATAAACATTGATTATACTACGTAACTTTTACACCAGGTTTCTAACCTCAACCGCACCGCAGTTCAGCTGGTGGGCAACTCCGAAGAAAGAAACGATCGTCCGATCAGCACGTAAAACAGAGCAGGCGTCGAACCCCGAACCCTCCGATCGTAAGCAGTGTACAGCCTCACTCACTGAACACTCCGTCTCACTAAGCTCCGCTCTAGATCACCTTTCGCGCCAAAACCAAAGGCGGGAATCGAACGTGCGAGCTACGTCTATCAGCAGGCGGTACGCGTCCGACAGCAGCTGGAAATCGACTGAGCTCAATGCAAGCGATGCAGCTCGCTTTTATAGGCAGCGGCTCCCGCCTAAAGAACCCGCGCTTACAGACCAATGCGGTCGCCGGCTTCTGGCGCGTAACTGGATCACCAGCAGCGATCAATATTTGCCGCCCTTATGCGGTGCTGGCAACAGCAGTAAATAAAGCGCCAAACTGCAGAACTAAGAGGCGGTAAACTACTACGCAGCAGAAATAGCAAGGCAGAACTAAAAGCGCCTAACTGTGCCATAGTTCGGCACAATCATCTCTGCAGGTGACGAAGGCGTGGACAAATGCCACAGCAGCCTCATGGGAGAGGGAACGAAGGACAACACGCAACTGACGGAGCTGGTAGTAACAGCTTCGTGTGACCAAGTTGACGTGTCGAGAAAGACTAAATTCTTGGTGAAGTGTCACCCCAAGGTCACGAACGGTAAGCGAGAGAGTAATATGGGGGAAGGTCTCAGCCAGCAGGTGTAGGTCAACACCAGCCAGACGTCTGTGACCACCAAGCCAAATGAACTGGGTTTTTGAATGTGTTCAAAAGTTTTTCTTCCTACAACATTGAGGAAGAATTTAAAACTTGAGCTGATGAGACAAGGTTTGTGTTTTTATTTATTACATTAATT
Organism: Aporrectodea caliginosa; assembly: GCA_020284085.1. Taxonomy (NCBI): domain Eukaryota; kingdom Metazoa; phylum Annelida; class Clitellata; order Crassiclitellata; family Lumbricidae; genus Aporrectodea; species Aporrectodea caliginosa. The sequence goes on from JACEVL010001048.1 coordinate 44,830, forward strand.
TTGTCGAAGTTGTTGCGTGTTAGAGAACTTTCTTGGCGATGTAGGTCTATGACAATGTTGATGTTGCTGTTTTTTTTATAAAAGAAGTGCTTTTTAATATTGGCTTTAATATCTATCCAATATTGTTTCTGAAGCCTTACAGTGCCTATGCTAATAGATGGAACATGACACAAACGAAATAGAATAAGATCGAATATGTTGAATCATTGTACGTTGTACGCAATCGGTATATTTAGTGCGAAAGGTCGAGCTTATACTAGGTGATGTGATTCATTTGTATTCAGACTGGATTATTTGAGTTATTGGTTCGTGTTTACAACCGTTTTCCTGTCAATTCCTTGAATAGTCGTTTTGTCGCTCTAAGTGGATGTCGTTTTATTTCCTATCTAACCGTGTTGAAAACGATGTTTCCGTTGCCTTGTTGTGCAAAAAAATAAACGCGAATTAATCGAAACGTCGCTTTCTCTATGGTAAGGGATGTGCGTGTTTACTGACCGTTGAGCTTTAACAAAATTGCTTGTATCGATTAAAAACCCAATTGTTCATATTTAGAAAACAAGAGTATGAACATTGATTGTCAAAACTCTATTATGTTATTTTTGAACCAGTGTAGATGCCGTCTCCATAGTTCTCCGCAAATTGTTATGCTTATTACATGCATATTCAGGAGATATTTCGGCACAACAAAACGACGCAAGAATGCCTCCCATGCACTGCTCTTAGCACGAAAGAATTAAATCATTCACTCTTCTTCAAATAGATAATGACAGCAGTAGGCCTACAGGCTTTCCAATTAGGCCTATATAGGGTTTGCGTTTAATCGCCGGCTTTGACAAAACCTTCGATAAGTCAGCAATGTACATAATTATTAGCAACGCCGTAAATTACTGCATGTGATGGAAGACATCAAACGTGCACAAGTGGTCATAAACTACAATAGGAAGATCGGCGCAAATAATAAGCCGTATAATAATTATTAAGAGAGTTCTAAATAACTGTATGCAGTAGAAGAATTCAATTCGCCAAAAAGTCAGAAACCAGAGCTCTGTAATTGTGTTCTCATTGGTGGATTTGAAAGATTTCTGAATGCGGCCTAGTCTACCTTCAAAACAACGCAATATAGATTGTTTTTCTTCGGTATAAAATATCACAGAATTTCATAGACACAGCTTCTTTTAGGCCTATAACAGTTTAGGCTGTGACAACGCAAAATTTTCATACAGCAGAAATACGTGTTGTTCTTCGTATATGTGAGTAAGCAGGTCTGAGGTCATGTTGTACTTCCAAAGAACTTAAGAACTTGAAAATTAAAAATGTGTATAATAAAATCCGTTTAATGCTACATATCTCTAGATATACCCCTACACAACCTGTAACAATTTATAAATATATATATATATTATATATCTATACTGACAAAGGAAACCGTCGTGCAAAAACCTATCTGACTGTGCGCGAAAGGACTTGCCAAAGCAACAAGCAGTCAACAGAATCCACTAATTCATTTGGCGCATAGGCTACATTTTCCATTTCAAACTAAATTGAAATATGAACCCTTCACAAAATTTAATAAACCAGTTTTGGACAGTAAAGTCTTAGTAGAATAAGTTAAATGTGGAGGTAGAAGTTATCGATGGCACTTGATGGGCATTGAAAAGATTCCGCGACAATTGGTCTACAGACACTTCGTCTACAGACATTTCGACTACGAATATATCTGTACCAATTAGGGCTAATCAACAGAGGCCGCTTTCTAATAGTTTCGCTAATACGTGATAAATATTCTCAGGAATCCAGTTTCTAATAACTGAAACGATTATTTTCATCAATCCAACTTCTATTGAATGCAAAACTTAGTTTCATCCATTAATCCAGCTTGGTATCCAGTTTATATTTAGTTAAACAAATTAGTTCGATCAATCCAGCTTCTATTTCAACACAGGAATGTTTTCATCAATCCCACTTTCATTTAGGGAACCAGTTTTTTCATCAATCCAGCTTCCATTTTAAAGTGACAATATCAAATAACTTCGTAGACGAAATGTCTGTCGGCCAAATGTCTGCAGACGAAGTGTCGTAGACGAAAAGTCTGTGGACTAATTGTCGTGATACTCTTTGAAAAACGTGATAAGTGATTGGGAAACTGCAACCTACGTGCGTTAAGCAAAACACAGAAAGAAAAATTGAAAGACAATTTGAAAAAGAAAATAACATCTGGAAAAATTAAATCAGATTCTTTCCACTGTTGACAGTGCAACGAGTAGTTATCGAGAAGAAACAAAGAAATTAACATGAACATTTTAGCAAGCCAGAATGAACAAAATACTGAAAAGGACACGTGACATGTATTGATAACTGCATACTCAAGCGCAAACCATGTTAAAGAGATTCGCACACGTAAAATTACCAGAAAACGTGGATTAGAGAGGAAGAACAAGACTGTAAAAACATGAAATAACACAATGAAAACACACACACACACACAGATTATTCTGCATCGACGACAACGGCCTTACAGAATGTCGTCAAGCAGATAAACTTATAGTTAAGAATTCTTGAGGCCAATGTTTTGGCAAAGAAATCACATCTATAATAATTCAGTTTAACGGTTGAAAAAATTGGGGATTTAAAGAGAATGACACCCACATTTCAATTGCCTAAACTTTTTTAAGGAATGGTGCTATTTCACGACATTGCCGAAGCAATAGCATTATGCCGTAGGTGACCGAATTATCTTTTGTATACTTCCATTTTATTGGTTCAGAGATTTTAAGTGATCAAAAATATATTTTAGGACTAAATGAACACTTGTATTCTGTTTGTAGAATATTGACGAACAATGTACCTTTCAATTATACTCATCGTTTCTCTTGCCTTCATTATCATTTGCAATAAGTATTCCGATGCAGCTGTGGGAAAAGCGTTTTCTCTGGTTGATCCGGTTGGTAACAGTGGAGGGTCATGCGCTACGGAGGTTCCTTCCAAAGAAGAATTTGCTTCTAACTTCATCCAATGCGGGGTTTTATGCACAGCGGAAAATGCTTGCATTTACTTCAGCTACACAGAGGAAACTCAGAGATGTCTGACCTTCAATTCCACGCCTACAACCTTTGCATCAGTTGATTCCTGCATCAGTTACAGAGTCTTGGTCAGTATCGCTATCTAATATACCTTATTTGAAATACAATGTAAATTAAGTATCGGTACATTGAGTATCCTACAATTTATTTCGCACTACCAATGTACTGTGTAATACTGCCCTTTCTCTTTCATCCTTTAAATATACTTTAAAATCCTTATTGGTCTCTCAGTACTCCTAAATTATCCTACTTCACTCGAAACTAATATTGTTGACTTCTAGTGTTCCTTTTCCTGATTTAGCCTTTCTGTTTTTGGTTCTAGTACCCACCCTACCCATCTAGTTTTCCTACCTATGGGGATGACTCGATAAGCACTTTGTGCTTCATCTCCTCATTAGTTGTTATTCTTTCGCTTATGAACTGATGTATCCTATCATTGCACTGTTTATACTATACGCATTTACTTGTCTAATTAACATTTCTGAACATTGTTTTAGTGTATGTTATGTTTCTTCTATTGAGTTCTTGCTGTACACTGAGTCAAATAAATAAAAATAAATAAATAAATACAATCGCCGTAGAATTTCAATGCAACTTATTTTGGCTTATCGATATGACCGACTTAATAAGCAGCGATCACAACGAAGAGGCGCGGTCCTTTTTTCTTCAGGGAGTATTGCAATTATTCCATTTGTAATGCTGGCTCCCACAACTACAGTGGGCTTTTCCCAGTGGCATTTCCTCAACACGTTTGACTTGCAACAACATAAGCCCCGATGCAGGCTCATTAGATACGAAGTTACAAATACAAAATGCACACTAGATCAGCTTTTTGTAAGGTTCATCAAATGACGCTCTTCAAGTTTTTGATTACACGCATAGTTAACAATTGCCTATTATATGAGGATGAAAGTAATAATGAACAATAGAGCTTAGAGAAACTGTAGATACAAACCTCCATTGCCGATCAATGAATCTCATTACCAAGAGATTAATTGATCGGCAACTCCTTTTATATGATACACAACATGAATTTCACACCAAATTAATAAAAGTCTAACTAGGCAATGAAGGGTTCTACATAACACATTAGCCTATAGAATGGAATCAGTAGCAATGTGAATGTAACTACTTAGAACTGTGCAAACTATCATATTTTCACTATTGTAGTTGTATGTTGCACTTTGAAATTATTGTAGATATCGGAAATCTCTCCGAAAGACGTCGTAGCTTATGTTGGATCCCGAATTACACTTGAATGCCGAAGATCATCACAACTGGTGCAATGGACGCATGCTGAAGGGAGCAATGCAACATCGAAGGTAATCGTAGAACAATGCCAAGTGGTGGACGAAGTTGCTGACCTGTATGCAGTCGATAAAACTGACCTCAGTTGCAATATAATCATCAGCAACGTTACGATGAGCCAAGGCGGATTGTACACATGTCAAGATCAACTTTCAACTGAAACTCCATCTACAGCGGAAGTTACAGTTTATGGTAAATTTCACAACGTTTTACATACGCACAAAAAGTACTTGATTTCATTGCAAAGGAAGGCTCAAAAACAACATTAGATTAATTCATTCATTCATTCATTCATTCATTCATTCATTCAATTAATTAATTAATTAATTCATTCATTCATTCATTCATTCATTAGAGCCCTCCAAGATAATCTACTCAGAGACGCTGATAGATCAAAATATAATTATGTAGACTCATTCTGAGAATTTATATAGCGCCTCTCAAAGATATCTACTCAGAGGCGGATGCTAGAATGTTAACGTGTAACAGCAGTCTTATGGAAACATATTGATTATGCCCGCGTATATGAACTCGTTTGAGGACGATGTTGGAAACAGTTTAGGCTATACAACACTACTTGGAGACACTTAGGAATGCTACAGAAGTGATTGCTAAAACGTCAGCGAGTTCAAAGTTAACTGAACGTGACACTTTAAAGACGAGCTGCATTGGTATACCAGACGCTCATAGTACGCTCACGTCGTCAAAGTGTTAAAATAATCGGTTAGAGTGCTGTACAGTGACGAATGAAGCGCATTGACGACGAGAATTCCTCAGAGTAGCTGACCTTCGAGGAACAACTCTAGACCCGCGACGAAAAACAGGGAGCGTGGTTATGCTCTCAACCGATCTTGCGTCTCTGTCTGTCTGTCTCTGTCTCTGTCTGTCTTTCTCTGTCTCTCTGTGTCTCTCTGTCTCTGTCTCTGTCTCTCCCTGTCTCTCCCTGTCTCTCTTTCTTTCTTTCTTTCTTTCTTTCTCTCTCTTTCTCTCTTTCTCTCTCTCTGTCTCTCTCTCACTCTCTCTGACCAGTTAAGGCGTCCTCTTTTCCGACCCTCGGATTCGTGTATCTAACGACTGTGCGATGAAACCAAACCCAAGACGTATCCTATTAACTCTCTGAAGTCCAAGGTACTCTCTCATAATGCTTTCTGATGACTATGTCTTAAAGATTCGCCTGCAAGTTACATTGCTTACAGGAGTCCCAAATTGATGCATGGTAGGTCATCAACTTACTTTATGGATAACCAAAATGCAGCTACTGAATAAAATTCATTATTAGAACTTACTTAATTCTCGAATACGTGATCGCTAACATTCATGCCCGTTTTGCGATCCTTAACTCCACATATCTTTTAAAACTTCTGTTGTATAGTTTTATCCCCGAGTTGCAATACAAGTGCTTCTAATGGTACCATACTGATCAGAACATCGCTGCAATTGACGTGCACCGTGCACTACGCTGGCAGCCTAGTGCCATCTACTGAATGGAAGGATTTTATGAACAGAGTCCTTCTGAACGCAACAACGCAAGTTACAGCGTCTTATGTCACGTCTAACATTTCCATACCTGCGTTTCTACCAATTGTCAATTGGTTCCAATTCATTACCTATATGTCGAACGCGCCAAATTATACCTACATATGGACATCCAGCAATGTTACGGTCTGTAAGTACTCTTCATTTCTAATAGAAACTAAAATATTAGCAACAAAATGTTTCCTCTGTTGTCGAAATATCGGTGAAATCAACCGAATCTGCATATTTGTTTATTGTCTGGTAGTAATGAACATTTCGCAGACATTAGAAATTATTTGCCTTCAGCATTCCTAATGACCTGCAAAGTAATAATGTTTTTTAATTCATTCGGTCTTCATTCACCCAGTCACTTATTCATTCGTTTAGCCGTCAATTCTTTAATGCATTAATTAATTTTTCGATAATTTATTCGCTAACTAATTGGTTCATTGAGTAAATAAAAACTCAGTGCTCTGTTTCATTTAGTGATCATTTTTTCAGCTTTTAGTTATCATTTGTTCAAGCATTTAACCAGTCTTTCATTCGATCTTTCGCTCCTTCACTCAATCGTTCACTCATTCATCCGATCACTAACTTGTTCCGTCACTCGTTCAGTCATTAATTCAGACACTTATGCATTCAATCAATTATTCAATCATTCAATCATACATTCATTTATTTGTCCTTGTTCAGTGTGCCCTGAGGGATTTAGTCCTCTGGTCGGGTCTAATACATGCTATCAGACGATTTTGAAAGCTGTAAACTGGACAACAGCCGGTCAATTCTGCGAAGCATTGGTCAGCGGATCATACTCGGCCATGATTACTAGCGCTAATGAAAGTAGCGCCGTAGCCACATACTTAGCCCAACGAATTACAGGTCAGTTTTTACGTCGTAATCTATACTAAAAGTCTCAAAGTTTGTCCTTCAGTTTGTCCGTCCCCAAAAAGGCTCGGAAACGGAGCGCTTCCGAGAAATTGTTTTTTTTAAGAAAACGTTCTTATGAGAATTGGTAGGTCAACGGTACTATTCTCAATTCACAATATTTTACTTTAAATTCCGATAAATCGACATTTCGAGTTTCGATATGGTCACATTCAATATAAATAACGGCGGCCATTTGTCTTCACGTCACGCGGGGGATAAATATGCAAATCAGGCGCATTCGTCATAAAACCACGACGTCGCCCTGAAAAATTACGCTCGCAAATGGATCACTACAGCGATATGACATTTTTATACAACGTTCTCTTGCGAATATACGAGAATAGTCGTTACTAATCATCTGTCCCATAAAAAATTCGAGAATGAGAGGCCAAGCTTCGTCTGCTATAATTATTAAGCCCTGGCAAAAAATGATATATAAGTTAGAGTTAACCCGTGCGAAGCCGGGTAACTAAGCCTAGTTTCAATATGAACTAAAGTTAGACACAACAATCGATAAATAACCAAATGGCTCAGTCAGCCACTCAGCCATTCAGTCAATCGTTCCTTTAGTTAATCATTCAATCAATTATTCAATCCATCAGCCGATCGGTCAGTCAATCAATCAGTCAGCCAGGCGGCCACTCATCTTGCCAGCCAGACAGTCCATGTTTTAATCAATATATCAGTCAATCATTCATAAATTCGTCAATGAAACATTTTTGTATTCCTTTAATACAATGAATGTCTACTGTATATCGCATTACAGTAGTTTTGTACGAGCAAAATGCCGTAGATGACAATTAAACTGTTCTGATGCTGTAGACAATGCATCAAATGTCTGTATCTCTTCGGGCAATAGTAAATACTTCTGGACCAGTGGCCAACGGTTGACGAACTGTTCCAGTTCATTCGTCTGGAAGCCAAATCTCAAAACAACAATTGAGTTTGCATACACAGACTGGAACGTGTTCCAACCGGATTGCTATTACGTCTCAGATTTCTGTGTCCACATCTTGCCAGACAGCGGCTATCGTTGGAACGACATCAGTTGCGTTAAGAACATGTGCGTCCTCTGCGAGTACGGTCCATTCTAAGAATACAATATCGCTCATTGACTAATGTTTAAATTCAGTTATTTGTTGTCCACGTAGAACATCCATCACTTGACGGTCCAAGAGCGCAGCACAGATGAAATCTGATCAGTACATCATACAAAATTTAATATTCACATTTTAAAGGAACTGATCGATGAAATATTGGAGTTGCACAACCTGTCGCTAGAAGATATGGTCTGATTATTCTGCGATTAATTAGGCTGCCTCTCTGTCTAAGCGGATTGGACTTCTTGATATTGATCTGATTACTGCCTGCTCTTGATGCGCCATCAGTTGATGCCTTGTGCGTGATGCAAGTTGCTAATTGCAATAATAGGCCTACTATTACAATAAATTCATGCAGTTAAGTTCATTTCGTCTTTCAACTCGTTTTTTGTTGAATAGGCATTGATGGTAGTTCGGGCGTAAGGCGGTTGGAGGTCTGAACTCTGGTTCTTGTGTTCCCTGCAGAGGTTTTGTGTGCTTGGCCATGCACTAATAATCTAAATTGCAACAATTTCAACTAGAAAAGAGATGAAAGAAAGTTTGAACTTGTCAACAATACACTGATGTTCGATCGCTCCTGGATCAGGCTGGATGTAATCATTTACACATTTTTACAATGAAAAACAGTAATTAAACAAATACGAGAAGTTATGAATCACATATGCAATATTGCTCTGGGTATCCAACAAAACAAACTATTTAGAAAAACAGAATGATGTATATGCCGAAATCAAGGGTGTGCCTTGTCGGAAGCCAAAGCAAAGTCCTGTACACAGGAGTAAATCCTATGAGGAAAACGAATCCACAGAGGAATGCATTTGTGGATATCTAAAGGCCAGTTATTGCTATCAACATTCTTGATAGAGTTTGTTAGCTATAATTGTGACTGAAACTCGTGTAGTAACCTAACGATATAGACACTGCAACTCAAGAGGCTAAAAGCAGAAACGCTGATGTGTATGGGATTAACGACTGAAACTTTATGCCTATAATAAGAATCGATGTCCTCCCAATCGACACACTGACAACTTAGTCAAATGTTGGCAAGTAATGAAATTCAGAAGAGAGTGAAGAATTTACGGTTTGCTGTGATGTAGACCTCGTAGAACTTACGATTAGTTTGACCTGGAAATTTATTTGAACAGTCAATGCAGTGATTTTGTTACGGAAGATAATGCTCGAAGTTTTAAATTTTAGTCACAGCAGTGGCCGAGGTATGTTGTGCAGAGGAAGTTAGTCAGATTACCTGGACATTATTCAAACTAACCGCGACCGAAAAGTGAATACTGCGCCAAATCCTGTCTTGTCTTGTCTTTATAATATGCAGACTCATAATATATCAAGTCTGTATGTATGTATGTATGTATGTATGTATGTAATGTATGTATGTATGTTTGTATGTATGTATGTATGTATGTATGTATGTATGTATGTATGTATGTATGTATGTATGTATGTATGCACCAATCCCTGATGACATCAGGGATTGGTGCAAACAAGACCTGCACAGTTTGAGTGTATTGGCGCAAGACAGGGGATTATGGAAAAAAATGACGAAATTTGCATTGGACACCTACGGGCTTTCGGCCCATGGATCCTGATGATGATGATGATGTATGTATGTATGTATGTATGTATGTATGTATGTATGTATGTATGTATATGTATGTATGTATGTATGTATGTATGTATGTATGCATGTATGTATGTATGTATGTATGTATGTATGTATGTATGTATGTATGTATGTATGTATGTATGTATGTATGTATGTATGTATGTATGTATGTATGTATGTATGTATGTATGTATGTCTGTGTGTATGTATGTATGTATGTATGTATGTATGTATGTATTGTATGTATGTATCAAGACACCTAATGTTGCGCGTTTAAAATACCTCACAAAAAAATGCACGCATGATTGACTATCTAACTGATCTTGTGCTTCATAAAACAGTCGCTCACTTGGTTGGTGTAATTAATAAACAGCGGTATTCGACGCACATGCATTTGAAACAACTTGAAAATAAATGTTTTCTAAACAGAGTTAAATGCAATAGGACGCATTTGCAGCGGCAGACTGTTCCAAGAGGAAGATAAAAGACACGATTGCATACGATGGGGCACGAGTTGAAGTTCGGAAGCGTGGAACCTGCATGCAATCCTGCATATCTTCATGAACAGCAGAGCGGATCGATCGGTTGACTTAACATATTTTTACCCACTAGGCCTACCATTAGGCAACTGTTGGTTGCTATTACTTTTCTGATTTATAATTTTCGTTTCTTCACTCCACCCTACTAAGCATATTTACGCGTGATTTTAGGTGAAGGCATAATATTTTCTCCTTTTAATGTATGAAAGTAGATTTCTGAGCGTCTACAATCATAAAACCTATCAAAAGCGCTGTCTGCGGATTTAAACGAAGTGAATGCTGTTTGGATCGTTTTAACAGAAATAGTACGAATCCTTACAGGAAGGATGTTCCAAAGAGATGGACCCATGCAGCAGCAGTGGACGATAATCTCGCGTTAATGTAGAAAAGTGAGGAATCATTCTGTAGATAACTCTGGGCAGGCAAACAAACGATTGATCGACCCAGTGGCGACTGGCGACGCCAAGAAAGTGGACGTAAAGTCGCAAAAATATTTAACAAATAAAATACGTTGCCAGTCATTTTGGTCAATAAGTGGTCATCATCATTCATGTGATAATGAAGCATAAATGAACACTAAATAGGCCTAACGCTACATAGACTAAAACACTTAAAGTCTTAAACATTTACATCCAGTGTCAAAACTGACAACGCAGTATCATGCGGTCATAATAGGTTCAGTCTGTAAAGTGTAACCATAGAGCTACTAGCAATAGCGTATTGTGTGCACATAGTGTGCTTTTACTAATACATTTTGCCGTCCAGAAATTCTTAAACAATTATTTCGCACATTTAGATTCAAATATTTAGATTTAGAGGTCAACATTTAGAGGTTCTCATTTGTGTCATCTTATACTATAATTCTCAAAGTTTATCCTTCCGTTTGTTTGTATGTTTGTTTGTTTGTCCGTACACTAAAGGCTCCGAAAGGGAACGCTTTAGCGATTTGAAAATTTTTACAAAACATTATTTCGGGCATGACATTGTGTAGGTAAACGCGACTATTTTCTGCTCGCAATTTAATTTAAACGCTGATATATATTTTAAACTTCGAAATGATGAGGTACCGTAATACCAATAACGGCATCCATTAAATCGCATATTTTAGCCTCGCGTGAGCGGCGTGACGTAAGAGAACTTTTGTCTTACGTCACGCGAGGCTAAATATGCAAATCAGGCGCTTTCGTCATAATACGCGGGGCCGCTCCGAAAAATTAAGATCGCTATAATGGAACACAAAACACTCGACAATAAGAGACAGAGCTCAGAGGTAACAGAAGAACGGTCGAGCTTCGTCTACTATTTTATTTAGCCGGAGGAACAAATAAGAGGCCTACAATGGTGCGTGCTAGCAAGATGACCTTACAAGGAATTCACTTGACAACAATAAACTAATATAGCATGGGTGGTTCGTAAGGATTGAATTGCACTAAAATCCAGGTTTCAGGGTACGGTGCAACCTTTAAAGCACCCATCTATTTGCGATTTATAATGGTAACTATTATATTTTATCAGAATATAGCTCTTATCGAGAGAAACAAGCACTATGAAGTTCATCCAAATCGGACTATTCGTTAATTTTTTGTGATAAAAGAGTAAATCGACAATGGACCCAAGTTCCAAGATCCGAGCATGGGCGTCTTCAGTTCTGGGGACTTAAGTAGGGTATGTTCAGGGGCTTTGAGCGACCTACAGGATAACATGTTAAAATTCTGTAAAAAATATTTATAGACAATAGATTAATAGACCAATGGGAAAAACTTGAGTATGGGTGTTTTCTGCGATGTGTCATTTTTCTGGACACCCCTAATGCTCAGATCTCTTCAATGTATCGCAATATCAATGACCGTTAAGAAAAACCTAATCGGAGGCTATTGCTAGAATGGTCACTCACATCCGTTGTATAGCCAACTACTTAACGGAAAGCTTACCTAGCAATATTTCAGTGACACAGGTGAACAAAGCAACTAATCCAGAAACTGCCAACAAAGGGGTCTCACTGCCGCCACTAGGATGTGGTTTTTGATGTGAATCGGGAAGTTGACGAGTTAAATGAGGTTTTCGGAGAACAGGAGATTTGGAGAGTAAGAAGAAATGGTTCTACATGGATATTAAAGTCCCCGGTGAGTAGGAACTAAGTGGTTGCAGTAGGATCAAGAGAGAAAAGCGAAACAAATTCGTCACGAAATTCAGAGCTTTTGAAGGGATAGGAAGTCGAGATAGAACGATAGATGTTGAAGACTGTTGAGACTGTAGGACAATTATAGCGGCATATTTATATAAGTAAGAGTGAAGTCGAGAATGACGACCGGTTCACGAACTACGAATGCAGGGCCGCCACCATGGGTTTCTGAGCAGCCTACTTAGACGAGGTTATGCGAGAATCACTGAGTAGGAAATAACTAGACAGAACGTAGTCTGAAAGATTGAGCTTAGTAGACGAGGCAGCGAGACAAAATCTATGAAGATTAAGAAATTTTGCGTTATAGAAGAGAATAAAAACAGAATCTATTGTTAGTATAAGAGTCGGAGACAGAGGTACAGCAGGGTGCAGAGTGGGTGCGCGAGCTGCAATTAGGGTGAATATCAGCACAAAGTAAAATTGTCAGCATCATTATGAGTGGGTTTATTACGGATGAATGGCAGCTCGTAGTTTCGTTCTCTTTGGTGGGGAAGGGAGAACTATCGTATGAATTGGTGCGTGTGTATTGTTCTGCTTTTCCACACTACGACTGACGCACACAATGACCGCACAGTCTCAGCAACAGAATGAATGTTACCACGTTCGCTGCTTCCATCCATTTAGCGTTTCTGGGAACGACAGTCAATAAAGCAGTCGCCCACTTATTAAAAAATAACGACATTAACGCAAAAACATTTGAGCTAGCTGCATTAAGTTAATGTGATATATTCAAAGTTTTAGAACACTGAATACTGAACAGGCAAAACTTAAAACCAGAAATCTGAAGAAATTAGCTGTAAATGCTGTAAAAAAAACTTTAAGCTAGTCAAGTACACGCGTCATGCAATATCGGTAGAATTATCTAGAACACAGAAGAGTCAACCTAAATATGTTGGGCGTTAAGTGAGGCATACATTTTCTCAACTACTTTCTAGCTTTAGGGCTATTGCAGTTCACAACCTAAATAAATTTTAAACCTAAAGAGCACAGCTTCCAACTGAATGAGGATCATCGCAAATGCATAAACTGTAGTCTAAGCCTCCTCCGGGTTACTCACTTAATTGCAACCATGAATTTAAATTGTAATGCCCTGGAACAATATCAAAACTAGCATCGCCCACTGCTTAGCAAGGAGGATCTTCGCACAATTTTACACATCTCCCCCTTGTTGGATTGTAAGCCATTTGCTCGCACGTGTTTCGTGTATTCGTTGGTATATTGCATCCGAGTCATTTTCTTTACTGCTTGTAAAGAAACCGTGTGGAATTTTTGGGGGTGTCTTATTCAGTGACAGTAACATTTAACATCAACTGTCCATTTAGTAAAATTTGTGCGTTTGTCCTGCATTGATAAAAGGTGCTTACTTACTTATACACCTACTAGCATTTTTACCCGGCTTCGCCCAGGTTTTCCCCAGGCGTAATTTTTAACGGCTGCAAATAAAGGTTACTTACCTACTTACTATATTTGCTGATGGGCTTCAAATATTTAAAAAATGTCCATATATCTGAATGGAAACGATATTTAGTAGTGCTCTGTCCGTGTACTGCACGGGTTATCTCTACCTTATAGGCCTATAGGCAATATTATTTGTTCCCGTACTACACGGGTTATCTCAACCTTATAATAGGCGTATTATTTGTTCCCGTATTACACGGGTTATCTCAACCTTATAATAGGCGTATTATTTGTTCCCGGAAATTCGGCCGTTGTTCTTTCACCTCGTTGAGCTCGGCAATGTTCCACCAATCGCTCGAAATTTTTCGAAGCGAATGCACCTGATTCGCATATTTAGCCCGCGTGACGTAAGATTGCATATTTAGCCGCGTGACGTAAGATTGCATATTTAGCCCGCGCGACGCGGACAAATGTCCATACTATGGCCGGTATTATAAGATAGCCTCGTTGAAAAAGTTGGAAATTCAAAATGTCCATATATCGGCGTTTAAATAAAATTGCGAGCTGAAAATAGTCGCGTTGACCTAGACGTGGCGTAATAATGTTTTGTAAAATTTTATAAATCGCTAAAGCGTTCCGTTTCGGAGCCTTTAGACAACAGACAAACATACAAACCAACGGAAGGACAACGTAAACAGACTTCGGCTTATAATATAGATCAATCCATTAAGTCACAGCATCTTAGTTCTAATACATGAGAATTTGAAACCCAACTATAATTGAATTAAGTATTTATATGTTTAGACTAATAAGATATCGTTATGCAGCCTGACAAGGCTTTCGAAACGTTTCATTCTATAATAGAATCTAGGCCTACTGCTTTTTCACTGACGAGTTAACCGTATTTATTAAAAAAAATTATATAGCGCTCCTTCATAGTTGCCTGCTCAGGAGCGCTTATGAATAGCTAATCCAGATCAAGTAACGTGCGTTCAAATCTCACCCATTTCATAGGCTGTGAGATTATATGGTTGCTGTAGTCTTGTTTATACCTCGATTGGAATATCTCTAGGGAGACATAAAAATTTCCTTGTCTAACAAAATTAGTGGGAATTAAACATTGATTTGGAAAGACAAACGTATGGACGAATGTACGCCACGTCAATACGAAAACATTTCAAAGGCAGTTCGCTACATTCTTGACGTGTCTTGGGATATAATAGGACACACAACAAAACGTCCATGAACCGCTTTTCAAGGCACAACCTTAATACTACTGCCTATAGTTACATAGACGGTCGGAGATTCCATTAACCGTCTATTTTCTAAATCAATTTTTAACTTCGTTTTGCATGGCTTCAACAGCGTCAACATGCTTTGACAAGTCATTAGTACGAAACTTTTTGTAGATCTATTTACCTAAAACTGCATAATTGAAGCCATTGGTGCAATAACCAGGTAAGTGAAAAATCATAGTTTTCGGCAAATCGAGTTTTAATTTTTTTACCTGGTTCTTGCACCAATGTCTTCATTATTTCAGAAAGAACCTTTGTAAAAGTTGACAAGTCTATTTCTTAAAATTCATTAGAATCAGTGCTAAGAGGGTATTTTAATTTACAATTACTTGTAAGTAGAGAACAGATTGTGTTGTTAAATATAATTAACAGAATGAATCATTGCTGTTAATGGTCGTATACTGTTGCATGCGTACAAGCAGCTGTCAAGTCAGCAAACCTTGTCAGCCAATGTTGTCAACGACGTATCCGTTGCTATGTTGCAGGAAACGCACAGGTATAAAGAGAAACGTTGTTTGCCTTTAAGTGAAGCCTGAATGTGGAGCTTAAGCAGAAATGGTTACGATCGATCAAATACCCAACTGTTCATAATTATTTCTAACGCAAGAATACAATCAACGGTCATCCAAACCCCATTGGTCGACCTGTAGATCCATTATAGTTCCCCGTCAAGTTTAATGCATATGGTATTCTCTATGTTACATGCCTTTCCGTATGCACGAATGAATTTAAATGAATCATTCTTCTTCAAATAGACAATGACAGCAGTACGAGCTTTCCAATTACACAGAGATTGCGTTTATTCGTCGGATTTGCCAAAAACCTATGAACAGACATTGCATATATTTGTAACTCCCTAACCGTCCCTGCGTATTGTATTGCAAGAGCAAGGGCGGTCAGAAATATAGTGCAAAGATCGGCGCAAACGGTCCGGCATATAGACCCCAACTCAGTCCTAAATTATTGTATTTATAAAAGATTCAATTCGCCAATGGGAAAGTCAGATAGCAGTATTTTATTGTGTTCTCTTTGGTGGCTTTGAAAGATTCCCGAATGCAGCCTAGCCTACCCGCTACACATCGCAATATAGATTGTCTTTCCTAGATAGGCCTACCAAGTAGGCCTATCAATAAATTCAGAGTCACAGTTTGTTATAAAAGCAGAGGTTGTGACAACGCAAAATGTGCTTAGGGCCTTAGATTTCAAACAGCAATGATACACGGTAACACGGTCTTAAACGCAACGATATTTCATAGGACGCTGATGCTATAGTCCATGCAGGCTTTTAAAATTTCAGACTGCATCATCGTAATCAAAGTTTGAGCAGAATGTCAACTGCATAGGTCTATTTTTATGCTGATGTCGGTAGGTAGGACCTACTATGGTTTATCTTCTTACAACAGTGAGGAAGAATGTAAACTTGAGCTGATCTGATGTGGATTTTGGTTTTAACTTTGTCGAAGTTGTTGCGTGGTAGAGAAATTTACTTGGCGATGTGGGTCCATGACAATTTTGATGTTGTTGTTACTTATGAAAAAGTACTTTGGCTGTTTAGCTACAATATTTACTGTAATATCCATCCAATATTGTTGCTACAACCTTACAGTGCCTATGCTAATAGATGGAACATGACACAAACGAACTAGAATAAGACAGAATATTTTCAGTCATTGTACGTTGCATGCAATCGGAACATTTGGTGCGAAACGTCGAGCGTATAATAAATAGGTTATGTGATTCATTTGTATTCAGACTGGGTTATTTGAGTTAATGGTGCTGCATGACCGCTTTCCTGTCAGTTCGTAGAATAGTCGTTTTGTCTCTCTAAGTGGATGCCGTTTTATTTAATGTAATTGCTACGCATCTACGATATTTGGATTAATATCCATCCAAACTTGTTTCTGCAACCTTACAGCTTGTTTCACTTTATGGTTGGGAGCAATTTACAACTTATTTGCAATTTATGTACTCTAGATGAATTTCTCTTGTCAATAATCGAACAATTCTGCATATGCTTGGAAAGGTTCTAAGTCAGTCCACCTTGCAAACAAAATGTTTGCAGCGATGTTTCCATTGCAATTCTGTGCAGGAAAATATACGGTACACGAATTAAACGAAGCCTCGTTTTCCTTAGCTTAACCCTCTAAGGGATATGGGAAATATATGTCCCATGTCAGAAAAAAGTACCTGCATATATTAAATTGAGCAAATTGGTTTGTTTAACGATTTTATTTATTTGTTAAGTATTTGATCAATCTAACTGTAACCTTTTCATGAGTTCCCGCACATTCTATGGGCCAGATATTTTTATTTTAAGATTATTAATTTTTTTAAATAAAATACAAACTTTGTCATATTTTATTTTTTCTCACAGGGGAATAATACATTACAAAACTTTTAAATAATGTACATCGACTCTTCACAAAAGAGGATATTCATTGACAAGAACCATTCCTATCACAGTCTTGCAGATTTTGAAGAAAATCTGTATGGGACATATATGTCCCATTGTCCTTTAAGCAATATCATAAAATGCATGTACAAAATGCCTGTTCATGAAAGGTTATTGTAAAAACCTACATAGATGCATTCATGCAGGCTTGCATTCATACATACATACATAATATACATACATCTGCACATACATACAAACATACAGACATATATATAAATATACAACATGCACACATACATACATATATGCATGCATAGAGACATACATAAATACATTCACACTTACACACATACATTCACGAATTCACACATACATAGATACATATGAACTTACGTATATATACATCCATATGTACATACATATATACATACATACAAACATACATGCATACATACATACCTACATACCTACATACATACATATACACATGCATACATACAAATATGCCTAGGACCTGCAAGCATACAAAGTCTCTCCAAACAAAGGACAAGCAGATGAACTTTTTGATGTGGATAGACACAAAGGCTGTCCATCTCATATCCAATTCTGAACCATCGGTATATAGGTACAGATTACAGAATCTATAGATAGACGTCAGAAGGTTCCGCTGTGAAGGTTGTTATCAACGTTCCATCATGGGTGAAAGAATACAACAAATTATAATTATGTGGGAGGAATTGGGGGCCGAAATGGGGCAGCAAGCGTCTCAAAAAGCCTCTGCTGCTCAATTGCCCACCACGCCACCTTCTCGTGGTACCCCTGTTGGAAACAAAGTGCGTGGTGGACGACCGAGTCCTCGCCGGGATATGCGAGTACCCAGAGAAGAAACTTCTGAAGGACGGATGATGGAACTCGTCAACGCAAGAGCGAGATGGTGTCTCGAGAAAAACACCGAGAGGAAGGACTTGGGAGACCACCTCTCTATATATCCCAAGTATATAGAAGATGAAGCCACTAGAGAAAAAAGCCAACGACGTCAACGATTCAACCTGGATACCGGGAAGAGTCGCGTCCGGCAGGGGAGGGGGTGGGGCCTCCTCGGTCGTCAACCAGCGAAACCCCTGCAAAATCAACATGAAGAAAGATCAGAAAAACAAGATACAAATAGGGACATGGAATGTCCGCACAATGCTAAGACCCGGGAAGCTTGCAAACGTCATAGGGGAGATGAAAAGATCAAAATTGAATGTTATGGGGCTGGCGGAGACAAGATGGAAGGAGGAGGGAGACTTTAATAGTGATGGAATAAGAATCATACACACAGGAGGAGAAAACAACCAAAACGGTGTAGCTGTTCTGGTAGAAGAGAAGATTGCCAGGTCCATAATAAAGATTGAAAGATATGGAAGCAGGATGATTGAGGTCAAAATAAAGGCAGAACCAGTAGATATAGTAATAATACAGATATACATGCCAACAACAACGCACAAAGATGAAGAAGTAGACGATATGTATGAGAGATTGGAGGAAATACTGGATAGAACCAAGGGAACAGATTATGTAGTCATAATGGGAGACTGGAACGCAGTGGTGGGAGAAGGAGCGGAGGGAAAATGCATTGGAAAGTATGGTCTGGGGAAGAGAAATAGCAGAGGCGAAAAACTAGCGGAGTTCTGTGAGAGAAGAGAACTAATACTGACAAACACCTGGTTTCAGCACGAGAAGAGACGTAGGTACACGTGGAAATCCCCGGGAGATATGGCAAGATATCAGCTGGACTACATAATGGTAAGACACAGATACAGAAACAGTGTCAAGAATGCAAGAGCAATGCCGGGAGCAGACGCAGACACAGATCACAACTTGATCATCATGAAGGCCCAGATAAAACTGAAATTCATCAAGAGGAAAAAGAAGATAAGACAGAGATGGAATAAAAAGAACCTGAAAGAAAAGAGCAACGAACTGGGAAAGAAAATAGAAGAAAATCTAAGAGAATACGAAGGAAAATCCATAGAAGAGAGATGGAAAAGACTGAAAGACAATATCATACAGAGCGCCAATGACATCGTCGGAGCAGAAGAGAGAGTACCTGCTAGGAAACCGTGGGTAACAAGAGAAATGATAGAAGAGATGGAGGAAAGGAGGAAATGGAAACACCAAAGCACCGAAAAAGCAAGACAAGAATATAGAAGATTAAACAACAAACTGAGAAGAACAACAGAAGAGGCAAGGGAAAAATGGTGGGACGAGAAATGTCAAGAGTTAGAAGACTTACAGCAACAGGGAAGATATGACAAAGTGTACGAAAAGGTGAAACAGATATCTAGGAAACCGGGAAAAGGAGGAGGAGGAATAGAGGTTAGCGACAAACAAGGTAGACTCCTAAATGAAACAATTGAAGTTAAGAACCGATGGAAGGAGTACGTGGAGGAACTCTACAGAAGTGAAGAGGGAGAATTGCATGACAATCAGGGACTGGAGAAGGAAGAGGAGACTCGAGGGAGAGAGGATGATATTGGCCCAGAGGTGCTGGGAGAGGAGGTAAGAGCGGCCATAAAGGAACTGAAAAACAACAAAGCAGAGGGAATAGACAACATACCAGCAGAGATGCTCAAAAGTCTGGAGGATGGTGCCATGAAAGAACTAATAAGGATATGCCAAGATATATACACAACGGGAGAATGGCCAGAGGACTTCCTGCAATCCATAATAATACCAATTAAAAAGAAACCAAATGCAACAGCATGCGAGGATTACAGGACCATTAGCCTCCTCACCCATGCGTCAAAAGTCATGATAAGAATACTAGCAAAGAGAGTGCAAGCAAAGACAGAGGCAATTGAGGGGCTGGGAGATGATCAATTTGGTTTTAGAAAAGGCATGGGAACTAGGGATGCGATCGGAACACTAAGAGTACTAACAGAGAGGAGCTGCCAGAATGGTCAGGATGTATATATATGCTTTGTGGATTATGAAAAAGCATTTGATAGAGTTGACTGGAGAAGGCTACTACATGCATTGAGGCGGATGGGAATAGATTGGAGAGACAGAAGATTAATAGGAAACTTATACATGGGACAAAAGATGCGAATAAGAATAGATGGAGAGTACTCGGAACCAGGAAACGTTGGAAGAGGTGTGAGACAAGGATGTCCACTGTCACCATTACTATTTAACATCTATATAGAAGAGCTTGTCAGAGAGGCAGTAGAGGAGATGGAGGAGGGGATAAAGGTTGGTGGAAAATGGATAAAGGCATTAAGGTTTGCAGATGATCAGGCAATGTTGGCCAGAAACCAGAAAGGACTGCAAGCAATGATGGATAGGCTAAACACAACATCAACCGAATACGGGATGAAGATTAACATCAAAAAGACAAAGGTATTGAAGATAAGTAAAGGAAAGGAAACTGTAGTCAGAATACACATTGGAGGAAAACAGATAGAGCAAGTCAAAGAATTCTGCTACCTAGGGAGTATGATTACGACAGATGCCAAATGCCACAGAGAAATTAAAAGAAGGATAGCAATAGGAAAGGAGGCATTCTCAAACAGAAGAGAATTACTGAGAGGAAAACTAAACAGGAATCTAAAGATAAGAATGATAAAGACACTAGTATGGAGCGTGGTGCTGTATGGATCGGAGACATGGACAATGAGAAAAGCGGATATAAAAAGACTGGAAGCTTTCGAAATGTGGACATGGAGAAGAATGGAAAAAATCAGCTGGACAGAACATATAACAAATGAAGAAGTGTTGGGAATAATTGGAGAAGAAAGAGTCCTTATACGCACAATAAGAGACAGGCAAAGGAAATGGATCGGACACACGCTGAGAGGAGACTCACTACTAAGAACGGTCATCGAAGGAAAAATGAAGGGGAGGAAGACAAGAGGAAGACCAAGACAGATGATGCTGGATTGGATGATGACAAACGGCTACAGGAAACTGAAAGAAGAGGCCCAACAACGAGAGAAGTGGCGACGTCGGACATTTGAACCTGCCTAACAGGCAGAGAACCACAAGAAGAAGAAGAAGGGAGGAATTGATCTGGAAGACCAGCTCGAATCGTATTATGTAACAGAATTTGATGCCGATAGCAGTATTATCTGAGAGTGATGTTTGATAGCCTGGACAATGCAGTGGTGAATGGATACTTGAAAAAAGTCTCCCAACAGACACCAAAATAACACATTTGGAGTTCAGACAGCAGGTGGTTCGTGGTCTCATAGGTATTTGTACTTCCAGGAGGAATGCTTTTCCGATTGGAGCCATCAAGGAAAGGCGTCTCCAGTGTTGATACATAATCATTTGCCTCACATCTTGCCCGACAGGAAGAGATGCAAGCGTATTCACAAGAGTGGCAAAGATAACAGGTCAAGATTTCACCTGTAGTGTTGCTCAATGTTTGCAAAGTGACCGCAACTGTTTCACAAAGTTCCACACTAACTATTTATCTATCATATCTGTTCAATTAAATTCGTTGCTACATGGTACATGATCATATTCTGACATTCAATCAACATAGTCCAACATAGCACAAAAATGCACATTTACTGCCTAACGGACAATGGGACATATCTGTCCCATAAAATAAAAGTGGCCATAATGCAAATGTGTACTACTAAGCATAAAATAAACTACATTATGTAGACAGGAGGACCCTAGACAATGTATTTGTTGTGAACATTTTGCAGACCAAAAAATCTTGTCCCTTAGAGGGTTAAGGAAGTGCGTGTTTTCTGACTGCGGAGATTTAAAGAATTGCTTGGATCGATCAAATAACTGTTCGTATTTATCCAACAAGAATATGAACATTGATCGTTAAAACCCTATTATGTGCTTACGAACCAACGCACTTGTCGATCTGCAGAGACCGTTTCCATAGTTCCTAGCCTATAATTGTTATGCTTATAGCATGCTTATTCCTTAGATATTTCGGCACAATAGAACGACGTAAGAATGCCTCACGTGCACTGCTGTCAGCACGAAGGAATTATATCAATCACTGTTCTTCAAATAGATAATGACAGCAGTACAGGCTTTCCAATTATGTAAAGATTGTGTTTAGTCGCCGGCTTTGACAAAAGCCTCCGATCAGACAGCAAGGTATATAGGCCTAGGTCTAATTATTAGGGACCCCGTAAATTGCTGCATTTATGGGAAGACGTTAGATGTGCACAAGGGGTCATAACCTATAATACGAAAATCTGCGCAAACGGTAAGGCATATAATTATTAAGGAAGTCCTAAATAATTGTATGCAGTGGAAAATTCAATACGACAAAAGACAGCCAGAAACAAGAGGAAGAATTTAAACTTGAGCTGAGTTGATGTGGTTTGTGTTTTTACATATAAAGTAAATAAGAATATGTCGATGATGTTGTGCGTGCAAAGAATTTGGCAATTAAAAATATGTTTCCAAAAATCATTGTAAAGCTACAAATAATCTAGATATACGCCTACACAACCTGTAACAATATATATATATATATATATATATATATATATATATATATATATATATATATATATACTGATAACGGAGGCGGTCATGTGCAAACATATCTGATTTATTAAGTTTCGTGCGCGAAAAGACTTCCCAAAGCACCAAGGAATCAACAGAATCCATTAATTTATTTGGCGCATATATTCTCCATTTCAAACTAATTTGCAATATTAACGATTCACAAAATGTAATATGCCAGTTTCTGACAGTAAGGTCTAAGTAGAGTTAGTTAAATGTGGAGGTAACAGTTCTCGATGACATTTGAAGAGCTTTGAAAAACGTAATAAATGATTGGACGACTGCAACCTATGTGTGTTGAACAAAACACAGAAATAAAATTGCAAGACAATTTGGAAAAGAAAATAATATCTGGAAAAATCAAAATCAGATTCTTTCCACTATCGACAATGCAACAAGGAGTCGAAGCGAAAACAGATAAATTAACATGAAAATTCCAACAAGACATTAGTGAATGAAATACTGAAAATGGTGACATGAAAATGCATTGATAACTGTATAGACCACGTTAATTGAAGAGATTCGTACACGTAAAATTAACAGAGCATATCGATCGCAGAAGAAGAACAAGACTGTAAAATAACATAAAATAACACAAAGAAAACCCAAACAGATATTTTACTGATTCGATTCAGATAATTTAAGTAATCAAATATAAATTCTATGAGTAGGCTACATAAACACTTGTATTCTGTTGTAGATTACTGCCGAACAATGCAGCTTTCAATTATAGTTGTCGTTTCTCTTGCCTTCAATATCATTTGCAAAAAGTATTCTGATGGAGCTGTGGGAAAAGCATTTTCTCTGGTTGTTCCGGCTGGTAACGGTGGAGGGTCATGCGCTACGGAGGTTCCTTTCAAAGAAGAATTTGCTTCTAACTTCATCCAATGCGGGGTTTTATGTACAGCGGAACCTGCGTGCATTTACTTCAGCTACACAGAGGAAACTCAGAGATGTCTTACCTTCAATTCCTCGTCTATGACCTTTGCAGCAGTTGACTCCTGCAACACATACAGAATCTTGGTCAGTATCGCTATCTGCTATTTTCTTGAAAACACAAAGTATAGATTATGTATCGGTGCATTGAGTATCCAACAATTCATTCCATACAACCAATGTACTGTGTAATGCAATCACCTCAGGATTTCAATGCAACTTATTTTGGCTTATCGATATGACAGCATGTAATGTTCCTTAATAAGCAGCCATCTCAGGAAAGAGGCGCGGTTTTTGATCTTTCAGGAGTATTGCTATTATGTCATTTGTAATGCTGACTTCCACAACTACGGTGGGTTTTTCCGAGTGTAATTTCCTTCAGAAGTTTGAATTGCAGCAACTTAAGGCCTGATGCAGGCTCATTAGCTACGAACAAGCGTAAATACAAGGTGCCCCCCGACTTCCCGAGATCGGCGTTTTTGAAGGGTTCCTCAAAACAAGGCCTGTAAGTTTCTGAATACAGACATAATTAATGATTGCCTATTGTATGAGGATTACTGTTATTTGAACAATAGAGCTTAGAGAAACCTGAAGATTCAAACCTTCACAGAAACACATTTTCTTACCAAATGATTAATTAACCGGCAACTCCTTCGTTATGATGCACAGCATAGTCTTCATACCGAAGTAATAAAAGTCTAAATATGCGATGCAGGGTTCTACAATACCCAGTAATGCAATCCGTAGCCAAGTGATTATAACTGCTTACAAGTTTCACCATAAATTTGTAAACACTTTATGTGTAGTTGTATGTTGCAATGTCAAATCGTAGATATCGGAAATCTCTCCGAAAGATGTCCTAACATATGTTGGATCCCAAATTACACTTGAATGCCGAAGATCATCACAACTGGTGCAATGGACGCATGCGGAAGGGAGCAATGCAACATCAAAAGTCATCGTGAAACAATGCCAAGTGGTGGACGAATTTGCTGACCTGTATGCAGTCGATAAAAGCGACCTCAGTTGCAACGTAATCATCAACAATGTTACAATTAACCATGGAGGATTGTACTCCTGCCAAGATCAGCTTTCAACTGAAACTCCATCAACAGCCGAAGTTTTTGGTAAATTTTGCACGTGTTTCCATATTTGAACTTTTACACTATGCATTGATTTTAGACCATGCTCATGTCGTAATGTGAACTGATAATTGCAGTCTTATGGAACCCTTATATTTACCATTTTGTATCTATGAATTTATTTGATGACAAATTTCACCATGTTTTACTTATGCAAAAAAATTATTGATGTTGTAAAGGAGGGTTCCAAAAGTAACATTGGATCAAAATATAATGATATTGATGCTGAAATATTAACGTGTAATTGTAGTCATATGGAAACTTATTGATCATGCTGCACATAAGCGTTTCATTGAGTAATTTAATTATTCCATCATTCATTCATTTGTTAAGATATTCAACCTTCGTTCATTCGATCTTTCCCTCATTCACTAATTCATTCCATCGATAACTCCTTCAGTCACTCGTTCAGTGGGTTCTGTCATCATCTCTGACTGTCATGCATTCAATCAATTATTCAATCATTCAATCATGCATGCATTTATTTGTCATTGTTCAGTGTGCCCGGACGGTTTCAAGTCTGTGGTCGGGTCTAAATCATGTTATAAGACAATTTTTAAAGCAGTAAACTGGACAACAGCCGGTCAGTTATGCGAAGCACTAGTCAACGGATCCTACTCGGCCATGATTACTAGCGCTAATGAAACTAACGCCGTAGCCGCATACTTGGAACAGCAAATTTCAGGTCAGTTTTTTACGTCGCAATTTCAATACAAAGTAAGATATATACAACAATAGATAAATAAACAAATGGCTCAAACAGCCGACCAGTCATTCAGTCAATCATTCCTTTAGCCATTCAATTAATTGATCAATCAGTGAATCAATCAGTCAGTCAATGCGCTAGTCTCTCGGTCTGCCTATCAGTCGATCAGTCAGTCAGTAAGTCAGCCAGTCATTCAGTCAGTCAGTCATTCAGCTAGTCAACAACGCAGTCAGCCAGCAAGTCAGTCCGTTTTTAATCAATATATCAGTCAATCAGTCATAAATTTGTCAGTTAGAAGGTTAATATGTCTTTAATATATTTATTGTATGTCGAATTCCTATTCGTCAGTTAGTTTTTTATGACCAGTTATGCCGTAGATGACGATGATGCTGTACTGATGTTGCAGACAGCGCATCAAATGTCTGTCCCTCTTCGGGCGATGGTAAGTTCTTCTGGACCAGTGGCCAACGGCTGACGGACTGCAGCAGTTCATTCTTCTGGAAGCCAAATCTCAAAACAATAATACCATTTGTGTACCTAAACTGGGCCGTTAACCAACCGGATTGCACTGGAGGTACCGACTTCTGTGTCCACGTCTGGCCAAACAATGCCTATCGTTGGAACGACATCAGCTGCGTTGAGAGTATGTGCGTTCTCTGCGAGTACGGTCCATTCTAAAAATGCAATCTAGCTCATTGACTAAATGACTAAACCCGGTTATTCGTTGTCCACGTAGAACATCTATCTCTTGACGAGACTATAACGCATTACATGAAATTATTACACAAATCTTAGAGGAACTGATCGATGAAAATATTGGAGTTGCACAACTTGTCGCTAGCAAAGCATTTAAATATGGTTTGATAGTTACGCGTTAGGCTGCCTCTCTGTCTCAGTGGTTTGATCTTCAGGATATTGAGCTGATTACGGCCTGGTTTTGATGTACCATAAGTTGATATAGGGTGACTAGATAGGTCGAGAACGATTTTGAATGCAGAAAAATTTATGTTATACACAATATAATATGGAAAGTTGTATACTGGAGGATAGGTTGTTCAAATGAGAATGTTACGGAAAAAAATTAGATCACTATAGTTCACCTATTAAAATTTTAGCGCCAATATCTTTGACGTCATCAAATTCGTGCCAAGCAAACGTAAACAAGCAGCATTATCATTGACTAGTGAATGCGCCGATTAGGCAATGGCGGCCTTAAATGAATCGCAAATTAGGGTTCAAGCTATTACATTATTGGAAGAAAAGTACAGTTACAGTGCTATAGGAAAGAAATTGGGTCGTTCTAAATCGTGGATTAGCAAGTGGGCCAAACGCTACAAGCAGAGTCCAAACGAGACGCTGCGGAATCGATATTACGGTGGTCGAAAGTCCGTGCTGACTGCTGCCGCTCAAAAACTGATCAAACAGTCTAAATATAGGCGAGGACAGAGTTTGAGAAAAATTAGAACGTCGTTTAAAAGACAAACGCCTTGCTGGAAGCAAAGAGACAATCAGGCGTTAGGCTATATGCGGACGACGCTGAAATGGAAGAGTTTCAAGAGACAAAAAGTCCCAAAGTTAACTGATGCCTACAAAGTTCGGCGAGTAAACTTCGCGAAGAAGTTTAAGGATATTGATTGGTCGCGTGTTATGTTCAGTGATGAATCGCCCTTCAAACTCTACCACGTACCTAACAGTAAGAACGACGTTGTGTGGGGATCACAAGAATGTTCTGTTCGTGCGCTCCACAGGTGAAGTTCAGTCCCTCAGTTCTGGTGTGGGGAGGCATGACATCTCTTGGATTAACAAAACTTCATATCATTCCAAATAAAACTTCAGTCACTTCGAGTTATTGCATTAATGAGATACTTGAGAAAGAGTTCAAACACGCATTCCAGCGAACTGCAGTCTGCGCTCAGTTAACAGCCACAAAAATGAACACCTTAAAACGTCGGCTTCGTAAGGCATGGACATCGATACCACTGACAACTCTGAAAAATCTAATCGGCTCGATGCCTAATCGACTTGAGGCTGTAATAAAGAGTAAAGGAAACATTATTAAATACTAAATGATAATTTGTATTAATTAATTAATTATGTGTGGATTAACAATGATGGTCGTACAATAATTATTGTTTTCGGCCTAACTGGACGTTTGCTTGGCACGAATTTGATGACGTCACGGATATTGGCGCTAAAATTTTAATAAGTGAACTATAGTGATCTAATTTTTTTGCGTAACATTCTCATTTGAACAACCTATCCTCCAGTTTACAACTTTCCATATTATATTGTGTATAACATATATTTGTCTGCATTCAAAATCGTTCTCGACCTATCTAGTCACCCTATATATTGTGCGTGATACAATTTTTAACTACAATTACTATGACAATAAATTCTTGCAGTATGGCTTTAGTCAATTTCGTCTTTCAAGTTATTTTTAGTTGTATAGGCATTGATGGTAGTTCGGGCGGGAGGTGGTTCAAGGTCTGACCTCTGTTTTTTGTGTTTCCTCAGAGGCTTCGTGTGCTTGTTCAATGTCCATGCACTAATAAACCAAACTGGAAAAATTTCAGCTAGAAGAGAGACGAGGGAAGGTATGAACTTTCAAACAATACACTGGAAGATGCTTGAATGCACCAGCATGTAATAATTTATACGTATGTATAATGAAAAAAGTTATTAAAAATACAAAATCAAATACATGAACAGTTGAAACTAAGTAAGTAAGTAAGTATAGTCTTTAATACGTCATTTGCAAACGCACAATGAGGCAACATTTATGCAATGATAATGAAAAACATCGAAGTAATAATATTAATAGTAATAATGTGTAAAAAGCTAAATATTAGTGTAAGATAATTAATAATTGTAAAGCATCCTGGTGATAAATCCCTTTCTAGTAAGGGGCCAGATTGCAGAATGTTACGATTGTGCGAACGAGGTCTTAGGGAGTATCCGGTTTCACGGATAGGAGGGAGCAATCCGTGTAGGAGATGCCCAGGATCAGACAAAACCGCGGAGAAGAATGCTTCGCCTGCTTTGGCACACAACTCTTCAATTGTAGGGGTACATGTAGGTTAGGGGTGTCCAGAAAAATGATACTTTGCAGAAACCAACCATTCCCTATTTTTCCCCATTACTCTATTCATATATTGTTTAGAAATATTTTTCTCAGAATTTTAAAATGTTATCCTGAGGTCCCTCAAAGCCGCCGAACATACCCTACTTAAACTCCCAGGACTGAAGGCGCCCCAGGGTGAGTGGTCGAGTGGGCTGGTATCCTGCTCGCCGCGCCGGCGCCCCGGGTTCGCTTCCCGGTCGGGTCGGTTTATCAGAGATTAATTTCTCGGATCTTTACTGCGGGTGGCTCGGTCGCAATATAAACGTGGAGTACGAGGTTGCTTTCTGCCTCCGACACTGATCATCTTCGATATGAAAAAGTGTCGTTAAGCAGTAATACAACAACAAAGGCGCCCATGCTTTTGTCTTGGAACGTGGGTCCATGGTCGATTTACTCTTTTTATCACAAAAAATTTACGAGAATTCCAATTTCAACGAACTTTTTACTGTTTATTTTTCTCGATGAGAGCTACATCCAAATGAAATATAGATACTAAATTCAGGGTCATTCAAGGTCATTTCAAGGTCATAAGAAGCGAAATCTAACAAAAATCGAAGAAAAATGAACAGATCTCAGCCAATAATTATTGAAAATGGTTAATTCTTTTTCATATTTCTCGTCTGGATAAGGGCTACCTGTGATAAGAAACAAGGATACCAAATGTAAGACGATCAAAAGTTATTTTAAGGACAAAAAGGTCAACTTTAGAGAAAATCAGGGTATGAAATTGACCTTTTTGTCCTTAAAATTCGGAGACCTGTCACCTCTGGATAAGCAATTTAACCGCTGGCTAGTAACATACTGAGGTCTGTAAAGTGCAAGTTGTGCAACCTAAATTAATTAATAAAATAATTTTTAAAATGATTTTTATAAGTTGCCTATAAAACGATATAATGACTAGTTAATGGTACGCTTTCTATGTAGGCCCCATTAATATTATTATTTAGCCTATTATATTTCATTAGAACAAGCATAGCTTAACATGTACGATGTTCAGAATTTTGTGTTCAGATACCCGTACTTTGGTAATTAGCCTTGTTTTAGGATTAGTGTTTTGGGTACTTGGATTTCTTATCCCGGTTCTTGGCTTAGGGCCCCTTGAAGTCTTAATCCGACCCTGTTTGCATTCATTCATTCATTCATTCATTCATTCATTCATTCATTCATTCATTCATTCATTCATTCATTCATTCAATCAATCATTCAATCAATCAATAAATCATTCATAAATTTATATAGCGCCTATTCAAGAGGACTAGCCTACTCAGAGACGCTCCCGTCTCCAGCACGGAGCATTTAGAGGTTAACATTTAGAGGTTAACATTTAGAGCTTCTCATTTTTGTCGTTAATATTTCATCGTGTCGCCAAAAAGTAGACGCAATAGCTTCCATTGCGACCGCGTGTCGGCTCCACTGGGCCGACCGACTTGGCACAAACCGACACAACTCTTCCGTACATGCTGGAGCGGAGCCGCACGACCGATAGGGACCGACTCAAAAGTCGCATCGTTGATTTGATTCTTTCCTTAATAGGTAGGTAGCAAATGCAGCGTATCCACAAGCGGACAATCTCACACGCAGATCGTTTATAATAAGAACGTAATACTCTGTATAAAATAATGTATGTACACCAAAGTGCGGATACGCAGTTGGTATGATAAAGAATATACTTACTTACTTACTTACTTACTTATCTTTCATATAATTATTCACAAATATGAAAGCATTTGGTAAATTGGCCAGTGGCCACTAGACGGGAGGCACAGTTCAGAAGGGACTGGAGCTGACGAAATAAGAGCTGTCCCACGTCTGCAGTGATAGAATTGCTGTTGTCCAGGCGTTTCGGTACATTAAATGGAGTAGGATTGCTGCGAAAGGTTGCGCCGTATTGACCATATGTGACGCAGTCAATAGAGGCATAATCTGCACAGCAAATTCACACGGTCTTATGACGGGGGAGGGGGGGGGAGGCCGTCTAATTAAGATATCAATAAGATTCATTGATATCTCTTATGTTACTTGCTCTGGGAACTAGCTCCTAAAAAGATGGAAACTAGTCGATCAATATATATAAGTAATTTAATATATGAAATGAATTTCGGTAGCAGATGAATAAAAATGTAATAATAAAACATTGAAATAAAACCCACAATAACATAACAAGAAAGAAGTAAAGCTCTGATACTGAATTCACGGAGGATTATCATCATCAGCCACACGATTCTGGTAGGCCATGGTTCCCACAAGAATGACGTGATCTGGGTTGCGCGGGCTTATATAGATTTCCGGGGTTTGGGATGGTAACGTGGTAAATCCGGGCCTCAAAAATACGATTGCACAACCATTGGCAGAGTCGACTGAAAATGGTCCCTACCCCGGGCGCAAGAGCCAAAGGCCTGTCGGGAAGATGGATCGCTTCGAACGGATATGGTGATGAATGGTGATGATAACTTTATCTGATATGACAAACACTGTCGCTAATACCTGCGGAGAAAGGCATACATGTATGTGGATGGCTAACTAGTATCTCCATGTAACTCTTCTATAGCGCCTTTCATACTCTGTGATAGTCTGATGCGGCGCAAGCACTCCGAGATCAAGACCAGTCCGCGTCACATTGGATAACATTGACGTAAGTCAGATAATAGCTACAAAAGGACGAGAACTAAAGTGCAGCTTGACGTCGTCGGCGCATTGAACGTGAACGGTGATGCACTCAGTAGTTACGTTCTTTTTGTTGAGGTGAGATCCGTGTGTATTGTTCTGCTTTTCCACACAATGACTGACCCACACAACGATCGTGCAGTTCTAGCAACTGAAAGGATGTTACCACGTTCACTGCTTCTTTCCATTTAGCCTTTCTGGGAACGAAAGTCAATAAAACAGTTTCCCACTTCATACTTGCAATCAATATTGCCATTAACGCACAAGGTTTTGAGACAGAACCCCAGTGGATATCTCCGTTACAAGATATGCCTAGCAGAAAAAGGCTGTTGCCGCATTAAGATCGATTTCTTCCCTGCCTACAGCCCGCATAATTCATATTTTGGAATTCATTTGGTTAAACGTTAAATATTAGAATATAGAAAGAAGAAACACATGTAAGCTGAGTTCACGGTTTATTTTATTCTGGAGAATCGTATCCCGTCGACAGTAAAATCTTTGACGAAATCGAAAGGGTGATTGAAGTAGCAGCTGCATTAAACTAATGTGATATATTCACAGTTTCAGAACGAGAATTACTTGTCACCAAGCGAAACTCAAAACCAGAAGTCGGCAAAAATTAGCTGTAAATACTGTATAAAACCCTTTTACATAGTCACATATCCCAACGTCATGCCATATCGGTAGAATTTTCGAATCCAAACACACAGAAGAGGTTCCGTTAATATTTGTGGGCGTTGAGCGAGGCACAAAATTTCCTCAGCTTTACCCTAGCTTTGGGGCTATTGCAGTTCACAACCTGTATAAGTTCAATCAGATCGACTTCAATATCAAAAGACCGCAGCATTCTGTTGAATGAGGATCTGTGCAAATGCATTGTAAGTATCGTCCTGGTTACATATTTAATTGCAACGATGAATTTAAATTTAAATTTCCAGAAACAATATCAAAACCCGCATTAGCAAGGAGAAACTTCGAACAATTTTTCACATCTTCATTATTTAAAAGGGCATTTTAATATAAAATTTCAATGTATGTTGTTAATAATAATTAATAGAACTAAACGGATTGTTGCTGTCTATGATCGTATAATGCTGCATTATGTAAAGTAAGCTTTCAAGTCAGTACACTATGTTAGCCAGTGTTGGCAACGATGTTTCCATCGCTACATTTTGCAAGAAATAAAGGAAACGTTGCTTGCAGTAAGTGCAGCTCGTGGCCTCTGATTGTGGAGCTTAAAGCGAAATGGTAAGGATCGATCAAACACTCAACGGTTCATATTTCTAATGCAAGATGTAAACACTGGAAATCAAAACCCTATTGAATTTTGTTTGAATCAGAGTAGGCCCTACTGATCGACCTGAAGATGCCGTCTCAATAGTCCTACGTTAAGTGTAATGCATACGATATTCTATATGCTATGGGCTTTCCAATTATGTATAGAGATTGCCTTTATTCGCCGGTTTTGCTAAAAGCCTCTGCAGTCTGCACAGATTGCACATATTAGTTATGCTGTAATCTTCTGTGTGTATTGTATTGCATGCGAACGAATGGTTTGAAACTATAGTTCGAAGATCGGCGCAAACGGTAAGGCATATAGTAAGTCTTATTAAGTATCATGCCGTACGCAGTGTTATTTACGTTTCAGTTAACTTTTCAGTTTAAGTTTAAGTTTTAGTTTTGTTGTAACTTTCCAGTTTAGTTTTAGTTATAGTTTTTAAATCTTTTCAGTTTTAGCTTTAGTTTCAGTTTTCAAAACTTTTCAGTTTTTATTCAGTTCTGTAAACATTAAAAAGGAGCAATTAGACGTCTTTTTTAAATTAATGACATTCATTTTGATTAGCAAGAACAACAGTTCTTATTAAATTCATGCTTTCATGCTACTGATCTGTCAGTTTGAAGCACTCGCCGCTAACCATTACAGACATATCCGCCGCTCGCTGTGCGCGCCACACAGAAAAATTAATAGGGCCTACAGTTTTCAACTTTCAAGTTTAGTTTTAGTTCTAGTTTCGTACTTTCAGTTTAGTTTTAGTTACAGTTTTCATAACTTTTCAGCTTCAGTTTTAGCTTCAATTAACTGAAATAGAACTATTCAGTTAACCAAAAAGTTACTTTCAGTTTTAGTTAACTTAAATAACACTGGCCGTACGTGACCAAATTATCTTTTGTGAACAGGTAGTTTACCTTCTTTTCATTGGTTCAGATAATTTAGTTGATCAAATATAAATCTTAGGACTAAATGAACACTTGTATTCTGTTGTAGAATATTGACGAACAATGCACCTTTCAATAATACTCGTCGTTTCTCTTGCCTTATATATCATTTGCAATAAATATTCTGATGGAGCTGTGGGAAAAGCATTTTCTGCTGTATTTCCGATTGGTAACGGTGGAGGGTCATGCGCTACGGAGGTTCCTTCCAAAGAAGAAACTGCTTCTGACTTCATCCAATGCGGGGTTTTATGCACGGCGGAACCTGCGTGCATTTACTTCAGCTACACAGAAGAAACTCAGAGATGTCTGATCTTCAATTCCTTGCCTACAATCTTCGCATCAGTTGATTCTTGCAACAGCTACAACGTCTTGGTCAGTATAGCTATCTAAAGCATGCTTTGAAATAAAAAGTGTAAATTATGTATATTGAGCATCCCACAATTTATACCGTGCAACCAGTGTACTTTGTAATACTATTGCCTCAGGATTTCAATGCAAATTATTTTGGCTTATCGATAGGCTATGCCATCATGTAAGTGCCTTAATAAACAGGAATCTCAGCGAAGAGGCACGGTTTTGGATCTTTAAGGCGTATTGCAACTATGGCTATAATTATTTATGCCATTGTAATGCTGGCCTCCACAACTACAGTGGGCTTTTCCCAGTGTCATTTTCTCCAAAAGTGTGAATTGCAGCAACCGGGTTCCTGATGCAGGTTGATTACTTATGAACAGGGAAAATATAAAGTGCACCCCGATATCAACTTTTTGAAAGGTTTCTCTCAAAACATGGTCTGTAAGTTTCTAAACAGATAGTTCCGTTAGACTGGTAGGCTAGTTTTGCACGACCCGTTTAGACTGTGGCTCTGTGGCAGTGGCTGGGCTGGGAGCGCCTCTGAGTAGGCTTCTTGAAGAGGCGCTATATACATTTCTTGGAAAAAAGGATTGATTTTTCGGCAACTCTATCACAATGATACACATTATCATCAATGCATACCTATGCAGTGAAGGGTTTTACAATACACAGCAATGCAATCAGTAGCAATCTGATTACTTGGAACCATCGAGAGTATAGTTTCACTTGTAAAGACTCAATGCGTAGTACCATGTTGCAATGTCAAATCGCAGATACCGGAAATCTCTCCGAAAGATGTGTTAGCATTTGTTGGATCCCGTGTTAAACTTGAATGCCGAAGATCATCACAACTGGTGCAATGGACGCATGCTGAAGGGAGCAATGCAACATCGAAGGCAATCGTGGAACAATGCCAAGTGGTGGACGAATTTGCTGATCTGTATGCAGTCGATAAAAGTGACCTCAGTTGCAATCTAATCATCAACAATGTTACAATGAACCATGGAGGATTGTACACATGCCAAGATCAGCTTTCAACTGAAACTTCATTCACAGCGAAAGTTACAGTTGATGGTAAGCTAACTAATGTTTTGCAGTATTCGATGTTATTGTAAACGTTAAAAAAGTTACTTTGGAACAAAATATAGTGATGCTGACATTGCAATGTTCACGTAAAATTGCAGTCCTAAGGAACCTCTTATTGACCATTTTCTACCTATGAAGTCACTCGAGGACTATGAAACTCAAACATTATTAGGTTATACCAAAATGCAAAAACAATGGGACCTGCTAATCAGAGTTTGTGATGACCTACGTTAAATTTCCAAAAACCTACAGGTAGTAGGCCTACATAAGTGACTAGTAGAAAACTTCAACGAGTTCAAAGTTCATTTAATTTTTTTTAATCGCGTGGATCAGACAACGTGGGAGATGACGAGGAGGGCGAGAATTTCTAAGATCGATAGATTCCACACTCTTGACCCGCGACGACAGACAGATTGCCTTTGTCACCAAACGATATAATTTGATCCGGCTTCGGTTAGAAGACAAAGGTCATTGTGCTGCTCTCGGAGTCTTGCTGATTGCCAGATGGCCATCTATCCGATACCTGCTATCATCGTAACTCGGCCGCTGGTAAATCAATATAGAAGCATCTCTACAGAAAAAATGGAGCGACTTTTACTTTGATGATAAGATTAACTATGACATCTGATGTTCAACTATGTTACTTGTCAACTTTTCCTCGTTTTCTTAGACCTTCCAATGCAGTTTCCTTTAATCATACAACACTGCACACACCATCACCAACATCACTCATTTGCCTTTGCAGCGTTTGTGATTCAGCAATCAGCATAACATTTAATTTCTAACGTTAAGTTCCAAATGAAAATGTCTTGTTTCTGATGAGTGTCGTTAAACTATCGCATATCATTAGTTCAACTGCACTGAGGCGTTTTTATTAAAAACCAGACAGCCATCAACAAATACAGTTAAGTCAAGCAAAAATATTGTGAGGGATCCACAGATGCGACTAAAAACAGGGTCATATAATTGCTTTTGAGATATTACAAGACAACAATTCTAACTATTGCATATTACATTAGTTGTCGCTAACTGTGCAAATGCAGTGTTATATGAAATACGTTTCCTAAAAAACCTGAACCCAATGTGACCAGCAAGCAGGCACGTAGCGAGACTTAAATTCAAGAGGAGGCAACTTCACAGACTATTGGCAAAATCCTGGTCATTGGGGTCATTGGCCAATAGAAGTTCCAGTATATAAAAAAGCAAGAGGAGGCAACTGCCTCCTCGAGCCTCAGTGTAGCTACGCCTATGCCAGAAAGAAGTCTAACATTGCTTACAGGAGTCCCAAACTGATTCATGATAGGTCATCAGCTTACTTTATGGAAAACCAAAATGCAGCTACTGAGTAAAATCCATTTATTAGAACCTAATTAATTCTTGAATACTTAAACACACACTATCACTAACATCCATGCCATATTGCGATACTTAACTCCACATATCTTTTAAAACTTCTGTTGTATAGTTGTATCCCTGAGTTGCAATACAAGTGCTTCTAATGGTACCATACTGATCGGAGCATCCATGCAGCTGACGTGCACCGTAAACTACGTTGGCAGCCTAGTGCCATCTACTGAATGGAAGGATTCTATGAACAGAGTCCTTCTGAACGCAACAACGCAAGTTACAGTTACTTCTGTCACGTCTACCATTTCCATACCTGCGTTTCTACCAGTTGTCCAATGGTTGAAATTCACTACCTATATGTCGAACGCGCCTAATTATACATACACATGGACATCCAGCAATGTTACGGTCTGTAAGTACCCTTCATCTCTGATAGAAACTTAAATATTAGCAATAAAATGTTTCATCTGTTGTCGAAATATCGGCGAAGTCAAACAAACGTGCAAATGTTTTTCTTGTCTGGTAGTAATGGACATTTCGCAGACATTAGAAATTATATAACTTCGGCATTCCTAATAACGTGCAATGTAATAATGCATTTTAATTTATTCGGTCCCACATTCGTTCATTCACTCAGACTTTTTAATTCGTTTAACCGTCAATTCTGTTATGCATTAATGAATTTTGCGAAAATTTATTCGCCAATTAATTGGTTCATTGAATAAATAACCACTCAATATTCTGTTTCATTAAGTGATTATTTTGTGCTTTCATTTTGTCATAACATAACATAACATAATATAGGTTTTTTATGGCTCCCAAAAAAAGTATAGTAACAAATCATCATATTTCAAATAATAGTAAGTTGGGATACAAAAGGAGGACCTAAAGGGACCAGAGTCCCGCTAAGCAGGGTCACCTATGTACCAGTGCTGTTAGGTGGAGGTTGATAACATAATGTTCAGGATTGGGAGTGAATTAAGCAACAACTGAAATGATAACATAATTAGCATTGTCTAATGCTGAAAAGTTCTTTAATAAACAAACAAAAGATTAAAAGCAGTTATATATTTAAAGTTAGTAGGTGGGCACGCAGAAGTTTTTTAAATAGGAGGAGATGAGACGCGCTAAGGATGTCGGCAGGAAGATTGTTCCAAACAGTAGGACCAGTTATCTTAATAGAGAATTTGCGAGTATTTGTGTGACCAAAAATCGGTCTATAGGTGGAGGCTGTTCTAGTACTGTAAGAATGAGTGGCGGAGTCATTATTTTGGTCAAGCATTTAACCAGACTTTCATTCAATCGTTCGATCATTCACTCAATCATCCGATTACAAACTCGTTCAGTCATTAATTAAGACACTTATGCATTCAATCAATTATTCAATCATTCAATCATGCAATCATTTATTTATTCTTGTTCAGTGTGCCCGGATGGTTTTAAGTCTCTGGTCGGGTCTAACACATGCTATCAGACGATTTTGAAAGCTGTAAACTGGACAACAGCCGGTCAATCCTGCGAAGCACTGGTCAGCGGATCTTACTCGGCCATGATTACTAGCGCTAATGAAAGTAGCGCTGTAGCCACATACTTGGCCCAACGACTCGCAGGTCAGTTTCTACTTCGTAATCTATACTTTAAGTCTGAAGTTTGTCCTTCTGTTTGTCCGTCTCAAAAAAGGCTCGGAAACACAGCGCTCGAGAGATTCAAAAATTTGTAGAAAACGTTCTTATGCAAATTTGTAGGTCAACGGTAGTTACGGTACTATTCTCAACTCACAATTTACTTTTAATTCCGATATATCGACATTTCAAGTTTCGATATGGTCTCATTCAGTATAAGTAACGGCGGCCATTTGTCTTCACGTCACGCGGAGATAAATTTGAAAATCAGCCGCATTCGTCAAAAAACCACGATATTGCCCTGAAAAATAACGCTCGCCAATGGAAGACTAAAAATTCTAAAATAAGATACCGAAGCTGGTCCGCTATATTTAGCCCGGGGAACAAAATGATATATAGGCGGCCTAACGTAGAGATAACCCGTTCGTTGCCGGCTATTTATTATAGGTCAACGAAGCTATTTTCAACTCACAATAAATTTACTTTAAATTTCGATATATCGACATTCTAAGTTTCGATATGGTGACATTCAAAATAAATAACGGCGTCCATTTGTCTTGAGGTCAAGGCGGGGCTAAATATCCAAAAATCAGGCGCATTCGTCATAAAACCACGACATCGCCCTGAAAAATTACGCTCGCGAATGAATCACCATAGCGATAGGTCTATGACATTTTTATACAACGTTCTCTTCCGAATTTACGAGAATAGTCGCTACTAATCGTCTGTCCCACAAATAATTCGAGAGGCCCAGCTTCGTTTACTATATTTAGCCCGGACAAAAGATGAGATATAAGTTAGAGATAACCCGTGCGAAGCCGGGTAACCACTCCTACTTTCAATATAAATTAAAGATATACACAACAATAGATAAATAAACAAATGGCTCAGTCAGCCACTCAGCCATTCGGTTACGGGTATTCGTTTTTTTAATTGACCAATCAATTACTCAATCGATCAGCAGATCAGTCAATCATCAATCAGTCAATTAGTAAGTCTCTCGTTCTGTGAGACTACAAGTCAGTCATTCAGTAAGTCAGACAGGCAGCCACTCATCTTGTCAGCTAGACAGTCAGCTAGACAGCCAGCCAGTCCGTTTTTAATCAATATATCAGTCAATCATTCATAAATTCGTCAATAAAACAGTTTGCATTCCTGTAATATGTTTACTGCATATCGCATTATAGTTGTTTTGTACGACCAAAAATGCAGTAGATGACGATTAAACTGTATAATTATACTGATGTTGTAGACAGCGCATCAAGTGTCTGTTCCACTTCGAGCAGTGGTAAGCTCTTTTGGACCAGTGGCCAACGGTTGACAAACTGCAGCAGTTCATTCTATTGGAAGCCAAATCTCAAAACCACAATTCGGTTAACGTACACATACTGGGCCGCGTACCAACCGGACTGTTATGCAGTCTCCGATTTGTGTGTCCACATCTGGCCAGACAATGCCTATCGTTGGAACGACATTAGCTGCGTTGAGAATATGTGCGTTCTCTGCGAGTACGGTCCATTCTAAAACTACAATCGATAGCTCATTGACTAATGACTCGGTTATTTGTTGTCCATGTAGAACATTTGTCTCTTGACGAGACTATTACATGAAATTATTACTTACATCTTAGAGGAACTGATCGATGAAAATATTGGAGTTGCTCGACATGTCCCTAGCAAAGCATTTAATTTTGGTTTGAATATTGCGCGATTAGGTTGACTGACTCTCTGAAGGCTATTAGCGGATTGATCTTCTGGATATTGCACTGATTACGGCCTGCTTTCCATGCGCCATCAGTTGAGGCCTTGTGTGTGATAAAATTTGCTAATTACAATTCCTGGACAATAAATTCATGCAGAATAGCTTAGTTAATTTCGTCTTTCAATATATTTTTAGTTGAATAGGCATTGATGTTAGTTCGGGCGGAAGGCGGCTGGTTGCCCTCCCTCCTCTCATCCCTGGCATCAAGCGGGTCCAGGATATGGTTATTTTGGGTGTCACCATCTCTGATCGGATTGGCTTTGGGGCACACATGGACAAAATATGCTACAAAGCCCGAAAATCCATGTTCGCGCTACGTGTTTTCCTCGTCCACGGTCACCACGGTCAACGTCTCTTTGACGTTGTTAGAGCTACTACCCTCGCACGGCTACTTATGCCTTCCCTGTTTGGTGGGGATTTGTCACTGTAGGGGAACATAAACGCCTTTACGTACGGTA
This sequence comes from Aporrectodea caliginosa, assembly GCA_020284085.1. Lineage (NCBI taxonomy): Eukaryota > Metazoa > Annelida > Clitellata > Crassiclitellata > Lumbricidae > Aporrectodea > Aporrectodea caliginosa. The sequence continues at coordinate 85,133 of JACEVL010001048.1, forward strand.
TTCTGAGAAAATTGACCCGTTCATGCTTCCTCCCTGCCGATTTTCCTAGTTTTGACAAACACTGTTCTAGATCTGATTCTACTCTTTTCCGTTCAATTCTCTTGAACCCATGTCACGTCCAGTTTATTCATATAATAAAGTCATATTTTTTCACCGATCTAGATGGCTTAGCTACTTTTATATCGAAATCATCGGTGAAACATTTGAGGTAAATTAAAGCCCAAAATGTACTACTATTATCTTACTATTTTGTGTGTTAAGATAGAATTAATTTTTCTTTATATATCTTCATAGCTACACATGTGTTAAACACGACCGTTAAGTTTGGTGGATTTATTCTGTAGAGTAAAATTGAAAGTAACGGAGTGGACATTTATTTGCTGCAAGTTGATATTATGAGTTTACTGGAAATGTAGATAAGTGACACAATATAGTTAAGAGTAACATGTAGTTATTTGGTGTTGCTTTAGTTTTCATTAAAGGTTATGGAGAAGCAGGTTTGGTAACGGAGTGGACGTTGCTTATTTGGGTGTTGTCAAAATACTTGTAAAAACTGATGAAACTAGAATATTAGTGTGCAACAGCACCCATATTTCTTAACTACATACACTACTGGTCAACATAAGATGAATAAATTATTTATTTGAAAGAAACAAATTTCTTGCATCTCCAAAAGTGAAATTGATCTAATAGCGGAAAATGACTCATTATATACTGAAGCGATTAGATTTCGAGGTGATTGTATGCTTGCATATATTACAGCAAATGTTTCAGATTACTGGTCCCTGCTCAAGAATCTTGCAATAAGCCTCTACTGACGTGGCAATTGCGGCTCAGCTGATACGTCAGTGCAGTCAGAAACAGAAACCGCTCAGAGAAGATGAACATTCATGGCATGATGGCAGTATCTAGTTACAGAAGCACAACGATTTGCAACGGTCCACGATGTTGAAGCAAACTGTCTGGTTAATTTAGCAAGACGACCACCTGAGCAAAATGACGAGGAAACTGAGAAAAGGACAGTAAAATATAGAGCTCGGTTGACAAGACCAATCTTATTGGTGTTAACAATACAACACTAGATACGGTTGCTTGTCAAATATAATAGACCGTTTTCATGATGACAAGCTAAGTATAATATGAATAAATGGACCATTTTACGCCAAGGAAGTTCATAGCAGAGGATCACGTATCGACAGACAGTATTAATAGCTAATCTGTGTAACTTCTACGACCTAGACCTACAGTGCAAACCGAGCTCGAGAAGTTTTGACACTCATATCGCGCCGTACAAGATATTGTGCCCCTTAATGACTTGATTCCAGACTATGGAAAACTAGAACTGATACATCTAGATGATGCAGGCAAAGGCGATGACGATAATGACAAGCAAAACACAAATCTGTCGACAGGACAGTGGATTGAAAGCAGTTATGCTAAGCTATTACGTGTGTTATGGCAACTTTCAGACTATCCCACGCTCACCAGCTTATACAAAATCCTGGTCTCCCTTGCGGTGACCGGCTGTATGCTCAGCTGAGCGAGTAACGAGTCTCATCCGCATTGTGAAAAATCGACTGAGATCAACTGGTGACACGACACTTCGTCTACCGACATTTCCTCTACGACACTTCGTCTACACATAATAAATGATTTCGTCTACCGACATTTCGTCTACAAAGTTATTTGATATTGTCACTTTAAAATGGAAGCTGGATTGATGAAAAAACTGTTTCCCTAAATGGAAGTGGGATTGATGAAAACATTCCTGTGTTGAAATAGAAGCTGGATTGATCGAAATAATTTTACCGTAAATGGAAGCTGGATACCAAGCTAGATGCATGGATGAAACTAAGTTTCCATTCAATAGAAGTTGGATTGATGAAACTAATCTTTTCAGAAATTAGAAATTGGATTCCTGAGAACATTTAGCACGTTTTAGCGAAAGTATAAGAATGCGGCCTCTGTTGATTAGCCATAATGGATAAAGATACACTTGTAGACGAAATGTCGTTAGACGAAGTGTCGTAGACAAAAAGTCTGTAGACGAGTTGTCGCGGAACCAGATCAACCATGGTTGATGACTGGTTTGCACCTCCGACAGTATTGGCCTGTGAACCAGACGCTATACTCTATCACTAACTCTGGACAAAATTGTTGATCGCTTGGCTACGCACTCTGCTGCTCTGAAGAAGCACCTATTTGTAATTTTAGTACTTATGTTAGTACTGTCTCGCCGCTCTGGCGTTATGCCTCTGTCTGTGCATAAGCTGGATAAGATAGAATTCATTTTTCTTTATATATATTTTGTCATCTCTGCATAATGTTGCTTGATTGGTTAACTAAAAGTTAAAAATTTCAACAGTAAAATTGTTCTTCAAATTTTGATAATCGAAATTTCTCTTTTGTCGACAGTCGACCAATCGTCTGTGGCCGTCGTCGTGGGGGGAAAAAATCTCATAATAATAATAATAATAATAATAATAATAATAATAATAATAATAATAATAATAATAATAATAATAATAATAATAATAATAATAATAATAATAATAATAGAGATTTGAGTGCCGTAGTTCGTAAGCAGTCGATGACTCGAAGCAACGATTCAGAAGCACTTTGAGGAGCAGGGTTAAATCACTCAATATGGGCCTGTGTGAAGACAGCGAGGGCTGTAGAATTTCTAATGTCCGTAGGAAGATTGTTCCATATTCGAGGGGCTGCTGAGATGAAGGATCTTGATGCAGTTGTTATGTGACAGCGGTGCAAGACTAGGGTTCGGTTTCCGGAAGATCGCATGTTCCTTGAGGGCATGTGAATTTGAAGGAGGTCGGAGAGGTATGAGGGAGTTTTCGTTGTTACGCAGTTGTAGGTGATGATGGCGATTTTGTATACAATTCTTTCCTTAACAGGTAGCCAGTGGAGGGATTTGAGGAGTGGTTTGCTGCTGGTACGATATGAGGAGTTGGAGATGCTCCATGCTAGGTTGTTTTGAATCCGTTGAAGGGAAGTTAGGTTTTTGATGAAGTCCCATAGAGAAGGCTATTGCAGTAGTCGAGGCGAGAGTTTACAATTCCGCAGGCGATGGTATTTGCAAGTTCTTTTGTTAGAAAAGGTCGGATGTGTCGCAGAGCACGAATGTGGAAATTGGCGGAGCGGACGATTTCATAGGCAGTTAGGGGGGATGGACGTCCCCCTGTATATGTATGCTTGTGGGTGCTGTTCTATAGCTCTAATATTGTATGACGGTTGTTGTCTGCGTTCGTTGCTTGGGAGTTAGTGACTCTTTGTGACATGCAAGCCATTGTTCGTGTGCGTGCGCCGTGCGTATTATAGCACCACCAGGGTACAACTGTATAGAGGAATATGTGGAGGATTTGAAATCGATTTAGACTTTTGTTAACGTAGCGCTATTCAATGTCAGCGCATGGTGACTCCGTGTTAGACTAATGACAGTGGCTCAACACAATATCATTGTCATTGTAATAAGTATTTTATGTGGCACTGCACTCTGATGTTGTATTAAAGCAGAAAGTCAGGTATTAAAAAGGAGTGGTTGGAAAGCTGATATTAGCATAAAATTAACTTGAATATCCATCGTCTAACCAATTACTATAGATGTTCAGAATATTTTGTATTAGAATAATTAAGCAAAATGGAACGAGTAGAATTACCAAAATAACATTTTCATTCCACAGAATGAAATGCTCTGGTAGAATCATTAGAATTTAAATGTTTAATATAGACATTAGACAATTTATCCAAAAGTTACAGAATTCAAGCTTCTCCATTTTCCCATGGCGAAGCAAAATGCTCCTTCATGGAAAAATAGGGAGAGCATGAATATTTTAAAATCTGACGGTGACCAAATATTTAAAATTATTAATAATGGTGCCCGTATACATTAAAATAATCCAAAAAATAATGAAAATTTGATACTCAAATTTAGTGCTGTTATTGCTAAAATGAAATTGTTGTTAATTGTTAAATTTAATTACACAGACCTGATGTGACGTCACATTTCTCAGACCCCGCCAACCCCATGTCACATATCGTCACAAATTGCCGACCCCCTCCCCTAGGTGCGTGACGTCATTTATGGACAGCCCCTTAACTGCTGAGTGAGAGCTATTCCAAATCCCCAATTGATCCCATCACTGTGGCCTCAGCAGCTGCGCGGTCCATTTATGTAGACCCATTGTCTGATTTTCCATTGAGCTCACAACGTTTTCAGGAATAGAAAAAAGTTGAAAGGCTAATCGGATGGATACAGACAGAAGGACTAGACCAGAGGTATCCAAAGTACGGCCTTTAATCTGGCCCGCGGAACTCTCCTTGAAGAAACAAACTAAATTTGGAAAATTGAAAATTTTAACGCCGCTGTACTCTGACATGCATATTGCCAAAATCCATGTCGCTGTTAGTAAGGCACTGTGCCTGATATGCAATGACACCATTGCAGTGCTTAAAGAGTACAATATTCGGTGACATTATGAATCCAAGCATTCATCGCATTACTAACAATTCAGTGGACAGCTGCGCACAGAGACATTTTTCTTCGGAGTTTTGGCCCGTGGAGCTTTAGAAAGTCAGCAATGTGGCCCTCCGCTGAAAAACTTTGGAGACCTCTGGACTAGACTGACAGGAATCACGATAGTTCTGTAGCGAACCAGACTTATACGGTTCGCTGGAGGCGCCACTGCTCCCTCATCTACTGGCTATGCACACAGGCGCTAGGTCTAACGTAACACATAATCCAGGGTTGACGCCCATTTACTTAACGTTGATTGGATAATATATTCGCGCGACTGCCGATGATTGGTCGGTGCGTACCGCCAACTTTACCCGCCAGTTAGGTTCTATGAAAGGCTTACGCTAGAAAGAGTGGGAGGAGTTAGTATAAAGCATTTGTAAGAAGAACTGCTAGAAGTATTATTACTAGAGTTAGTTCGATTGAGTTGGTACGAATAGTACGACGAGAACAGTCGAATTGAAGGTCGAAGAGAAGTCCGAGGGAAGAAACGACAGAAAGAGCAGAATCGTGCTTCAATAAGAAGACGTATTTGGTACAAACCTTTGCCTGAGTCGTTTCGCCGTGGTGCTGTTCGATTGCTCTTTTGGTGGATCGCCGTGGGTTCGATTCCTGTCTACCCGGTCAACTTCTGCTTTCGCCTTGCCAACTTCTTCTGTTTGGGTTAGTCGCTATACAAATGTTTAATTGATAATTTACTCTCGAAAGTCTTGATAAATTCGTATCGTGTGATGTTTTACTAATTGGACTGTAGAAACCATGTATAGGTTCAGGATTCGAATCATGTGTTTACGTTTCGTGATGATTTCATTAGTGAAGAGAACCTAATTACTTGTGAATTTAAATATAGTTCTGGTGAATTGGAGATTAAAATCAATAATAATCATAGGTTGTCAATGTCTGAATTATCATCATTAGAGCAAAAGATTACTGAGTTAACTACGATCATTTCACAACTATTGCATCGCCAATCCGAACAGGCTAGGCTAATTTCCTACATCACGCGGCAGGCCCAGCAGACTGAGGTGAATGTTACTACGGCTGAAATTCATCCTGTTGAGTGTTCGAACCCTGAAGTGTCTGAACACTTTGCTAAGCCCTTAGTGGAAGCCGCGGTAAGGACCACCGGCCTGGACGTAGAGAACCAGTCAACTCTGGCCTTGTTGATGAGTAGTGGTAATTTGCCGCGCCGGAGCGCTCGTTTACTCGCCAAATCTGCAGTACATTATGAATTCCCACCTTTTTCTAACATAAGGAAGAGTGGTTTGCCCCATCTGCTAGAAGAGAGTCCGGTTCCTGTACGCGGGAAATTGGGAGTTTCTCAACAGGAGCACTACTGCACGCAAGAGGACGGGCAGGACGCGACAGTTCGATGTATTATTGTAATTAAGTATAAGCATATTCATTGTTGCATGATGTTTCGGAAATGTTGTAAAATATATTGATGCATGAATTATTACAGTAGTTTTATATAGCGCCCCTTCAAGACAGTCTACTCAGGAGCAATGAATGAAAGAACATCTGCACTCATTCAGTCTTCGAAGGCGTTCAGTGCACGATGTTTTCAGGAAATAGAGAAAAGCTGAAAAGATAAACTGACAGATACGGACAGACGGACTAAACTGACGGACAGAGAGAGTCAGCAGATTAATTGTCTTTCTGTATATCTGTCTGTCTGTCTGGACGGCAGAAAAACAGACTATAATAAGATTGATAGACGATTATTATAATCTATAATAGTAATACGGATGTTCTTGTAGCTGACTTACTGTCGACTTTAAGGTTAGGGCGTAGCAGTGCCGGCTTTAGGTATAGGCGATATAGACGGCTGCTTATAAAGCGGCACTTTTTCAGGGTCGGCAAATTTCTGAAAAAAAGAGAAATAAAAGAAATATTTTGTTCGTGCTTCGTGTAGATTTTATGACGCCCCTATCGCCCCACGAAGTGCGCCCTTATGCATAACGATTGCACTCAGAAATGGCGCAACAAATTCAATAATTACTTGGCATTTATGAGTAAGGGCGGTATTTTTGTCCTCGCCTATTATAATAGCGGCCTATAGCACAAAACTGTCAAAGGCCGCCTCTGGTCCAGCGTAGTATTAAAGAAATTCGAAATCAAAGTGGTTTTTGTATCCAAAGACGAGAAGAGAACGAACGACCCTCAGAAGCCACTTAGCTGGGCTGGCGGTGGAGAGTGAAAACTAAATCTACCACAGAAAGTCTGGCATCTGAAACCATGAATCTTATTCGGGTGAACTATCGAATAAATGGTACCATTTAAAATTCGCACTGTAAGGGCGACATTCTAGAAGTTGAAGTTTTGCCATACGCATAATCAGGAACACTGTGCCCAACCCAGCTGCCATGTCTGAAGGATAACATATTGAAAATGATCTAAGCGAACAATGACATACCACTCCATCGTTACTCAGCCTTCAGGATTCAACTGGCCTCGAGGACTCTGATCTCCACTAAGTCGATTTCGGACGGGTCAAGGTTGCTGTATACAATGTGCGCATAAAACCTGATTATGGATTGTTTTCGGTGCGCCATCGGTTTATGCTTTGTGCATTAGACACCGGTGCTATAGAAATTGCTAACCATGCTAATTAACGACCACTTCAATGGGAACAAACCACGGATCCGTGCAATTGTGGCGCAGCGCAGACTATGGCGTATATACGGTGTCGTGAACTAGGCATATAATTATACCCGCGAAGACGCAGTATTGTCTTTTCATCTCGTTGATTGGTTTCTGTTGAAAGTGGCTGTGCACGAGTCGCATGCGCTTGAATAAGAAGACCTTACCTCCGTCAACATCCTTATTACCATCACCGTATGGCACCGCAGCCGAATGATTAGAACGCTCGGCCTGTGACGCTGAGAGTACGGTTCGAACCTCCCTCTATAGGCAGTTACTGTGTAGGGACCTTGGGCAAGTCCTTCACTCACAATTACTGAGCGCCAACGATCCATTGATGTTCTGTCATAATATTATTGTCATGTTGCACGAGTTAGGGACAGAATTAATCAACTTATGAGCAGAATTAAGCGCAGAGACTTCCTCCCTTCCTCAGCTCCAGGAGCTAAAGATCCAGCTAGGATGGCCGATGAATGCCTCTTTAGAACCGCTGCTTCAGTTCCAACACATGCACTCCGCACGCACATACTTCTCTGCAGCGGCCCGACAAAGTCACTACTATCTTCGCCCTCGGGCACATGGTTTCCATCTGCCACCCAAGAATGACAGAATTTCATTTCTCGAGGTCTTTTTAAGAACGCTTACGCTACTTATATCGAAAGCAATAACTCAATCTGTGAGCACCAGTGAACTATATATACTCTTGCGGGCTCAGGGCCTAGACTATGATTTGTAAACTGTAAACCCGATCTGAAAACAAGTCGCGCTTGTGACAGCTTGTGATAACAGAAATGAACGAATATTGATTGATTGTCGTGTGTTAACTTCTGAACTTTGAATGAAGGGCAATTATATCAGTTATACAGTTGCATTGTATATTATACCATCCAGTCAAGTGTGTTGTCTTCTGCCAACATCAATTTCTGTGACCTTTAATCTTGCAGAAGACGCATCCCTAAACCTCGTGACCTTTGCCCAAATCTCGCCATCTCTCCTGTGTTAGGTAGGAAGTTTTTGCGCTGATTATATATATCGACAGATAATTAAAAACACTGACATTAATCGGAGATGAGCTCACAACTGAAACAGACTATGTACATTAGGGGTGTCCAGAAAAATGATACATTGCAGAAACCAACCATTCCCTATTTTTTCCCATTATTCTATTCATATATTGTCTAGACATATTTTGTACAGAATTTTAAAATGTTATCCTGAGGTCCCTCAAAGCCCCCGAACATACCCTAATTAAACTCTCAGGACTGAAGGCGCACATGCTTGGGTCTTCGAATTTGGGTCCATTGTCGATTTACTCTTTTTATCACAAAATATTAACGAGGAGTCCAATTTGGGTGAACTTTCTACTATTTGTTTGTCTCGATGAGAGCTATATTCCGATAAAATATAGATACTAAATTCAGAGTCATTCAAGGTCATTTCAAGGTCATAAGAAAAAAAACTAACAAAAATCGAAACAAATGAGCAGATCTCAGCCAATAATTGTTGAAAGTGGTTAATTCTTTCTTGCATTTCTCGTATTGAAAAGGGCTACCTGTGATAAGAAACAAGGCTACCAAATGTAAGACGATCAAATGTTATTTTAAGGACAAAAAGGTCAATTTCAGACCATGATTTTTCTCTAAAATTGACCATTTTATCTTTAAAATAACTTTTGATCGTCTTGCATTTGGTATCTTTGTTTCTTATCACAGGTAGCTCTTATCACGTGGAGAAATGTAAGAAAGAATTTATCAATTTCAACAATTATTGGCTGAGATCTGATCATTTTTATACGATTTTTGTAAGATTTCGTTTTCTTATGACCTTTTGAATGACCCTGAATTTAGTATCTATATTTTCATGTGCATGTAGCTCTCATCGAGACAAACAAACAGTAAAATATTCATCAAATTGGACTCTTCATAATTAATTTTTGTGATAAAAAGAGTAAATCGACAATGGACTCAAGTTCCAAGACAAAAGCATGGGCGCCTTCAGTCCTGGGAGTTTAAGTAGGGTATGTTCGGGGCTTTGAGGGACCTCAGGATAACATTTTAAAATTCTGTAAAAAATATTTCTAGACACTATATGAATAGAATAATGGGCAAAAATAGGGAATGGTTGGTTTCTGCAATGTATCATTTTACCTGGACTCCCCTAATGTAGGCCTACTCAGGAGATCCTGAGTGGCCGAGTGGGGTTGGTAGCCCGCTCTCCACGTCGGCAGCCCGGGTTCGATTCCCGGTCGGTCGGTTTATCAGAGATTAATTTCTCGGATCTTTACTGCGGGTGGCTCGGTCGCAATATAAACGTGGAGTACAATACAATACAATACAACACAAACACAATACAACTGGGGCGCGGTGGAATAGGGGTATGTTCGGTGCCTTGCAGCTGGAGGGTTGCGGGTTCGAATCCACCTCAGGCCGCCGCGTAGGGACCAGGGCAAGTCCTTAACTCGCAATTGCTCATGCGCTTCGGCGTGAAACTCCGATTCAGCGTTCGCGCAGTAGTCGGGAGCGCCTCTGAATAGGCAATCTGGTAGGGGCACTATAACAAGTGTTCAAATACAATACAATGTCATAGACCTGCGCACGAGCAACTGGCTCACATCGATCGAAATTGCTTAGTCACATTTTGGCCGACATTCATTTAGGACGGAGCTCATATATCAAATTAATGTAGCAAAAATTTAATGTATTTAAAATCAGGTGTCCACAGCAGACTTGGCCTGTTGACGTTCTGTAGACACAACGTAGGCCTATAATACGCTGTGTACATTGAAACGTGTAAAACTGCTTATAAACACATGTAGCCGTTGAAACATATGCCTACGAAGCTAGTGCACAATGTGCAGCCCTGTTATTTGTGATAACGAATTGTTATATGTTCAATTATATTCTATTCACAAGCTTGATTGATTACCAAAATACAAGTTCATGTTACAATTTGTTGCAGTAAATAATGGGCTTCAACGGACAAACCCCAAAAGAACAATAACTATTGTTCTCCTGGCAGGGTCGCTCCATTCTCATTACCATTTCCATGCACAATAACACTGACTATCAAAGCATGAATCGGAACCAGTAGATAACTGTTCCAGGACGCATGCAGAAATTAACAGGGTGATGCTTGTGCAGTAGTGCATAGGCCTACAGATCTATGAATTATAGGCTACATATATCAACCATTCAACATATGCTATACACAAAGTGATTCAAAGCGAATGTATGTAAAGTGATTCCATTAAATACCGTTTTAACTGTATTCAGACTTGTATACGAGACATAAAACTCGAGACCGAGAGACCGAGACAGTGGGGTCCGAGACCGAGACCGAGAGAGTGGGGTCCGAGACCGAGACCGAGACGAGACACCAGGTCCGAGACAGTTCGAGACAGTTCAAAACGAGTGAAATACACATTGGACCCAAGTCCCGAAACAATTTTCTCAACTTTTGAAGTCTAATACAAGGGTCAAGTCAATGAAATCAGTCTATCATCTGAATTGTATAAACTATAAAGAAATTAAATATTTCAGCAATTCTGAAATCTTCTAAATGATTCTAAAATTTAAACCAACAAAATTCCATATAGGCCCTAGGCCTATTAGCGATTTAGCGACATAAGTCACATCACTCACCTTGATAAACTAGATGTTGTTCCAAGCGTTTCGCTTATGTTGGCTTTACCAAAAACGACGAACGGCATGCCATTTATTTTGCTTTTCATTGATTTCAAACTGCGTGAATGCAAATTTCACTATTTCAGGTTCTTTATGAGAAATTTTAAGATATTGGAAATTTTGGACTGAAAGTGCAAACTTAAGACTGCTTTCTACAATACTCTTAAATCTTAATACCAGAAACACCGCTTTTTAAAACTTCCTGTCTGTTTGGCACTTCCGATTAACTAGTTATCCGTTCGGCACAAGACAATTTTATAGCACAATACTGTAAGAAGTTCCGAACAATACAGTTTGTACGAGAACTTTGGAGACCGCTTCTACAAGAGAACAAGACTTTCGCTTCGAGACAGTTCCCAAAAGACAAGACTTTCGCTTCGAGACAGTTTCCAAAAAGTCAAGAAATGATCTCGAGACCGAGACCGAGACCGAGACAGTGGGGTCCGAGACCGAGACCGAGACATCAAAAACCTGTCTCGAGACGTCTCGAGACCGAGACAGTGTCTCGAGACAATCCAACTCTGACTGTATTTTAAAATTGGAGTGCAGTCGGCTTGAAAATAAACTCAGTGAGCAAGGAATTCCACAGAGTTGGCGCACGAGCCCAAACAGAAACTGCCTTATATGTGTTGGCTACATAATTATAGTGAAAAATATCTTAACACGCATTTTGTTAGATTCGTCATATAGCCCATAATATTACGTCGCCACGTGAGCTGTTACAAAAGACGCTATATAAAAACTCAGATAAACGCAAGCATGCACCAATCAATGGGAGGAAGCAGAGTACAGAGTACGTGAAGAAAGACACGGAGCTCAGTTGGCGACAAGGAATGATGCAAAGTCACGGAGGCATAGACAGAGACTTACAAAGAGCAGTACACAGCGAAAGACATACACAAGTGAGAAATTGAAACCAGGTTAGCACAATGGAAAGCGTGGCTTCATTATTTTGCAACTGGCTGGTAACTTGTCGGTTTTCTAGGAATTTGGTCGACATGTTTAGGCTACTCCATTATAGATCTCCGCATTCTTAACTGCTTGCGTCATAAACAGCCTCCAGAAATGCAGACGTCGTATCCATGGCAGTGGAGCGTGGTGACCTAGCAAGAGACCGACAGCAGAGCCTGTAACGATGATGATGGTGATGATGAATGCGACAATTTCCACAGCGCCGTAACACCATAAAAAACTCAATCAGGATACGCTAACTTGAAATAATGTGTCTTGAGTCTGTACTTAAATGACTCCAAAGATGTTACTGAACGGATTGAAGGTGGAAGATTGTTCCAACACCTAGGTCCAGCAACAGAGAATGCGCGGTCTCCGAAGCAGGTTTTAGATTTTCGTACCTTCAGATCGCCTCGCGCCTCAGATCGCAAAGAGGGTCCCGACCTAGATGACGTCACGTAACGTCACGCTCTTGCTTCGCGCCATTACCGACAGCTCAGTGTAGCCACGCTTCATTCACGGGAACCTCATCAGTTGGTTAACTCGATGAGGCGGCAAAGACAATTGCAGTATTATAGCAGCGACTACAACAGACTCCATCAAGCTGCCTTGGCGACAATACACAACTGACGCATGTGTTGAATCGATAGCGTTACAGCCACCAGTCGATGAATAGGCCTATGTTTTGTTTGCACTGACCTGATACAAATTCATAGTCGATCGACTGCATTCACTGACCGTATACGGAATACCCGACGATCGTTTCCTCTCGTCGCTGTCAGATCAAATCGTTCGTTTAATTTTGACCGTTGACAAGAGGATCTCATAGATCTAGCGCCGTGCGCTGCTCATTACTGTTTAAAACAAAGTAGAGTGTAAGACAAAGAGTAACTTGGACATAATGGCAGTCAGGGTAAAACATTTCGCGTTTATCATTTGCGCTTTGCATACAGTCACCAATCATATTACGGTTAATGATATATTGTGTGTATATATTTAATGCATAGTATACATGTATTTACGTTAGCATGTGTATGTATGTGCTTGTATTTATGCACGTATGTATCAATGTATGCATGCATGCTCGTATGTTTCATAATATGTGTACGTATGTATGTATTCATGCACTCATTTATGCAGGTATAGCCTATACGTATGTGCGTATGTACTATGTATGTATGTATGCACGCAGGGATGTATGGGTGTATGTATAATTGTATATGCATGTGCAATAGTGCATGTATTTATGCACGCATGCATAAATATATGCATGAATGTGCTTATGTTTGTACGTATGAACTGTACTGAAATTTTTTTGCGAGCCAATGACGTATACAGTAGACTGGTCCACAAAATTAAAAGTTGGAAATACATTGCTCCACAAGGCTGCCCTTGTTACACATGAAAACATGAGTCTGTATGCAAAATTTTGGAAAGATTTGATTATGTTTAGAGGTCGCTATGTTTTTCGACTTTTTGCCATAATCATATTATAGTATGAACTTGTCAAAAAACATGTATAATTTTGATTTTTTTCAAATCGGTTATAAATTATTTTCAAGTCAGTTATTATTTTGAAAAATAAACAGCCCAATTTAGAAATATATACTGCAGTGTTACTGCTTAGTCAGGCTGCATTACGTTTGTAATAAAATATAATTTTGGATAATTAAAGAAGTAATCCAGTCTGCATAAATCCCGTCATTGAAGTGCTGGAAAACCCGCAACCTACTATTATTTCATTTTGCCTTTGTTAGAACAAAAAATTTTGTCCGATGACTGGAGACAAGTTGCAGCAAGTATTGTTTCTGTGACTCATCCTTAGTATATCATTGTAAGAATGGATCAGAGCCACTCCACGTTCTGCGCAGTCATTGACGACCATCAACAGTTTGACATTTGCTTTCATCGACTGGGAAGTAGGGTCCAGTGGTCAGGGAGTAAAGAACTTTGATAGGAAGGCTGTGGGTTGTTCTTGACCCTGGATGGTAAAAAGATCAAGCAGTTTTAAAGATCTCGTTGTGACATACTCTTCCAGTGGAGTCTGGTGGTCGAAGGATTTCCTGTCCAGACGCTACATGGATAGCGGATTAGGTGGATAAATAAGATTGTATTATCAGAGCAGCCTCGATGTCTTCAGTGACACGCTTCGAAGAAATAGCGGAAATGATGACTGAAAGAGTTAATTAAATCGAACTCAAACTGTAACTCCTCGAATCAGCACAAATTTGTGTTCATACAACTTCCACAGTTTGCGAACACCCGAATCCACACACTGTGCGGGGATTCTAGCCTCCTCCCGAATTACCAACGCAGCGACTATTGTTGCTTTCGTGGCCTCACCAAATGCTATATAGTCTATTCTGGTAATGAAATATGAAATTCCTCAGGATTGCCCAATTTTTGGGAGTCCAGACCCAAGAAAGTGTTTGTCAGGCATCCCTAACAGACAACATTGTGAGGAACTCCTTGTTGATGCCAGTTTCACCATAGCTGCCGTTTTGTAACGTACGAGCTTTTATTGCAGAAAGTGAAAAAACATGTGCTGTAAGCTTATTTCATATTCAAGGCTGGCTTCACAGACGAAAAAAGTACTCGAATCACGCTAAATTAGCAGCATACAGAACAATATTGAACAATACAATTGTAGGATATGAAACGAATTGTGATGAAAAGGTGGCATGCAAAATTTAAAAATTAGTTATAAGCCAACAACCGTTTATCTATCAGAAAGAACTTGAAATAAGTGTTTTATTTGTAAATAAGCTTATTATTCTTTTAGTTACTTAAATACAGTTGGCATATTGATCATGATTTAGAAAGATGGTGCTTGGTGTTCATGGGTGCTTATTTTAATTCATAATGAAGCTATTAACGCGTCAGATGCGCAATTTTTGCAATTTCTACAAAAAGTGTCAAAACCTAGCGACCTCTAAACATGCTCAGATCTCTTCAATTTTTTCAACACAGAGTCTTCTAGTCAAGTGTAACAGGGGCAGCCTTGTGGAGCAGCATATTTTGAAAAATATATATTTCCCAATGTAAGTTTGGACCAGTCTAGTATACAGTGGTTGGGTTCTCGGGCGCACATGTAGCCCCTGAGGAAATCCGACTAGGAGGTCTGGTTCGTAAGCTCTTCCAGTATGGTCCGGGGCAGTGCCCCTGCCAGAAACGATTTTAAGGAATTTAGTATTCAATTCTTTCATGAAAACTGATTTGAAAATAAGTATTTCTGACAAATGAAATTACTTAAGAAATATGAAGACTTACATTATGAAAGAATTTCAAGAAAAGTTGAACATGTTAAAAACAATCAATACAGAGAAGTGCATATTTTAACAGATTTGGACTGCTGGGACAAAGTCACCGACGACTAGAGGTCTGGGCAGCGTTGTAAGCTCCCCAACGGACAACGCATTTTAGAGCATTTGTTGCCAAATGGAGCCACTTTCTTTTACTAAATTTGCTTTTTATTTTTATACATATCAATATTTAAGTCATTCATAGAAGATTGAAAATATGACATAATTAGTTCAACAATACCACCAAAATAATTAATATAAATAAGTAAGTGACAGGCTGAGTGACTTTGATGCAGTGGAAGAGCTGCAGCTATTACAAACAATCAGTGTTGGGTAATGGGTATGAGTTAACTCAGATAAGTTGAAACTCACGAATTAACTCACTTGCTGTGATTTATGAGTTTGAGTTAACTCACCTTAAAGAGTGTGAGTTATGAGTTTGATTTAATTCATAGTTTCTGTGAGTTTGAGTTGTAACTGTCAATTATTTTAAAATCAACTCACTATTCGGCACTCGGCACATAATTATTATGTTGAAACAAGCCGTGTTTTATATCGTCGGCTTTCCATACTGGTGAGTGGCGAGGGTCGTAAACACGGCCAGCAGCGGCGGGCGAACAGTGTTTAAGCACTGCGATAGTCTATTCAATGGTTAGTAACCATTGAATAGACTATCGCGAAAGAAGAGTAATCGTAATCATAAACTACGTATTTCTAAAGCGCTACTCTAAAGCACCAGTTTATTCAGGAGCGCTGAAAAATGAAGAAAAACATAAAAAATGAATTGTCAGTTGTCCGAAGATGCTCGTGACAAAGAAAAGGGTCACTGAAATCTCGGCAAAAATTCCTGACTTCTTTCGAAGAAAATAATTATATCGAAGAAGGAGCCCAAGAATGAAAATGACAACCGAGTCGTGTATGAATAGGCCTACACTCGCATATCTGTTACTGTACGGAAATCAGCAAATGGGATATCAACAATTTGCGGCGTCACCGCACATCCTGACAAAAGGTACTCTATGAAGCTGGGTTTGTACTATAAAGCCTGTCCAAGGGTCAGGATTTCTTGTAAATCGTGGCAGTCAACATCACCCAATTCGGAGACTCGGATTAACTAAAACATGTTAGAATTGAAATCTAAGACTTTATATAGAATGATTTCAAATGGATCTGACACATATTCTTAGCATGAGCTGTGCGCAGCAGAGAAGCTCAGTGTAACTGTAATTGTCATTGTAACTAGAAATTTATATAGCGCCACTCGCAGATACTTGTAAAATCTAATCAGCGGCCGTCTCTGTGCTAACTAAAATGACGTGTAGGCCTACACATTCATTTACTTAAGTATAATTATTACTATAGCGCATTTATTAAGTGCCACTGTTTAATGACCAAGCATTGGTCGATGGCACTGAGCACTGTGCTCACGGTTCCTACACAGTAACCGTCTCAGGGAGAATCAAGCTCGCACTTTCCGCTCTAACCAATCTGCTTCCGTCTCTCACGAGTAGATGAAACAACATTATTTGTACGTATACATTTTGCAGGCACAAACAGCAGAGAAAATCAAAACTAAGACATGTAAGATGTAAAATGCAATTTGTTGACCGATTTTTATGTTCAATAGTTCAAATTTATGGGAAAATAAATTATGTGGTCATTAGTAAACATTTCCATTTTTAATATGAAATTCTATTTAAGACGAAAATCGAACAGCTACTTAGAAAATGCTTGCAGGGCCTAGTTTTCAGCGTGAGGGATTTGCAAGAGCCAGAGCCATTACTTTTTGTCTATTACACTTTCGTAGAAATTGTTTAACTGTGAATTTCCTTGCATTAACTGTGTGTTCAGTAACAATTTATGGAAAACACTGTTTCTTTTACCAATATGGCAATATCCATGCTACATTAAACCAGACAGATGGCCAGCGCAGATCAAACGGACGCATCCATCACCGGCAGTTGGAGGGATGATTAGTAGTAGAGTTGTACCGATTAAACGGCCATACGCGTAATCGGGCCAATTATTAGAACAATCGGCATAATCGGGTATCGGCAGAAATACTCGGTTAATCGGTGCCGATGTCAAAATTGTGTTATAATTTAATAATTTTACTTGAATTATTGCATATTCCAATTTTTTCATCGATTTTCATCTATTGTTTTACGTATTTTATTATTTACGCATTAAAACATAATTATGGTTAACAACTTCCCAACTTTATTTAAACGTCCACCCTTATAGTTGTGACGATTACTGGTTTATGTTTCGGAACCGAACATTTTGACTAAACAAATACTGAAATATTCGGTCTCAAAAATTGGGTATTGGCAGTTTAATAATCGGCTATACGCGTTATCGGTATCGGCAATTTAATAATCGGCTATACGCGGTATCGGCATATTCGGCAAAAAGCGATTATCGATACAGCTCTAATTAGTAGGGTGTAGTGATTTTTTTTAAATAAATGAATTCTAATAGTGGGCAAAAGTTGCAACTTGGGTAGAGAAAGAAACACACCAAATGTTTTAAATTTCAAATGATATCCTCTGCCTTCTACCACCAATGCAATATTTCAAATTTTAAATTTCTTTCGGTAAAAATCTCCTAGAAGCCATTATGTTTCGTCACAACAGAGTACTGCTATTCGCATTATACAACATTCTATATAATATTATGAAACCTTAGCTCAATTATGCACCGTGCAGCGAAGAACAGATTGTAAAATGTAATTTATACTGTAGGATAGAGTCCAAGGATTTTCACCCAAAAATATCTCGGTTCGCACATCATTCTGAATGACTGGATTTTAACATTAGTGAATGTCGATAACTTTTGGAATTGTATTGTATCTATAGGCCTATATTTATAAAGCGCCTCTCGCAGTGCTCACCAATCAGAGGCGCACCCAGTGTGAATGACCCAGACAAAAGAAATTGGTCTTAAGACAACGAAAGGAGGCACTTGGGCCACCAGTTCATGAGGAGGAACGTGTTAATGAAGGGAGCTGATTCCATAGGGCAAGGTCAATGAAGGCAAAAGCTTGGAAGTAGGGCTATTAATCTTGCCGCAGCATTTAGAACCGACTGAAGAGCGGTGAGACAGACTGTTGGGACGCTAACAAGAGTAATCACAGTAATCAACTCGGAATCAAATGAAGGCATCAACAACAAAGGGAAAACAAAGGTAAAAACGGAGGAAGAGAAGTGCGTCGGGTTGCTCTGAGCCGTCAGAGTTGCAAGTAGGAAGATGGCTTAAGATTAGCGATGCGTTTAATAAAGGTAAGCGTGGTGTCGAGGACTACACTAAGATCTCGATCGCTGGAGTGGAAAGCAGCGGACAGGAATCTCTCAGCAAGAAGAAGATAGTCAAGCTCAAGAAGCTGCTGGCGAGTGCCAAACCAGATGAGCTGCATCCAGAGGTGAAGGTCGAGAGAGAGAGAGAGACAGACAGACAGACAGAGACAGAGGCAGTGCAACTAGTAAGAGGAAGCTGAACGGAGGGGGAGCGTGAACCGATTCCTGTATGTCATCTGCGTAGAAGTGACCCGTTGACGTGTGTGTTTAGAAATATGGCAGGAATGTCCGCCGTGTATAGGAAGTAAAGGCGAATGATGAGCCTGAAACCTTGTTGTCATCAAATTTGACCATAAGTCGAGTTCACAAGACTTTAAGTTTGGGTTTTCTCAATTCGCAGAACCAAGTTTTCTACTATAGGCCGCCTTCTTCCGACGGTGGAGAGCACAAAATTGAGTGATCCAAGCAAGTCGGTTAGCAGGATCCCTAGTCCAATGGATCGAGCCAGACGGCCTGAGGTCGGCAGCGAGTCCTCACTCCCCGAAGCGGTAGCATGGTGTCGATGGGCTGGTTCATGGTGGAGGAATGGAGGTCGTATAGAGCTGGTCAGCGTTTAAGGCATCAAGCGTCGATTGCGGGGGAGAGAGCTCTCACATCTACGAAGTGCGTCGCCGGGCATCCGACAGTCAAGTGATCCCCGACTATAGGACACACGAATGGCATGGAGAGGCTGAGAATGGAGATGGGGCGGCAAGAACTAGATGCACGTGTGGTCTGAAAGAGTAAATGAATCAAAGGAAATATTCAAAATTGCAGCACTTCATTGGATTCTGATTTGCCACCGCTCGACATAACTCAGAATCATCCAGATCAAGCAAGATTTGGTCTAGCTATTGCCAATTTTCTCTTAATTTTGACATTTTTACATTTAAATGACCTTGGATTATGCTAGCCTTCTAGTTCTATGTCTCCTCTGATGCAGCCCTTATTGGTCCGATCAAATAGGTAAAATGAATCACCCAAAATAGAATAATATTTAGCGGAGTTGTGGCCTTTCACTTGAGTTTGACCTTTTGACCTTGATTTTAGTGTTTTGCATTAGAAAATAAGAATGCTTATTAATTTCAGAGGGTTCCTACTTTGACATTAATTAGTAGACCCTTCATGCAAAATTTAGTACTTTTAGCCGCCAGGTAACAATAATTTCACTAAGCCACCTCAGTAACAATATTATTTAGCTCAAGAAAAAATAATGCACTACATGGACGTTTCCCACAGAATTTACATTGTAAACTTTCCTCGCCGGTAGAGGGCAGAAGACAAAAGGCAAAATCAAACATATTTTGGACACTACTTACTCTAATATACTGATAACTTTTTTTATCGCTATTAGAAAACGTTTACTGAAAATATTTTTTTTCTAGACTTTCACTCCACCCTAATGCTCAAGCGAAGACCATGCTGAAGTAATTTGCCCACGAAAAATATGAACAGAATATTTCGCTCGTAGAGGAAGAAAAAGAATATAAAAAACATGAAACAGCACAATAAAAACCCGAACAGATATTCTACATCAAAGACAACGGCCTTACAGCATATGAACTGTTAGTTCGTGATTTGTTAGGCCAAAGTTTGCAAAGAAATCACAACTATAATATTTCAGTTGAACGGGTCAAGAAATTCGCGGATTTATAGACGATGACGCCCCCATTTCAATTGCATAAACCATTCTCTATGCCTAAAGCAAGATTTTTAGAAATGGCGCTATTGCACGACATTGCCGAAGCAAATAGGTATCATGCCGTTCGCAGTGTTTCAGTTAACTTTTTAGTTTTAGTTTTGTTGTAACTTTCTAGTTTAGTTTTAGTAAAGTTTCTAGATCTGTTCAGTTTTAGCTTTAGTTTCAGTTTTCAGAACTTTTCAGTTTTTATTCAGTTCTGTAAACATTCAGCAGGAACAATTAGACGTGGTTTTTTTGTTAATGACATTCATTTTCATTAGCAAGAACAACAGTTCTTATTAAATTCACGCTTTCATGCTACTGAGCTGCAGTTGGAAGCACTCGCCGCTAACCATTTCAGACATATCCGCTGTGTGCGCCACACAGAAAAATTAAGTTTTCAACTTTCAACTTTAGTTTTAGTTCTAGATTCGTACTTTTAAGTTTAGTTTCAGTTACATTTTCATAACTTTTCAGTTTCAGTTTTAGTTTTAGTTAACTGAAATAGAACTTTTCAGTTAAACAAAAAAGTTACTTTCAGTTTTAGTTAACTTAAATAACCCCTGCCGTACGTGACAAAATTATCTTTTGTGAACAGGTAGTTTACTTTCTTTTCATTGGTTCAGATAGTTTAGTTGATCAACTTTAAATCTTAGGACTAAATGAACACTTGTATTCTGTTGTAGAATATTGACGAACAATGCACCTTTCAATTATACTCATCGTTTCTCTTGCCTTCAGTATCATTTGCAATAAGTATTCCGATGCAGCTGTGGGAAAAGCGTTTTCTCTGGTTGTTCCGGTTGGTAACGGTGGAGGGTCATGCGCTACGGAGGTTCCTTCCAAAGATGAATTCGCTTCTGACTTCATCCAATGCGGGGTTTTATGTACAGCGGAACCTGCGTGCATTTACTTCAGCTACACAGAGGAAACTCAGAGATGTCTGACCTTCAATTCCACGCCTACAACCTTTGCATCAGTTGATTTCTGCAAAAGCTACGGAGTTTTGGTCAGTATCGCTATCTGCCGAATTTTTTAAACTAAAAGTGTAAATTATGCAGCGGTATTTTGAGCATCCCACAATTTATTCGTACAACCAATGTGCTGTGTAGTACTATCGCCTCAGGATTGCAATGCAACTTATTTTGACTTATCGATACGCCATCGTGCAAGTGCCTTAATACAGAGAAATCTCCGCGAGAAGTCACGATTTTGGATCTATTAGGCGTATTGCAATTATGCCATTTGTAATTCTGGCTCCCACAACTACAGTTGGCCTTTCCAAGTGTTATTTTCTCCAAATGTGTGAATTGCAACAACCTGGTTCCTGATGCAGGTTCATTATTTGTGAACAAGGTAAATATAAAATGCGCCCCGATATCAACTTTTTTGAAAGGTTTCTCTCAAAACATGGCCTGTAAGTTTCTAAATACAGGCATCGTTAATTATAGCCTATTATAAGAGAGTGGATATAAAATGAACAACAGAGCTTACAGAAGCCTTAAATGAAAACTTTCTTAGAAGCACATTTCCTTGCAAATGATTAATTTTCGGCAATTCAATCATTATGAAACACATTATCATCAAAGCACATGTATGCAATGCAGGGTTCTACAATACACAGCAATGCAATCAGTAGCAATCTGATTACTTGGAACCATCTAGAGTATAGTTTCACTATTCGTAAAGACTCCATGCGAAGTACCATGATTGTTGCAATTTTAAAATCTTAGATACCGGAAATCTCTCCGAAAGATGTCGTAGCATACGTTGGATCCCGTATTACACTTGAATGCCGAAGATCGTCACAACTGGTGCAATGGACGCAGCTAAGCAATGCAACATCGAAGGTAATCGTGGAACAATGCCAAGTGGTGGACGAATTTTCCGACCTGTATGCAGTCGATAAAAGTGACCTCAGTTGCAATCTAATCATCAACAATGTTACAATGAACCATGGAGGATTGTACACATGCCAAGATCAGCTTTCAACTGAAACTCCATCCACAGCGGAAGTTACAGTTGATGGTAAGCTTACTAATGTTTTGCAGTATTCGATGTTATTGTAAAGGAACGCTCAAAAAGTAGCATTGGATCAAGATATAGTGATGCTGACATTGCAATGTTCACGTATGACTGCAGTCTTAAGGAACCTCTTATTGACCATATTCTGCCTATGAAGTCACTTGCGGACTATGAAACTCAAACATTATTAGGTTATACCAAAATGCAAAAACAATGGGACCTACTAATCAGAGTTTGTGATGACCTATGTTATATTTGGAAATACCTACAAGTAGAACATAAGTGATGAGTAGAGACGTGGGAGATGACTAGGAGGACGAGAATGTCTAAGATCGATTGATTCTACTCGAGGGACAACTCTTGACCCGCGACGACAGACAGATTGCCTTTGTCACCAAACGATATAATTTGATCCGGCTTCGGTTAGAGGACAAAGGTCCTTGTTCGGCTGTGGGAACGTTTAACGTTCACATAGCGTCTGATCTCGGAGTCTTGCTGATTGTCAGATATCTATCCGATATCTGCTATAATCGTAACTCGGCCGCTGGTAAATCAATATAGAATACAGAGAAAATGGAGCACATCTTACTTTGACAATAAGATTTACTATGACACCTGATGTTCAACTATGTCACTTGCCGACTTTTCCTCCTTTTAAAAGACCTTTCAATACAGTTTTCCTTTAATCATGCAACACTACACACCATCACCAACATTACTCAATTGCCTTTGTAGCGTTTATGTTTCAGCATAACATATAATTTCTAAGTTTCAGTTCCAAATGCAAATGTCTTTTTTCTGATGAATGTCGTTAAACTATTGATCAGCATATCATTAGTTCAACTGCATTGACGCTTTTTTTTATTAAACACCAGAAAGCAATCTCGACAAATACAGTTCAGTCAAGCAAAATATTTTGAGGGATCCACAGATGCGACTAAAAACAGGGTCACCTAATTGCTTTTGAGATATTACAAGATAGCGCATTGGATAACACACTGGCATAGAGAGCGAGAGGTACCGAGATCAAGATCCGTAGGCGGACATGCTTTGTAGGCTGCTATTAGCGCCGTGTATTGCAGGCTGTCTGTTCTGTTAGTAGTTAATATTGATGTCTTCTGTCATTTGTGTTGTTGTGAATTGCTTAATTGTGATAACTTGTAAATCTACAGCGCAGTGCGTTTGTCAGGCGCTTCATTAAAGAAAAGGTATTATTATTATATTATTATCAGCTTACTTTATGGATAACCAAAATGCAGCTACTAAATAAAATCCATTTATTAGAACCTACATAATTCTTGAAGATGTAAACACACACACACACACACTATCAATAGCATTCATGCCATATTGCGATCCTTAACTCCACATATTTTTACTTCTGTCATAATATAGTCTTATCCCCGATCTGCAATACAATTGCTTCTAATGGTACCATACTGAACGGAGCATCGCTGCAACTGACGTGCACCGTGAACTACGCTGGCAGCCTAGTGCCATCTATTGAATGGAAAGATTTTATGAACAGAGTCCTTCTGAACGCAACAACGCAAGTTCAGTAGGTGATAAAGTTAGAATAACGAAGAAAAAGACTACATTTGAAAAAGGATACACGGCGAGATGGTCTGAAGAGGTGTTTACCGTGTCTGGAGTTCAATACACTGATCCTCCAACATATAAGATTAAAGATTATAACGGAGAAGAAATTCAGGGGTCATTCTACGAGCAAGAGCTACAGAAGACGACTCAAGAATTATATAGGATTGAAAAAGTGATTAGAAAACACGGAAAGAAATCTTTGGTTAAATGGCTTGGTTATCCTGAGTCCTTTAATTCGTGGGTCAATAATGAAGACTTAACGACCGTGTGACGGCTCATCATCGAAACTGACGACTGATCGAAACTGTTGTGAACTTTCGCGCGCGATGACTCATCGATCGATACCTTGGGGATTTCCCAACAGTTTTTTTAAAAAGAAACGCGTGGACGTGTGATCATTAATAACCCAGGTTATGGGAGAATCACAGATTTTTATGTAGCTCCTTTGTAATGCGCCCGGAGCCATTTTAGGAAATGTCCTGTGGTTTATATATAGCAATTGCTGGTAAAACTGCACCGGTGCCAATTTAAAACTGCACCACCGGTGCTCTTTTGAGAAACTGCACCACCGGTGCTCTTTTGAGAAACTGCACCACCGGTGCCATTTTGAGATATTGCACCGGTGCCATTTCTAGTTGCACCCCATGGAAAAGGTGTTGGGGCACCAGGGTTTTCTGCACCTCTGATAGGTATATAAGGCAGAGGTTGGCCATGGGACAGTCAGTCTGGAGAAGACCGCCTGAAGATTCGGCCTCGAGCTTTGCATCGGCCTCGCAGTCTTGGTGGAGTCTGAAGAGGACCTGCCGTCGATCTACGGACCAGCCATCCGAGACGCTGTCGCTAGAGGGCCTGCTTGATGATAGGAGTGACGACGAAGCAGCTGTGCAGTTCTCTTCCCATGTCAAGTTGCCTGTTGATGTGATTCTGTCAATCGTCGATGAGAAGAACTATTAAAGCGGTGTTCTACGTGTGTGAGTGTGTCGCTGTTGATCATTCAAACCTCTCGATAGACCACGAGAGTCGAACCGGACAACCTTTGTTGAGGCCTGGGGTTTCGGCATCCTGGTAGAGCCTTGAACCACTCAGCAAAGAAGACGAATAGAGAAAAAGACCCCTGGTTTCCCGACAAACTGGTCCCAGGGGCCCCAAATTTTTTGCAAGGCTTCACAAGGCACCCAGAAGTCCGGGGAAATGAGGGTTTCCCTCATTACCCCTTTTGTCTCATTGGTCGGGAGCCCTACTTTTTGCTTTTCTACCAACCCTAAAGAATCATGTTGGAGAGGGGGTTTTTATTATGTAAAGTCCCCCGAAATAGAACTTTTGGGCCCATTTCAAAGATTGCTAGCATCAATAGATCAATCTTTTTTTTCCACAACCCTTGAGGATGAGAATATTGCATAAATTATTGCCCCTTTGGGAAAAGGGGAGTGTCATGGTTTTTTGGAGAATCATGTTAAGCGCCAGATGCCCCGTGAACTGCCATGTCGATTGTTTACTTTTTTGGGAACATCTCCAGTTGAATCCGATATCCGGGGCAATACAGTGCCCGTTGATTACCAGAGCTATTTACTTATAGAGATGTGGCACCGCAAAAGAAAAAACCCATTGCAACTGGAATCCCGGATTACGGATGCTGTGATCCCTGATAAGGAAGACCATGTCGAAAAATAAAGAAAGCATCTGAGCTGAGTGAGGCCGGTTTCTTATTGACTGATGTGTATATAGACCTACTGTTTCCCAGAGAATCATCTGCAGTGATTCAGGAAATGATTTGTCCCTTTCCTACATGTATGTGTTTTGTCAGCAAAATTTAAACAGAGATGTTGCAGAATAAAAACTGCAGTGCCTTTAGTTAATCATTATATTATTGCTGCCAACATTTTGGGGCCATTTAGGGTACCAGCTGTTTGCTGCTGGTCCCCGGGCTTTTTTAAAAGGGAAATTTTGGGAACGCACAACCCCCTTTTCTCCTGTTTTAAAAAACCATGGAAATAAATTCCCAATCGGATGACTATGAACATTTTAAACTATTTTAACTGAAAAAATGCTTTACAGGCAAAATTCATTTAGAACTGCCTTTTGTGTGAACTGCACACTAAAAAACCCTTGGTAGGATTTGACATTTCGACGATAATGCTCAGTGAGGGTTTTGAACGATGCTAGGACACTGGAGTCCCTTTTTAGTTTATCATTACTATTATTAATTATTTAATTAAATTTATAACCCGCTCACCGAAATGTAATCTGAGGCGCAGATAGTCAGCCGCCAGGAAAAAGATGCATTAGATACCCAAGGTTTGAAAGTCAAGGTGAAATAGTGATTTTGTTTTAAAGGGAAAGGGAAAGGAATTAAACAAGGGAAAGAGGGCAGCGTTTCCCTTTCCCGGGGAGAGGCATGGACGAATGCCGCGAGTCCTTAACTGTTTTTGATGATCACAGTCAACGGAGAGAAATTTAAAAGTTAGTGGGATTGAAGGTATATATGGGGGTGTGTTTGGTGCTGATGGCTTTGCGGGCCCGGCCTTTTCTTTATTGGGAATGCTTTCGGGGTGCCAAGCAGCTGATGGGTAGAGTTAAAGGGAGCTTGTGCGTTGCGGGAGCCTCACAGTCCACCGTGTTCCCATGCGGCGATTCAGACATTGATCTTTCTCTTGCATTGGACCATCCACGCAACAGTCTCTCACTAAAATAATATTTACCACAGAAATATCTCGTGAAGCCCACCTTTTCTAGGGGTGTTTAGAATGCCTGTCTGTCTGTCTGTCTGTTTGTCTCTTTTTGTTCTGTGTCTCTGCCTGACTGTCTGTCTGTCTGTCTCTGACTCTCTCTCTTTCTCTCTCACACACACACACACACCACTACTCACTCCTCACCAATCACTAAACACTCATCAATTCACTTTTTATATATATATATATATATATATATATATATATATATATAATAAACAACAACTTTTTTTCTACAGCGAATTATTTTACTACAGTAGGTGATGTTGACGTCTAAGAGCTGACACGGAATTATGCTGGTTACTCCAGTCGCAGTCTAAAAGGCATGGAAATGGCATAAGTCGGTTCTTCAATTAGCACCGTATATAGAACAGTGTCGTTCAACCATAGCGTTTCTTCGACGCAAGAGCCAGCCACTCTTCGATGCACAAACGGATAGATCGGTGCCACTTTCTCGCAATCAAAACTGATAACGGGAGGCGGCGGTGCATCCTCTTTCTTGTGAAGATACGTCAGAGAGACACACTCGTCGCAGGTGAAGAGTGATTTCAGAATGGCAAATGCGTCTCTTGGTGAGTTGATCATGACGCTTTAAAATGGCCTCAGATGAAGTGGGAAGACCATTGTTTTAGGAGTGACGTGGTATTTCTCTTTTGTCGAGACGTCTAATTCCCAGATATGGGTTTCGTTTTCGTAGTAGAAAGAAATATCCAGAAAAGGCCATCGATGTTTGTGCCCTGATATAGGAATGCTTCGTATTCGATGGAATAGTTTCACCCTGTCATTAATAAACTCGACAACTAATAGTTGCGATTGGTTGGCATATTTTCCGAAGACCTCGCGAATTTTCAATTGATCCGAATGCTGCATCAAAATGTCGATATCGTCATCCCACGGCTGTAGTCCGTGATGGCGATACGACCCAAGAAGCGTACCACTGAAAATAAAGTAATTCGTGATGTTGTACAGATCGCAGATTTCTATGAATTCATTCAGCAAAAGCCGAATCGTATCTCTTTCTTCGGATGTCGTGGCTGGTTTGATTTTATTCCAAATAGCCTCGGACAGTGAAATTCTTTTTAAAGTACTTTCTAGCTCTTCTGAATATATCACTTGCTTCAGTCCTTCGGGCGGTACATGTCCGCAAGAAATCAAACTAACTGTCTGGCTACCGGTGACGAAAGAGGTGCTGGAGACAGTCGTCTGCAGCGTTTCTGAAATGGACATCGTTTTCTGGGAAACCCAGTTGAACGGTACTTAGCGTTTCTTTGTTGTGGCTGGTTTCCTTCAGGATACTCAGACTGCTATGCGCTGTTTCCACTCATATATTGCATCAGAAATCGTTTCCAGCTCTTGTAGAGTGTATTGGACTTCTGTCGCAACAGTCGGCAGTTTTGGTTCTCTGTGTCGTTTATCTGTACATCAAAGATTGGTAAAAAAGCGTCTTGATTGCTGATGGCTTCTTCCTTCAGAGCACTTGAACTAATAGGCAGCCTTCAGTGCAGAAAGCAGTTTGTTCTCTGAAGATGCGGGCGTTGGTATGGCTTCTTTGAGACGTTCGAAACTGGTACCGGTATTGGTAGTGTATTTGACGAGCAGACCTACTCCAGCGAAAGCAACCAGAGTCTTGAGAAAACATCGAAGACGGATGCGTCGAGGACCGCGAACTGGGCATGCGTTCATGTTTTCGTAGTTTCTCTTATTTATCTGCAAAACGTATTGCTGAAAGTCAGTTTCAACGCATAAAAATTTGGTTGTCTCGGTATAAATCTACTTGTATTAGGCCTAATTAATACCTAAGAATCGATTCTGAATCTTTCTCCTGCTTGAGAACCGAAGTGTATGTGAAACTCTGAAGTTCTAGTGAGCTATAGTTTCACTTGTTTACGCTGCACGCATGTACCAACGGACATGTAGTCTCGTGCACATTGCTGTATGCATGTATATTCATTACTAACATTTATATAGCGCCCATTCAAGGTTACTACTGTAATGATCTATAAAATCCTTACTAGAGGCTATTTTTAGAATTACTTGTGTCTGTCCCCTGAGACCTCTAGCGGTAGGAACGTGGCGAGCCGATGAAACGATGGTGTCGTGCTTGGCCTCGGTAGTTTCGCCGTTGATAGCATTGTTATTGAAATTTTCCTTCAGCCGCTGATCACGCGCTAGGCACGCTCTGATACAGCAGCAGAACCACTGACTCATCCCCTACGTCATCGGTTTTCTGTCTTATTTCTGTGTCCATATAAGGTTAGTATTTGGGAGTGATCGCTGACTGGCTGAAGCGTCTGATCAGAGCTCTTCCTGCCACTGTAGTACCCCAAGCTCGTTGACGCCACGTCCTGGAAGTTAGATCTGTACCGATGGATTACCGAGGAGCCGGGTTTTGAGCCGCCCCAAGAGATTAGTTCTTTTTGAGTCCCCTGCAGAATAGAGCAAGCGAATTGAGAAACATTTGTGTTAGTCTCTTCCTAAGAGCCAAATAGTGCGCTATAGAAGTTTAAAATAGAAACGAATACGGTTGGAATAATATTGTCGATTGTCTGAATTGCGAGGAAATGTGAACTCGTAACGGGATTTTATCGTATTCGCTGGATTAATCTCTGTCGTCGTCTCCGCTTATTCGATGGATTATCTTCTGCCTTCGTAACCTATAATTGCACTTGGATTATTAATCATGTCCTTTGTTCCAAAGTTGGGTAAATAATCATCTTTTTCTTTAATTTGATTGTAATTGCAAGTCACTGCCAGTAGAAACTGCAGGATTAAGTTGAATGTTTTACTTGAATTGTATTTTATAATTGGACTGTTGTTGCATAAACATTAATAATAATCTAACATGTCTCGTGAATCATTGCACTCTTTGGAAGAGTGAGCAAGGAAGTCAGGCCTCTTTCTCACCAGAGTTGATCTGGAGTTTCTTATTCTTGAAATTAAGTGAGGTGGTAATGGTTCTCATGGCCTCAGTTTTCCCCATTATTCCAGTCATATATTGTCTATAAATACTTTTTACAGAATTTTAAAATGTTATCCTGAGGTCGCTCAAAGCCCCCGAACATACCCTACTTAAATCCCCAGAACTGAAGACGCCCAATGCGCCCATGCTCGGATCTTGGAACTTGGGTCCATTGTCGATTTACTCTTTTTATCACGAAACAATTAACGAAGAGTCTGATCTGGATGAACTTTACGTTGTTGTGTTTACCTCAATCAGAGCTACATCAAGATAAAATATACCTACTAAATTCAAGGTCATTCAAGGTCATTTCAAGGTCAGAATAAACGATATCTAGCAAAAAATCTAAGAAAAATGGCCAGTACTCAGCTAATCATTTTTGAAATTGTCTAATTCTTTCTTGAGTTTCTCGTCTTGATAAGGGCTACCTGTGGTAAGAAACAGGGCTAGTACATCTAAGACAATCCAAGGCTATTTTAAGGTCAAACAGGTCAATTCAAGAGAAAAATCAGCGAAATGGCCATAACTCTGCCAAATATTGTTCTGTTTGGGTCATTCATTTACCTGCTTGCTCGGACCGATAAGGGCAGCATTTAGAAAGATAGTGCTAAAGTCTGACATAATGAAAGGTTATTTCAAGGTCAAAAGGTCAAAATCAGATAAAATGGTGATAGAGCAGCCAAATGTTGTTTTATTTGGGTGGTTGTCAGTTATGGTCAATTTTCTTGAATTTGACCTTTTGACCTTCAAATGACCTTGGATTATGTTAGTCTTTTAGCACTATGTCTTTCTAAATGTAGCTATTAACGGCCCGAGCAAGGAGGTTACTGAATAACGTTCAGGGGCTTCGAGCGACCTCAGGATAACTTTTTAAAATTCTGTAAAAAATATTTATAGACAATATATGAATAGAATAATGGGAAAAACTAGAGTATGGGTGTTTTCTGCCATGTGTCATTTTTCTGGACACCCCTACAGGGACACGTACAGTGATGCTGTAGATGAAGAACAAAAAGATGAGAAAATCTTTCAGTGTTACATGAGCAGAATGGACATGTAACCATGAACAGATAATTGCAAGTTTGAAACAGCCTTCAGATAAATAAGTCATTCTTCAAACTCAATATTAATAAGCTCATTCTTAATGTATGCGTTCTCATCTTAATTTTTAAACATCTAATCGATCAGTTAATCGATTTTCGATTACAATTAGCTGAAAATTGCTAATCAATTAGAATTAGAACAAGATGACAACTAATCGATTAGAATTAGAATTAGCTGTTTGTTTAATCGATTAGCTAATCGATTAGCATCTAATCGATTAGTTACTCATCTCTGGTAGACAGACATAATATTATATTATAAGCGGAGAGTAGGCCTACCTGTTTGAGCTTCCTCTGAGACGGTTACTGTGTGTGTAGGGACCTAGAGCAAGTTCTTAACTCACAACTTCTCAGCTTTGTCATTAACATATGCGCAATAATAATACTGTATACATTATATGCATTATGAGTGGAAATAAACGACCACCTACGAACTGCTATTTATATCGTTACGAAGTATTCATTAATGTAAGGAAATTCAACTGAATTATTTCATGAACGTAATATTTAACGATTTTTACTCTTTGAAGGTCCCGTTAAATACATCGTAGAGTCCCATGGGTGGGCAAACTACGGCCCGCGGGGCAGATACGCCAACACTTTTTATCCGGCCCGCCAACACATTTTAACCGGTCCACACAATTTTTCAGAAAAGTAACAGGTCTTAAAATTCAGACCCCAATAAGAATTCCTCATGCTGCTTTCTTACTTGCTATTCCGGTTTGTATTATTCGCATCCACTTAGGCCTACGTCTGGAGTTCTGGGGCAACTAGATCGATGTTCTGCGCTCCGCTCATTGTGCGAATTCCCAAATTCGCCCCTGTCTCTGCCTACATGCGCGATGTGTTGCACTGGCTGTCTGTGGCCCAACGGATCTCATATCGAGTTGCTGCTTTGGTTTCACGCTGCGGCTGCATCCTTGGCTGTGCTCCATCTTACCTGAGCGACCTCTGCCGCCCAGTGTCCGACTTTGTAGCGCGTCGGGCGCTTCGCTCCGCGACGACGTGACAACTCCTAGTTCCACGGTCTCGCTTGGCTGCTATGCAGCGCCGAGCTTTCTCGGTTGCAAGCCCCTCCATCTGGAATGACCTACCATCGGAACTGCGTTTGCTGCCTCTGACCGAGTACTTGGAGGAGCGCCGCGTGTTGGCTGCTCGTGTGCAGGTGTCATGTTAGCGTATCCTGATTAAGTCCGTTATCGTGTCAAAGCGCCCTTGTAACGGCATGTGCCGTGTTACGGCGCTGTAGAAATTGTCATATTCATCATCTGACCAATCAAACTGGGTTTTATAAATCACTCAAGTCTTTTTTCTTTCGCCGTGGCTGGGCTGGGAACGCCCTGAGTATACATATAGGTTTGTTGAAGGGGTGCTATATAAGTGCCCAGACTGAATGAATGAATGCAATCAGTGCAATCACTCTGGATTAAGGGAAAATTGTTATGTATGTTCACAGCTGCATACATCTCACAAGTTACAGCCAAAGTATAATTAAATTTAATTCAGTAAACTTTTTCATTTTAATAGTTATTAAAAGTTTAAAATAATTTACCTGCCCCTCCGAATTTTTTTGGCGTTTAATGTGGCCCAATGTGCCAAAAGTTTGCCCACCTCTGTCGTAGACCTTAGGTGTGTCCAAAAGATGATACTTGCGGAAACCACCTATATCCAAGTTTTCCCATTATTCTATCCATATGTTGCCTATAAATATTCTTTACAGAATTTAAAATGTTATCCTGTGGTCCCTCAAAGCCCCCAAACCAATGACTACTTAAATGCCAGGGCTGAAGGCGCTCATGCTCGGGTCTTGGAACTTGTGTCCATTGTCAATTTACTCTCTTCATCACAAAAAATTAACGAAGAGTCCAATTTGAATGAACCATTTTATTGTGTTTGCCTCGACGAGAGCTACATCTGGGAAAACTATAGACACTATATTCAGGGTTATTCAAGGTCATTTCAAGGTCATAAAGAGCATAATCTAGCAAAAATGAGAGAAAATGGCAAGATATCGGCCAATAATTGTTGAATTCGGCTAATTCTTTCTTATGTTTCTCATTTTCAAAAGGGCGACCTACATGTATGGTAGGAAACACTGGTATTAAATGAAGAACAATCCAAGGTCATTTTAAGTTCAAAGAGGTTAATTTCAGAGAAAAATCAGAGGAATTGGTCGTAACTCTGCCAAATAGAGTCCTATTTAGGTGATTATTTTGCATGTTTGCTCGGACCGATAAGAGTTACTTCCAAGAAGACATAGCTAGCCTACTAAAATATTAACATAATCCAAGGTCATTCACGATCAAAAGACGATCAAGGAAATGGCCGTAGCTAAGCAAATGCTGTTTCATTTAGGTGATTCTGAATTATAAAGGCCTACATGCAACTCTTACTATTATATCGTGAACAACAGCAAGTTTGCTTTCCAGTTATCAATCAAAGCGATTCAATTCAACATCTGCTGCTGCCTTTGCCGATCACTTAATTGTGCCTGACTCTAGATTGCACAACAGGTTTTAAGAAAAATCTCAAATATTGACAGTTTAACTAGGTCGATATAGCACCACTCAGATGGAGGCTTAATAGTCCTTCGTTTTAAACGGATCAATGAACATTTTCGGACTTGTCTGGGTGTCATTAGCTCGATGCGTTTCGATATTTAATTACATCTGAATAGATTAGGTGACTCAGATTTATTACACTTATAACCGATTTGAACATTACACACACTTACCGTAAACAACGAGCTGAGCTCTCGCTGGACTTTCAGCTGACAGCGAATCTTTGCATGCATATGTTCCGCTTTGGTTCATCTTCACAGCAGCGATATGGAGATTGCAGCTGAGATCCGTCGTGTCAACGGCGTACTGGCCAGTGAAAGCTTCAGGAACTCTAGATCCTTCCACTACAGTTACCCCAGTTGAGCTTCCAACGGGATAAAATGTCCAGCGAATCAGCGGCGATGTCCTCCGACACATCAACAGGACACTGTTTCCTATCTCTGCTATTTCGTTTTTCGGAAAAACTTGTTGCACCTGCTTCATTTTGACGAATAACAGCAACTATTCCATATTATTTCATCACACTTATAAAACATGAACTGAGCTTTCATAAACAGAAGTTTTTACAACATACTCTTTTTGCAAGAGCCTCCAGGCCGATCGAAAGAACTTTTTAGGAGCAAAGGTTTCAAAATATTCAGTGTAATTATTTGTGATGCCCAATATGAAAAGGAACCACAACGCGGTATTTGATTACTGAGATAGGCTACAGACCTTTGAACATGGCCATCCATCAAAATAATCTAAGTTGGGTTTTCACTGGCATTCGCCTTAGGACAACTGCACCTATCAATCTAGCATGAAAATAGAGCATTGCAAGTAGCCTATAATATTATCTTCTTATTTTCAAATGATCGCATGTTAAAGGATCAAGGCTCAAGAATGCATAATTGCTTATTGTCTACTGTGTAACGCTATGCAATGGGCCAATGAAGTATTATGTAGTTTCCCCATTTGCGAAGTGAAAGTGTGAACCTAACTTTAAATGATGTTTTCAGAAATCTCATCTTTCTGGTGCAGCATGTTGTAAATTTTACCAAAACCCCTAACACTCCCATCATATAACATTATACATGATTAGTTTCAGATTTTTTGCTGATCATGATGGCACGAATAACTCAAAATCCGTCAAGTGGCCCCTTTTCATATGCAGCATCACAATTTTCCGTACGTCACGAAGAGATTTAGCTGTTCTCTTATTGTCTTGCTAAGTCCGCATCATAAAATTCTGCCATTATTAGGTGGCAAGCGATAAGCTTACATATTCAATACCTTACTTCCGGCCCGCACAGTGAAGATGCGTCGCTCGGTTTTATCACCTTGGTTTGACGCTGAATGTCGTTCCTACAGGCGACACGCTCGTCGTCTGGAGAGGCGCTATAGGCGAACAAAGTCAGCTGATGACCGTGTGGCCTGGGTGAGGTACGTCCGGGAGATGCACCGGCAATACAAGGCCAAAGAACAGAGCTACTGGGAGCGCAAGATCGCTCTTCACTCCGGGGAACCGAGGAAGCTCTGGACGACCTTCAATTATATCTTGGGTCGCTCCCGCCCGGAGCCATCCCAGACTGCACCGCTCTTCACAGCCGACGCCTTCTTGGAGGCCTTTACGACCAAGGTCCAATCCGTCCGTGAGGCCACGGCCGGCTGCCCGCCGCCGACCTTCCCGCCTACGAACTGTGGCTTATCCATCTTAAGCCCGGTGAGTTGCGGCGGACAATCCTAGCGTCAGCGCCGAAAACCTGCAATCTCGATCCTGTTCCAACGTTCATCCTCCAGGAGCTCGTTGACACTCTTCTGCCGTTCCTCACAGTACTTTGTACTCTGTGACGGTGACCTACCCGTTTCACAGAAAAGATCAATTCTTGTTCCTGTGATTAAGGCTGATGGACTTGACATGACTAAGCCAACTAACTTTAGGCCCATAGCTAATGTTTCGTTCCTGTCCAAGATTATTGAAAAGATTGTTGCTGCCCAACTTACTCACTATCTGGATAGAAATGGCCTTCTGCCAACCTACCAGTCGGGATTCCGCAAGGGCCATTCCACGGAAACCCTGCTAGTCCGCCTCCTTTCTGACATTTATGGGGCTATGGATAAATCTCAGGTCACCCTTCTGGCCCTGTTCGATGTGAGCGCTGCATTCGATACAGTAGACCATGAGATCCTCCTGCAGCGCTTATCTGTCTCCTTCGGCCTTTCTGGTAATATGCTTGGATGGCTTACCTCTTTCCTGCAGCACCGTTCCTTCATGGTAGCCCACGGTTCCACTAAGTCCTCTTGGGTCCCTGCACCATTTGGTTTACCCCAGGGCTCCGTCCTTGGTCCTCTTCTGTACATAATCTTCACCAGGCGCGTAACTAGCATTACGCAATTACGCAACTGCGTAAAGATTTTAGCAGCTCTCAATATTTTTTAACCGTTTAGATTACTTTTTGACATTCTAGATTACTATTATTCGTTTAATTTCTAATGCGCAGACTTTATTACTGTACAGTCAGTAAAACATTTCCCTTCGCCGACATAGTGAAGACTCTGCAAATTTCGTGGCACTTCTCAAATTTCGATCACAGACCGACACTATAGATTAAATCATCGTAAGCTAGGCCTAATGTCATCTGGTCCACGCAAAACCCAGTACATAAGTCCGTTGATTCAAAAATCAGCTGATCCACCTGTGTGGCCTGTGAGTTCGAGACATTATTGTGGCAGAATGTCGTGCGGCTAGGTTGTACACTTTATTGTTTGATGCGAGCACAGAACAGATATCGGTCAGCTTATACGATATGTTGATAGCGTGAACAACCCGGTTCTCAGCATGTGGCAAAAGAACAATTTATAGGGCCTAACTGTCATCCCAAGTTTTCCCAACGCTTGACACCACTGGCGAAACTATTGCGACACTCGTAAAGCAGCAGCTTTTATACGAAGTTGGTTTCTGTATATGTTAAGGTATCTTGATAAGGACAATTTGCTGCCGACTTTTCAATCTGGTTTTCGTAAGGGCCACTCCACGGAGACCCTGTTAGTCATCGCCTCCTCTCTGATATCTATGGGGCTATTGATAGGTCACCGGTCATCCTCTATTGATAGGTCACAGGTCATCCTCTTAGCATTATTTGCTGTCAGCACGGCGTTTGACACCGTCGATCACGATATCATTCTTAGGCGCCTATCTACCTCGTTTGGCCTTTCTGGTAACTTTCTTGACTGGATTGTTTCCTACCTCCATCACCGTTCCTTCTCTGCGGTCTACGTGTCTACTAGGACTCCATGTGTTCCTGTCCCGTTTGGCCTGCCCCAGGAATCTGTGCTGGGCCCTCTTCTCTAATTATATTATTTATACTGCTGATACTGGTCCTTTCCTGGCCTCTTGCTGAGCCTTGCTCTGTGCTGAACCAATCTTATGCGGGTGTCCTGCAGGCGTTTTTGCACTGTCCTGCGTCAGCAGCCATTACCGAAGCCCGGGCCATGAACCGGGCAATGGAGGCTCTCGAGGCCTGGATGTCCTCCAATCGCCTGCTGCTAAATTCATCTAAGACCCAGTTCATTTGGCTTGGCGCGCGCCAGCAGCTCGCCAAAATTGATTTGGAGGCCCTTGCCCAGGAGTTCCCGCAGATTACTTTCTCACAGTGGCAAGAAATTAATAATAAATCCAGGCAGGCTATCAACTTTATAAAATAAAATTATAGGCGTGTATGTAATGAGATCGACGATCGTCATGAAAACTGCAATCTCTTAGAGAAAATAACATATCCAAAATTAAGTGACCAAGGGCAGCATGTTGGGCCGTTGCCCCGGGCAGCATTTCAGCTCCGTACGCCATTGCTTTCTCATCCTTGTCCGGGACCTTGGTGTCACATTAGACCAAGAACTAACGTTCACGCGGCATATCAGCCTGCTATGCCGCGATTGTGTATACCAGCTGGCAGCTGCGTCAGCTTAGAGAGGTCTTCCGTTCCTTAACCTTTAATGCTGCCTTAATGCTTATCCACTTCTTTGTTGTTTCCCGTCTTGATTATTGCAGAGCCCTCTGCGTGGGTTTTCCGGCGACTCGGGTTGGGTGCTTGGTTCGGGTCTTACGCTCGGCGGCACGCTATATTGGTTGCGTCCCAAGATTCCGCCATGTTACTGACTATATGCGGGATGTCTTGCATTGGCTTCCTTTCCCACAGTGGATCGCTTACCGGATCTCTTCCTTGGTCTGGCGCTGATGTGGTCTCTGTTTATCTACAGGAGCACCACCCTCAGCATCCAGCACCGTGATTCTCCTCGCTCTTCTAGGCAGGCTGAAGTTCTTGTCTCCCGGTCGCGGACTTCTATTCTGCAGCGCCGTGCTTTTTCTGTTGCTGGCCTGCCATCTGGAATGGGCTTCCTTTGGCACTACGCCTAATGCCGAGAGCCCTTCAGATCACGTTCTATTCTAACTTCAAGACTGTTCGGACTTCGGAGTTGGGTTGGGTGCGCTCCTAAGTAGATAATCTTGAAGGGGCGCTATGTAAATCTCTGTAATGAATGAATGAATCATAATTTGCCAAAGAGCTGATGTAAAATGTTATTACTTTTAACCAAAAAGATTGTCTCCAAAATGGACCATTAGACCTACAAACCAACAAATAAATTTATTTTCTTATGCTTTAGTTAATTGCTTTGATGAGTCTGTCTGTTTCTAGTCTACGTTGGTTGCTGGGACTTTGCAGCTGAACCCATTTTAAAAATCAAATTATGAAATTATAATTATAATTTTCCAAAGAACTTATGTAAAATGTTATTACTTTGAATCAAAAGTTGGTCTCCAAAATGCACCATTACAAACCCCTAAATGAAAATTTTTCTTACCCTGGGGAGAGGGCACAGCCCCTCCCCAGACCCCTCCCCTCAGAGTTCTTCAAAACTGCGTAATTTTATGGAAGACCTGGTTACGCCACTGATCTTCACTACTGACCTGGGACCCCTGCTTGCGGCTGGGGCTACCCTGAGCCAATCGTACGCTGATGACATTCAAGCGTACGCCCACTGCTTGGCGGGGCAGGCGATCTCTGCGGTGGAAACAATGAACCGGGCCATTGAGACCCTGCAAGCCTGGATGTCATCAAACCGCTTGCGGCTTAACCCGACCAAGACACAGCTTATCTGGCTTGGCACCCGTCAGCAGCTTGCTAAGGTAGACCTTGCTACCATTACCTCAAAATATCCGCACCTCACCTTCTCCTCCTCAGTCCGAGACCTGGGAGTAACCCTAGACCAGGAGCTTACGTTTGTCCAACACATTAATCTCCTTTGCCGTAGCTGTTACTACCAGCTCTGGCAACTCAGGGTGATATCCCGGTCCCTCTCCCCAGATGCTGCTTCTACGCTGGTTCATTCCTTCGTAGTCTCCCGTCTAGACTACTGTAGTGCCATATATGATGGGCTCCCAGCTTGCCGGTATCACGAAATAGAGTATCCGTCCTAGGACTATCCGGGGGGATGAATGAATTTATCCCCCGGATGGACTATGCCGGTATAGAGTATCCGGGGGGATAAACCATTTCTATCTCCCATCGTGTGAAATTATCCCCGGGGGATAAAAATGCACAGGTATAAGGTATTGTTTTTATAATTCGTATAATTTATGAACATATATTTTAATCAAAATTCAAAGCCAGAAATATTTAAAGCAAGTGACTCTAAGTGAGCCTTCAAGTTCAAAAGTCCATTTTTAAATGTTCACTTTGAAGCACTTTTCCACTAGAGTGAATGCGCTCTTTCAGATCATAAATTCAGTTCAGCTGCTTAACGGCTCTATGAGGGCGAATAATTTCTACGTATTGATCATAGAACTGACAACAAGCAGTGCACACCACATTTCATTAGTTAATCATGCTTTTTAAATTCATTCTTAATGTTTGCTGATTTGACTGTACGTTTGTGCAAAAGTTGTTCAAGTCAGCTTGTTTCCCTTTTGCGTGTAAATCTGTTCACTCAGTGACACCACTAGCCTATGGCATTGCACTGCGGACCATTCCCACTCGAGCGCCACTGATCGGTGTGCACTGCGAGAGGCACTAAATAAATTGATAGATAGGCCTACAATCCAATACCTGAGCCACTCTTCCAGTGGCGTGAGGGCATTGCTTCCAGAGGTCCCGAGCAGTCACGTAACGAAGGGGGCAGAGTGAGTCATTTCTATCATCCTGCAAATTTTCTTCTGGTCTGGACACCGAAGTTCGTGTCGTTTTAAAGAAGGAAGACAAAATAATGACTGTTGATATTTATTTTTCTCCTTTTATACAATTCCATCGCATCAAGACCTTCACGCAAGTAATTATGCGAATGGACTTACTCTGAGGCATTGCTTAATTAACGTGAGATTACAAGAGCACACAGAACACAAGAGCCCCTGAAGTTGGTTCGTTGCCTCAAATGGCTTCAATGACTTTGCTGGTGTACCTATAGATACGAAACGAGTCCAAACGACCGATATCAAGCGCGAGCTACCAAGACACCTAATTAGCACCTTATTTCCTTATCAGTACACTGTCGTTTGTGACTGCTGATATTTGTCTTCCTTCTTTTAGACACTTCCATCGCATCAGAACTTCACGCAACTAATTATGCGAATGGATTAACTTTGAGTCATTTTGCTTATAAATTACAATAGCACACAGAACACAAGAGCCCTTGAAGTTGGCTCGTTGCCTCAAATGGCTTCAATTACTTTGCTGGTGTACCCATAGATACGAAACGACCGATATCAAGCGCGCGCTACCAATTCACCTTGAGTCATGTATACAGTTTTTACTTTCAAAATGCAGTACAAGATGCAACATAGTGAAATTATTTTATAGTTTATTTTGTCCCGTTTACCCGTGTTTTATTTGTTGTTGTTGAAAAGACTATATTTTTCGTTTATGATTCAGTTTTAAGTTTAAACCGTTTTACCAACTATGGTTCTAAATTAACTTAAATAGCACAATTTGTAATTAAGTTGCAGGGGGATACTTTTTGAATGAAGGATGATTTCGTACGACTCATGGGGGATACTTTCGCACGAGGGGGGATAGTCCTTCACGTTCAGATTCATCCGGCCGGATACTTCATTTCGCTAAGGGGATATAATTATAATCGGGGATACTCTATTTCGTGACACCGGCTTAAATGCCTTAACAGAGTCCTGCGCACGGCTGCCCGCCTTGTGGGCCGTATCCCTAAGTTCTCTCGAGTCTCCTGGTACGTGCGGGATGTCCTCCATTGGCTCCCCTATCCGCAGCGCATTGTCTACCGGGTCTCTGCATTGGTCCGGCGCTGCTCTGAGGGTCTGGCTCCTCCATATCTGCGGGAACTCTGCTGCCCTACTGTGACTGTTCCGCGTCGTTGCTCGTTACGCTCAGCGGTGCAAGCAGAGTTCCTTGTCCCCCGTGCTCCGACAGCGCTGCGCCTTCTCTGTGGCTGGCCCGGTGACCTGGAATGGGCTTCCGGTGGCACTGCGTCTGACCTCAATAGGACACTCTGCTCAGTTTTTCTCTAGCCTTAAGACTGTCCTGTTTGACCGTGGTTGGGCTGGGAGCGCTCCTGAGTAGACTGTCTTGAAGGGGCGCTATATAAAACTACTGTAATAATAATTCAAAAACAAACTGGAACTGTTATAATAAAAGTTTTATGTAGATTATGTTAAAATGTTGACATTGAGTTATGGTTATTGAAAATAATTAAGTACGTTTAGAACATCAATCAGTTTTAATGACCTTAGTCGCCTTTTTGTGATTTCGACTCATATCCATATAATTATGAGGTGCGTTATTAACCAATTTCTAAAGCCGTATGCATGTATGATCTCCAAATAAATTAGTAACCTTAGGTATACACTGAATTGTCGATGCATAGGCCTATAGCCTAGATTTTGTGATGGTATAATGCTCATCATAGGCTAGACTAGAAAAGTGTGTTCAGGGAAAAAGCGTAGGCCTAAGCAGGCACGTAGCGAGACTTAAATTCAAGAGGAGGCAACTTCACAGACCATTGGCAAAATCCTGGTCATTGGGGTCATTGGTCAATAGAAGTTCCAATATATAAAAAAAACAAGAGGAGGCAACTGCCTCCTCGTGCCTCAATGTAGCTACGCCTATGGGCCTAAGTGAGGAACAGACTGGTTTGAAAGTGTATTAATTTGCCGGTTAGGCCTACATGATTTGTAGGCCTATAAAATATTATAGTGCAATTATTATCACCTGAAACTAATCACAATTTCCAACTTCAACAAATGCTTAATTGAGACATTTGCAGTGGTTTTGTGATTTTGACAATGTAGGATGCAGAGGGTCAGACGGGCACTTCCCCAATTTTTTGGGGGGAGTGCGTTCCTGTTTTTTGGGCTTGTAGACGTGAGTGACTATAAAGCACGACACCAATTATTCGGATTTATTTTTGTTTCGAACAGAAGTCAAATCTTGCCCCATCACTTAAATTTCTCTTACTTATTCTACGATGATAACAACCAGCGAAAGTTATGACGCGAGAGAGTATCCGTAATCGGTTAGTTACATTTAATATATAGCGCCGTTTTAGCCTCACATAGGAGGTCGCTAGGCGTTATTTACTTTTCCAATATCGATTAGAATTGTAACTTATCGTGTTACACGAGGAAGCCAACGACCAATTTTAAAAAGTCCCTAACCAAAAGGTATCTGACATCATCCAGGGTCATCTTTCATCGGGCGTTCTTAAGCGACTGTTCAATTGAACTTCAGGTTCAAATTGAAAGACGCGCATATTTAAAACCATATTTCAAGCGACTCATTAAAATATAAGACGATATAATTATATATACAAATTAATATAATGGATTAATTTGTATTATATAGCCTATATATCGTCATTAGAATTAATTATGTTATATAAACTGTATTATAGTTAATACAATTAGGGCCTTATTTAAAAAATTACGTAATAGCATGTATGACAGTGCTTGGCTTTATGACCTAAAAAATCAAATGCAGTTGGATCGTAGCCTATGAATAATAAAATATAGGAAAATATAACTTTGCTGCAGTTGTCGCGTAGGCCTACCATTTTCTTTGGACTCCTGCAGCTATCTATACTTGCGAACGATGATGGTAGATAGTTAAACAGTTGACATGATGACGTTGCTTGGATGTAATTAAACTGCAAACATTCAGCCGTAATAACGCAAAGAACTCCACATTGAATAAAATCGGACGAGAAGTGTTCTTCGGTTGGAGCATCAGTAGCACACATCTCTCTGCCAGCCGCGTCAAATTCAAGAGAAAACACCCTGGCCTGCATTGCATCGGTATAGGCGAAACAGCTTAGGACGCTGATAACGACAACGATGCTGGTCGGATCCATGTTGGCAAATGCCAGCTGATACTGATACAGTTCTGCTGTAGGTAGTTGCTTAATTGGTTGCTGTTTAACGACACGGTGTCATAACAAAGATGATTAGTGTCGCCCTCCTCCTTTCTCCAGGCTTGGGACTGTCATTACCACAGGTAGGGTAGTGGCGGAGTTCTGCTGTATACTATAGGTAGTATCGGATCAGTAGTATTTCATTTCAATAAGAGTCACTTAAATGCTAAGGTAGCCAAATTATTAATCATATGTCAAACCTCATTGAAACGCCTGAAATGTTTGCTAATGACGAGTCCAGTTTTGATCGCGTTGGAGCTTCAATAGTCAGACGCGCCTCCATTACTTGCGTTATAATAAAACAATGAATTATGCATACAGATGTGCACTCACTGACAGCCAACCCTAATAGACAGGCATATCACACCAGCGGCTAACAATGAAGGCATTCTGTGGTAGTCGACTTGCTGTGGTCCGCACTCAACTCGCAAGTGAGCGAATTTTGCACAATAGCGGGGACAGACACGTAGGCTTACAACAGGAAGCGCTAAAACTTAACCGTCAATAAACATAGGCCTACGCATCGCGAGAGGTAGATGTCATCATGTCAACATGTGCAATTGTGCATTATAAACGTTCATCATCATCATCATTGCGGTCCATGGGTTCAGTGCCCGTTGGTGTCAATCGCATGTTTCACCATCCGTCTCCATTTGTCTCTCTCCTGCGTCATTCTGCTAAGTTTGTGGATTTCCATTTCACACCATGCAGTCCGCGACGTCATCCAGCCACTCCCTTCACGGTCTTCCCCGAACCCCCTTTCCATCCATCATCCCGAAGATGACCTGTTTGATAAGTCTGTCGTTTCCCATTCTGCATGCATGTCCAAAGAAGTTTAGTTTCCTCTCCATTATCATTTGTTTGATATTTTTTTTATTTCCCACTCTCGCGCGCACCTCCACATTTGTTATCTTTTGCTCCCATCTGATGTGAAGTATCCTCCTGTAGCATCTCATCTCGAATGCCAATAGCTTGTTTGTTTCCCGCTTGCGCAATGCATACAGCAGTAAACTGCTGTATGCATGTGAGACGTCACAGGCCAGAATACAGCAGTAAACTGAATATGCATGATTTTATGATTTCCATTTTTGTTTTTATGCTTACTTCGCGACTTCTCCAAAGGTTTCCAAAGGCTGCAGCCAATGCCTCGCTGCTTTCGCTATCCGTCTTCCTATCTCCTTTCCGCAGTCATTGTCCCATGTTAGCATGTTATAATATAGGGTGACTCGATAGGTCGAGAACGATTTTGAATGCAGACAAATATATGTTATACACAATATAATATGGAAAGTTGTATACTGGAGGATAGGTTGTTCAAATGAAAATGTTACGCAAAACAATTAGATCACTAGCTCACTTATTAAAATTTTAGCGCCAATTTCCGTGACGTCATCAAATTCGTACCAAGCAAACGTCCAGTTAGGCCGAAAACAATATTGTACGACCATCATTGTTAATCCTGGGACTATTATTACTAAAGGGATGAGAAATGGACGAAAATTGGGTCATTGCCCTAGATTATGTCTGTGACTCTGATTTTACATCCGGGACCTTTGCAGGTCAGATCAGTTTTAGTCCCGTTTCTTTTCTGGACGATTGTCGTAACGAAACGAAAGTGACTTAATTCAATAAAAAAAATAATATGCAACGTATGTATCTTGTAAATTACTAAAAACAACGTCGAGAATGATTCATTTCGCTTTGTTTGCGTTTGCTCCGTCGAGAGTATTTACCTGCTGGGTGCCCGGATGACAGCGTAGTCTAAAAATAGATGGTCACATATACATCGCCCGCGATGTTTCAGAAAAGACGATCTCTGATTG
The DNA here is from genome assembly GCA_020284085.1 of Aporrectodea caliginosa. Classification (NCBI taxonomy): domain Eukaryota; kingdom Metazoa; phylum Annelida; class Clitellata; order Crassiclitellata; family Lumbricidae; genus Aporrectodea; species Aporrectodea caliginosa. The sequence goes on from JACEVL010001048.1 coordinate 129,466, forward strand.
GCTGACATATTGCAACTGCTTATCCCGTGAGTAATAATAGTCCCAGGTTAATCCACACATAATTAATTAATTAATACAAATCATCATTTAGCATTTAATAATGTTTCCTTTACTCTTTATTACAGCCTCAAGTCGATTAGGCATCGAGCCGATTAGATTTTTCAGAGTTGTCAGAGGTATCGATGTCCATGCCTTACGAAGCCGACGTTTTAAGGTGTTCAATGTCTGGGCTTCGGGATCGGCATAAACAGTTGCCGCCATAATACTCCAAACATTTTCTATTGGTGACAAATCCGGCGAATTAGGCGGCCAGTCCCCCGGTGAGATGTACAGGGTGGCCCAATAAAAAATGTCCCACCGGATAAAATGCAGTTTCTCCACAACCAATAGAGATTTTTCTACCAAATTTTCAGAATTTACAGAGGAATGATTTCTCAACAATCCACGAAAATTTCACCTAACAAATGGCATAGCTTCAGAAGTTACAGCTGTTTAAATATTCAATTCCATTTTTACGAATTTCCGCAGATGAGCGGTCCAATAATAGTTATTTCTTTCAGATTTTTTCACAAAGAAATTGTTTTGTAACACCCAAATAATGATGCCGTCATATAATAATAATAATAATAATAATAATAATAATACTAGAGATTTGAGTGCCGTAGTTCGTAAGCAGTCGATGACTCGAAGCAACGATTCAGAAGCACTTTGAGGAGCAGAGGTAAATCACTCAAGATGGGCCTGTGTGAAAAGTTCAGTTTTTAGATGTTTCTTGAAGACAGCGAGGGTTGTAGAATTTCTAATGTTCGTAGGAAGATTGTTCCATATTCGCGGGGCTGCTGAGATGAAGGATCTTGATGCAGTTGTAGTGCGACAGCGGTGCAAGACTAGGGTTCGATTTCCGGAAGATCGCATGTTCCTTGAGGGCATGTGAATTTGAAGGAGGTCGGAAAGGTATGAGGGAGTTTTCGTTGTTACGCAGTTGTAGGTGATGCTGGCGATTTTGTATACAATTCTTTCCTTAACAGGTAGCCAGTGGAGGGATTTGAGGAGTGGTTTGCTGCTGGTACGATATGAGGAGTTGCAGACGACCCGTGCTAGGTTGTTTTGAATCCGTTGAAGGGAAGTTAGGTTTTTGATGAAGTTCCATAGAGAAGGCTATTGCAGTAGTCGAGGCGAGAGTTTACAATCCCGCAGGCGATGGTATTTGCAAGTTCTTTTGTGAGAAAAGGTCGGATGTGTCGCAGAGCACGAATGTGGAAATTGGCGGAGCGGACGATTTCAGCAGTTTGGGAGTCCATTGACAATGTCGAGTCCAGTTTTACACCGAGGATTTTTACAGTCGATGACAGGTTTATGGCTGTGTTTGAGAATGTGGGTTGGAGATCTTGATGCTTTGCAATATGACCTCATTACAAGGTGTAAAGAAAGTGTTTATGAAGCAAGCTGTTAATAATTACAGATATTTTAAAATATATTAAGTGCGTTTGGTCTGTCGGCAAAAAGCGCGATTTTCACGAAAAGTCGCCTGGTGGTCGAGAGATCCAAGTTTGCGAAGCACATCATGGTTCTGCTGGCGTGTATTACGGCGATAAGGAAAGACTGCACTTCATCCCAGACAAGGCTAAAGTAAACGCTCAACTTTACGTTGAAACTCTGTTACCCAGACTCATTGAAGACTGCAAGTCTGGTTTCATTTTCCAGCAGCACGGTGCGCCTGCTCGCACGGCACGGTTGGCTCAAGGCTTTATTGCCACCAACTGCAGTGGCAATGATGAATGGCCACCAAGCTCTCCAGACCTTAACCCTCTTGATTGGGTAGCTATATACTTGAACGCTACAAGACATTTCATCGCATGCCGAAGAACATTGACGAGCTGAAAACAGTCTTGCAGCGAATATGAGACCAGCTGCCACAGGACTCCATCAACAAGGCCATATATACTGAGCTTCACAAAGACTTTGAGCTTGCGTGAAAGCTTGGGGTGGACTCTTGGAACATGCCTTGAGAAAAACTGCTCAACAGATTTCTGATTTCGCAATGAAAGATGATTTTATTTGACACTAAAAATTGCAAGTGACTGTCCATTTTGCTTCGGAAATTTGAAAAAATAGAATTAAAAATTTAAACAGCTGTAACTTTTGAAGCTATGTAAATTGTTTAGTAAAATTTTCGTGGTTTGTTGAAAAATCATTCCTCTGTAAATGCTAAAATTTTGGTAGAAAAATCTCAATTAGTTGCGGAGAAATTGCATTTTATCCGGTGGGACATTTTTTATTGGGCCACCCTGTACATGTATCCATTGATATTTTTGTTCAACCATTCGACTGAGGCTTTTGATGCGTGTGCACGTGCACCGTCTTGTTGAAATAATCCTTCGCCGTTATTATTAAACATTTTTGTGGCTGTTAACTGAGCGCAGACTGCAGTTCGCTGGAATGCGGGTTTGACCTCTTTCTCCAGTATCTCATTAACCCGTTTTTGCCCAGTTTTGTAACACTGGCTAACAAGGGGGGTGGTTGCCACCCCCTGGATTTCGTGTTTGGTTTCACATATCATAACTTGTAATATAGCAATGGATTCAGCATTCATTTCTGCACAGAATGGTATATTTAGTTGTACATTATGTGAATGCACCTCGAAATGACATCACTTTTAACAACGGAACCCATTAATTAGCAATATTTTATATTATTGCATACATTTTGTACTTTTTGGATAAACAAATATAAGATTATGTGTGTTTTGAAACTAATCTATGTATAAAAGATACACAAAATCATCCCTACACATGTTTATATAGTATAAATGTACATCCATACATATATATCCACACATATATATATCGGTTTACGTTGTAATGCTGTATTCAGCCATTTTCACACAGATTACGCGTATCATTATTTATTTTGATCACTTCCGGTACTCAAAAGATAAAGATATAGGTATGCAAATGAAGCCCTGCATTCCCTCTAAAGAATGGTATCTTTGTTTCTCTTCCAGGAAGACAAATGAATATGCTACAGACAAAAACTAAGGGGGAGTGCTTCCATTCAGCCATTTTCACACATATTACGCGTATTATTATTTATTTTGATCACTTCCGGTTTTCATAAGACAAAGATGTAGGTATGCAAATGAAGCCCTGCATTCCCTCTAAAGAATGGTATAATTGTTTCTCTTCTAGGAAGAATAGTCAATAAGCTATAGTCGAAAAACTAAGGGGGTATCCACCCCTCTGGTGCCTCGGGTATATCGGGTATAACTTTTGAATGGCGTGGGCTACCACCATGATGTTTACCTCAAAATGTGCGCCAATGAATCTGCTACAGCTACCTAAAATGCAAAAATTATATTCCATATGGAAAAAAAATTTCCATAAAAACCTGGGGTGGCAACCACCCCCCCTTGGTAGCCCGAGGGTGAATGTAATAACTCGAAGTGACTGAAGTTTTATTTGGAATGATATGAAGTTTTGTTAATCCAAGAGATGTCATGCCTCCCCACACCAGAACTGAGGGACCGAACTTCACCTGTTGAGCGCACGGAACAGAACTTTCTTGCGATCCCCACACAACGTCGTTCTTACTGTTAGTTACGTGGTAGAGTTTGAAGGGCGATTCATCACTGAACATAGGCTAACACGCGACCAATCAATATCCTTAAACTTCTTCGCGAAGTTTACGGCGAACTTTGTAAGCATCAGTTAGCCTAGGCCTAACTTTGGGACTTTTTGACTCTTGAAACTCTTCCATATCAGCGTCGTCCGCGTATAACGCCTGATTGTCTCTTTGCTTCCAGCAAGGCGTTTGTCTTTAACCGACGTTCTAATTTTCGCAAACTCTGTCCTCGCCTATATTTAGATTGTTTGATCACTTTTTGAGCGGCAGCAGTCAGCACAGACTTTCGACCACCGTGATATCGATTCCGCAGCGTCTCGTTTGGACTCTGCTTGTAGCGTTTGGCCCACTTGCTAATCCACGATTTAGAACGACCCAATTTCTTTCCTATAACACTGTACTTTTCTTCCAATAATGTAATAGCTTGAGCCCTAATTTGCGATTCATTTAAGGCCGCCATTGCCTAATCGGCGTATTCAATAGTCAATGATAATGCTGCTTGTTTACGTTTGCTTGGCGCAAATTTGATGACGTCACGGATATTGGCGCTAAAATTTTAATAAGTGAGCTAGTGATCTAATTTTTCGCGTAACATTCTCATTTGAACAACCTATCCTCCAGTATACAACTTTCCATATTATAATTGTGCCTATAACATATATTTGTCTGCATTCAAAACCCTATATTTACAGATCGAAAGGTCGGGCTAGTTAAAAAGCCAGCCGAAGAGGAATATATCTTCTTCGAGATTTTGACTCCACTTGCGCCGTCTAGTCACTCGGTTAAGATGAATACATTAACCGTACAGTCGTACACACGGTTAAGAATTCAGGTAGTAAGGAGAGGACTATCCACCTGCCCTTATTTTCCATAGCCCGGCTTATAAGTTATATGCAATAGATGTAATACATGCATAGCTGTTAGCTCATGGAAAGACGATCACCAAACGGTTAAATGACCAAAGCAACCAATTTCTAAAAATAAAAATAATAAACCATAAACACAACTGCAAAAGCATATTTAGTTCCGTAAACATTTCCGCAAACTTATCCATATTTTATTTCCAATGTTTTTAACGAAGCCTCGTGGGAGGCTGCTCGGCTGGCCCCAAACTGGCTGTGTGTCGGTGGATAATCGTCTGGGGTCGTTGTTTGGGCTCATAGGGCCTTCCTTGAGTTTGAGATAACTTTTAATAACGCCAAAACCGGTGTGGAATCTGCTTTGGGGTCGTAGGATCTACACTGAGTAAGAGATAACTTCTATTGCCTCTAAACCGCTATATTACATATACTTATGTCGAGCTAAAGAAATTGAAGTCGGTAGGAATTCATTTAGGCTATTTGGTTGCGTCTAGCGTTTAGCTCTTAGTCATTTGACATAATTGTATAGATCTAATGACACTATCTATTTACAATGACGCAATGGATAGCTTTGAAATGATAAGTTCAGGTAATATGCATACTCATCAATATACTATTGTTAACCTATCAATACATTGTAAAGCCTATGCAATAGGATACATTACATATTAATACAATATATGTACACTCACATTAAAGAATGTTCTGCCAAGTATTCAAATGAGTCAAATGGCTGACACTTAACTGTATGATTAAAAACGGCTTAATATTCAGCTCTGGTTTTAAATTTGCTGATTGGATAATCTCTCTGCTTGCCTACTAAATCTGAAAACTTATAGCTTAGCGTAATGATGGCTGTTTATCAGGAATAAACAAGTAATGATGGCTGTTTACAGGAGGAAATAAACAAGCCAAAGCAAAAGTGATCAAGTACCAAGCACACGGTGGGCCAAATCAGTCCTGGAACTTTGAAGAAGTTCCCGACGACTGAACCGCCCGCCTTTTCAGAAGCTTGGGAGTGCGAGAATTCAGTGCGCAGTATCGGTCGCTAGAAAAGTCGATGTATACTTGATAAATCATCGCATACGCTTTTTTAACGCTTCAAATGAAAACGCTGTCATTAGCAGACTTGATTTAACTTTTACTATGATTTAACTTTGACTATGATTTAACTTTTACTATGATTTAACGTTGACTATGATTTAACGTTGACTGTCTGTTGACCTATGCAACATAACTCTTCAAAAACCATGTACCGTAGCAGAAGATGTAGAATAATATTTTAAGGGTGAATTTAAAGCGGTTCAGAAAACAGTCATCTATGTCAAAAGACAGAATCCTTGCACACAAGAAAAGTTCATATCCTATTTTTCAGATGGTAAACTCCATTGAGCGTAGCCGTGTCAACAATGCGATTTGCCGCTGATCCTGCTTCTTCTTACATACTGCATGAAGGCCAAACCATGGGTTTGTCAGATTACTTTCCATCACTTTAGTCTATGTGGTCCCAGGTCGGACGCGTAACCTTCTTCAGTGTTTTGGGGCCTTTTGTTGCGGTCATCCTGCCTTCTATTTATAAACGTCAGTTTTTCCACTCAGTAAGTAGTGAATCATTCTCGTTGGCAAATGTCGCAATCAGTTGTTAGTTAACTTGGTGAATTGATCCATCGCAATAATTGCACCAAACAATTGGCACGTTTTTGGGAAATAGACATTATATTATAATATCATAAATATGAATATAAATCGATGAGCAACCTATTAGCTGTTAGATTCAGCGACCTGGGTTTGCAAAAGCTAGCTAGCGCAGTTAAATGGCTCTGCATGATAAGTTTTTTTGCAGCAATGATCATGATAATTGATAAATTTCAACTACAATTAAAAATTGGCAGTCATGCTAAGAACGTCTTACCGTCGCTAAAGAATTTCTATGTTATAATGTTATGCTACATGTAATGGTTTAAATAGTCCTTGCATAATAAGAAATTTGCATTTATATTAAAATGAGTTCCTTGAAAGGTTGTTCGGACTATTCATATGCAATTCACGTTATAATAATCACAACATCGCGAAATCTTGAATTAAATGCATAGCAGAATTAAGAAGATTGCGAGGAAGAATGAGAAAAAGATAAGTTTCTTAAGCTAACCCTCAGGGGCAGCCATGGGTATGAATGCTAAGGTCTTCATTTTCTTAACCTCAGTAAATGAGAGCGGGTGACCAGTCCTCTTCCTGGCCCTCTAATCTGACAATGTACGGTCAGTGCATTCATTATAGCGAAATTCATTAGGGGGCGCAAATGGAGTCGAAATCTGCCCTGATGGTGTTTTTAACCGCTGACGCTACGAATGGCAGTCCAGAACACTAACCAATAAACTATTGCCACCTCAAATTATTTGAACTGAAATGAAAGTTCTTCTTAACACTTCTAAGAACAATTTACTGTCTGGTTGATAGTAGAGACTGGCGGGCATTGACAGTGTGCTTGGTAGCTGAGTCCTATGACTCTTATAATGTCGTTCCGGAATTTTTTGTCCGTGGAAGAATTAAGGACAGGAGTGATGTGGTGGCGTTTGTGGGTTTGGTGACAGCACGGAGGAGGGCAATCCTCCCCCAATAAATTTTGTCCAGATTTATTGGAAGATTTAACTCCCCCAGTCATTAATTCATTTGGTGCAACACGACAATAGGAAGAATTAACATTCCCAGTCAATTAGTCCTAGGAAGCAACTCCACAAGTCATTTGGTCCCAGGAAGAATCAACTCCCCAGTCAATCTGTCCTAGGAAGAATTAACTCCCCCAGTCAATTTGTCCTAGGAAGAATCAACTTCCCCAGTCAATTTGTCCTAGGAAGAATCAACTCCACCCAGCGAATTTGGTCCCAGATTCTGTTATTATTAACGATCGGCCAATTTGATATTGGAGTTGAGTTCGCCGTCACAAAGTGTTAAAATTTGACGAGATTCTTCCGATGTTGGATTCGAAGTGCCGAGTTAATCCGTTCCTAGGACTAATTGAACTTCAGAGTAAACTTCAAATTCTTTACCCATTGACTTGGGGAGTCAATTTTCTCCTAGGACCTATTGACTGGGAGTTAATTCTTCGTAGGACTCTCATATTACTCTAACAAAAAAGCACCTCTTAAGTTTACATTGATATCAAATAAGATTCGTCTTGCTTACCGCCGTCTTTCAATTTTTATTTGTTTACTTTGTCCTCACAACCGTGAAATTCAACGTTAATTCCGATCTCCACACTATTACTATGAGTTACTTTTACTTCTATGTTTTAAATTACAATCTATTTCGCTGCAAATGTTGTGGTTTGGTAGTGCGGCAATTAATAGACTTACTAGGATACCTTGACTTTTTCGCCGGTAGTCAATTCTTTGCAGATAAATACCTTTTGCGCATGAGATCAACGATAATCATTAATCACTCAAATATTGGGGAACCAGCGTCAGCGCAGTTTACGCCCAGAGTACATATTCTACGCCGGTGTAGGAGGCTGAATGCACTTCCTAGTACATAAAGACTCCGGGAGTTGTTTTTTCCTAGGACATATTGACTCCAGAGTTAATTAGGACAAAAACACTTCCTGGGAATAAACATTGAATGAGGGAGTTAATTCTTCCTAGGATATTATTGACTTGGGGAGTTAATTCTTACCTAGGACAAATTGACTGGGAGAGTTAATTCTTCCTAGGACATATTGACTGAAGGAGTTAATTCTTCCTTGGACAAATTGAATGGGAGAGTTAATTCTTCCTAGGACAAATTGACTGGGGGAGTTAATTCTTCCTAGGACCAAATGACTTGTGGAGTTGATTCTTCCTAGAACAAATTGACTGAGGAGTTGATTCTTCCTGGGACCAAATGACTTGTGGAGTTTATTCTTCCTAGGACAAATTGAGGCGAATATTTAGTATCGGGGTGCGTAAGTTTACTGGCGTTTCACAGTATCTTTTGGCATGCTGCGAGGAAGGTACCATGTTTTCTAATGACGACACTAACCCTAACCCTGACCGACTCTCACGACGCCTAACCCTAACCCTAACAGACACCCACGAAACCTACGCACTCCGATTCTAAATGTCTACCCAAATTGAATGGGGGACTCATTATTACTATCATTATCACTGTGTAGCCGGTATTTGACTGTTTTCGTTTGGAGGAGTTTTCTTCGTTGTTAATTGGTCCTACACCGAAGATACTTCTTATCTAAGACTACGCCATTCAATTTGTCCTAGGAAGAATCAACTCCACAAGTCATTTGGTCCCAGGAAGAATCAACTCCCCAGTCAATTTGTCCTAGGAAGAATTAACTCCCCAGTCAGTATGTTCTAGGAAGAATTAACTCCCCTAGTCAATATGTCCTAGGAAGAATTAACTCCCCAGTCAATTTGTCCTAGGAAGAATTAACTCCCCAGTCAATATGTCCTAGAAAGAATTAACTCCCAGTCAATTTGTCCTAGGAAGAATTAACTCCCCAGTCAATTTGTCCTAGGAAGAATTAACTCCCCCAGTCAATATGTCCTAGGAAGAATTAACTCCCCAGTCAATTTGTCCTAGGAAGAGATTAACTCCCCTGTTAATTTGTCCTAGGAAGAATTAACTCCCCAGTCACTATGTCCTAGAAAGAATTAACTCCCCATGCAGTCAATTTATCCTAGGAAGAATTAACTCCCCAGTCAGTATATCCTAGGAAGAATTAACTTCCCAGTCAATTTGTCCTAGGAAGAATTAACTCCCCAGTCAATTTGTCCTAGGAAGAATTAACTCCCCAGTCAATATGTCCTAGGAAGAATTAACTCCCCAGTCAATTTGTCCTACGAAGAATTAACTCCCCTGTCAATTTGTCCTAGGAAGAATTAACTCCCCAGTCAATATATCATAGGAAGAATTAACTCCCCATGCAGTCAATTTATCCTAGGAAGAATTAACTCCCCATTCGGTTTGTCCTAGGAAGAATTAACTCCCCAGTCAATTTGTCCTAGGAAGAATTAACTCCCCCAGTCAATATGTCCTAGGAAGAATTAACTCCCCAGTCAATTTGTCCTACGAAGAATTAACTCCCCTGTCAATTTGTCCTAGGAAGAATTAACTCCCCAGTCAATATATCCTAGGAAGAATTAACTCCCCATGCAGTCAATTTATCCTAGGAAGAATTACCTACCCCATTTCTGTTTGTCCTTGGGAAGAATTAACTCCCCAGTCAATTTTTCCTAGGAAGAATTAACTCACCCTAGTCAGTATATCCTTGGAAGAATTAACTCCCACAGTCAATTTGTCCTAGGAAGAATCAACTCCCTAGTCAGTATGTTCTTGGAAGAATTAACTCCCACAGTCAATTTGTCCTACGAAGAATTAACTCCCCCAGTCAATATGTCCTAGGAAGAATTAACTCCCCATCAATTTGTCCTAGGAAGAATCAACTTCACTGGAGTGTCTATTCACCAACAGGAGTGTTTTAGTCCTAGTAACAATAAACTCCACCGGTCAATTATTCCTAGTAAGAATTAACTCCACGCGTCAATATATCCTGGGATAAATAGACTCCAGAGTGTTTAAAAGGGGAGTCTATTCAGCCTACTACACCGGTGTAGTAGGCTGACATATTGACTGGGGAGTTAATTCTTCGATAGGACAAATTGACTGTCCAACTGTCTTTCTTCTCCCGGAATACCAGGGCGGATTCCTCTCTTTCTTCAACAGTTACCAGGATAGCGTCTCTGAAATCCCCAGTCTTCAATGTCTGCCTTATGTTAATATGTTCTATTGTTATTTCATTAATTGCTACTGCTACTTTTGTCTTTTTTCCTTACTATATATATATAATACCTATAGACAAACCTGTTTTATATATTACACTCATTAATTATCCATATAGATACCCTGCTACTGTAAACAAGGCATAAACATTGAAAGTTATACCACTACCGCCTATATATTTGAATTGGTCTCGTGTATATAATGTAATTAATTAAGCACCTTAATTTAATACTGTTCTGTTGAGTTATTTAGTTAATGTTCTGTTGCTACACATGCACTTTAGCCTTTTTTCGTAAAAAAAAAAAAAAAAAAAGGGGTTAGGCTACGTTACAATTACCACCTTGGTGGTCTATTGTTATAGACCCGAAGGACGAAGAAGGAGAGAGTTTTTCCACAGTGGTCCCGTAAGTGGGGTCAACCAAGAGCTCTCTCTCCGTCGAGGAAGTCGCTTTTCGTAACATTAATTCTTCCTTGGACAAATTGACTGGGGGAGTTAATTCTTCCTGGGACCAAATGACTTGTGGAGCTGATTCTTCCTAGGACAAATAGAATGGCTTAGTCTTAGATAAGAAGTATCTTCGGTGTAAGACCAATTGACAACGAGGAAAACTCCTCCAAACGAAAACAATCAAATACCGGCTACTCAGTGATAATGATAGTAATAATTAGTCCCACATTCAATTTTGGTAAGCATTTAGAATCGGAGTGCGTTGGTTTCGTGGGTGTCTGTTAGGGTCAGGGTTAAGCGTCGTGAGAGTCGGTTAAGGTCAGGGTTAGGGTTAGTGTCGTCATTAGAAAACATGGTACCTTCCTCGAAGCATGCCAAAAGATACTGTGAAACGCCAGTAAACATATGCACACCGATACTAAATGTTCGCCTCAATTTACCCTAGGAAGAATCAACTCCACAAGTCATTTGTTCACAAGAAGAATCAACTCTCTGTCAATTTGTCCTAGGAAGAATTAACCCCCAGGCAATTTGTCCTAGGAAGAATTACCCCAGTCAATTTGTCCTAGGCTGAATTAACTACCCCCAGTCAATAAGTCCTAGGAAGAATTAACTACTCAGTCAATTTGTCCTAGAAGAATTAACTCCCGGACAAATAATTTGTCCTAGGAAGAATCACTCTACAAGTCATTTGGTCCCAGGAAGAATCAAATCCCCCAGTCAATTTTTTCCTTGGAAGAATTCACGCCCGCAGTCAGTATGTCCTAGGAAGAATTAACTCCCCCATTCAATTTGTCCTAGGAAGAATTAAATCCCCAGTCAATATGTCCTAGGAAGATTTTTACTCCCCATTCAATTTTTCTTAGGAAGAATTAACTCCCCAGTCAATATGTCCTAGGAAGAATTAACTCCCCAGTCAATATGTCCTAGGAAGAATTATAACTCCCCCAGTCAATTTGTCCTAGAAAGAATCAACTCCACAAATCATTTGGTCCCAGGAAGAATCAACTCTCCCAGTCAATTTGTCCTAGCAAGAATTAACTCCCCAGTCAGTATGTCCTAGGAAGAATTAACTCCCCAGTCAATTTGTCCTAGGAAGAATTAACTCCCCAGTCAATTTGTCCTAGGAAGAATTAACTCCCACAGTCAATTTGTCCTAGGCAGAATTATCTCCCCAGTCAATTTGTCCTAGGAAGAATTAACTCCCCCAGTCAATTTGTCCTAGGAAGAATTAACTCCCCAGTCAATAAGTCCTAGGAAGAATTAACTCCCCATTCAAGTTGCCCTTAGAAGAATCAACTCCACGTGTCATTTGGTCCGATCTAAAACGAAAACACTCCCGGAGTGTTTATTCTCTGGGTGGAGTGTTTTTATCCTAGTATGGATTAACTCTGGAGTCATTATATATTAGGAGAAAAACACCCCCGGAGTCTTTTTGTCCTGGGAGTGCATTCAGCCTCCTACACCGGCCTTAGGCTATGCACTGGAAAAGCAAGCAGTTGCCTGGGGCGCCAAAATCATGGAGCGCCATTTTCACAAAAACTCTAACAGTTTTACGTTTTCACTTTTTAGTCAATTTTCATTACAATGATTAATGATTAGTTTCGTTTGAATTCAAAACTTTCACTTATAGTAATTATTGATTTCATTGCACCTTGTTAAGTAGCCTAAATCAAAATTTTCAACACCGCACAAATTTTAGTTCAACATTAAAATTCACTTATTTCACGCGTGTCTGTAGGTACTCTGCAGTTTGTGTCTGTAATTAATCAATGATTCCTAAAGTGTGCGTCCGTGCGTACGGGACTGCAAAACTTCGAAGCTGGGCGCAGACAAACAAAGGCATTGCGTCCATACACATACCTAAGTTCTGTTGTGGATGGATGCGTAAATTAACGATGGATAAATAAATTACAGATAGGCCTAAATTAGCCTAACGTCCAAAGCACGCTAAAGAAATACCGTGTGCCATTGTCTCAATGACTCACTGGGTGCGTTGCGGAGGCTACACTGACTCACCTGTATAAAAAATTCTTTACAGTATAAAATGACCCTGTGGGACTCCAAAAATGGATGGGTGTGGACAGTAGCGGCGCCAGGATTTCAGGTTTGGGGGGGCTAAAACCCCAATCCCTTCCCTTTCTCCCCTCCTCTCTGGTATTGGCAGTGATTACCCACTTTTGTTGGGGGGGCTGAGCCATGGTCTTCTAGATATTGACTGAGCCGCCGATAGGGGGGCTTCAGCCCACTCTAGCCCCATGCTGGCGCCTCCACTGGGTGTGGAGCCCATGACTCGTATCTATTTTGCATGGACTCCAATGCTGTGCTGTGGAACGTCCATGACTCCATGAAATCAGGCACTAACGGAGTCACTCTCTGCAATAGACCTGAACGTCCGTAAATCTGATGCTGACATATTGACATCTTTCGACTGAAAATGGCAACATTTAAAGAAAATATTGTAGGCCTAGTAGGCCCATATGATCTCTGTATCTTTATTTGTGGAATGCCGAGCAGACATCGCAGTTGCATTAATTAAGTTAATTATCTGTAAAAATCTGTAGGGCCTACATTTTAATAACAGTTTTCTTAATTATATCTAAATCAATTTATAGTTTTGAACGTATAAAATTAAAACTTTAATTTTAAAAGTCATATCAAGCCCTATGAAGTGTCGAAAGTTGATGGATGCTCAAAATCGTAAAAACAAGAAACAGAAGTAAGTAGGCCTATGAAAAATGAAAAAGGATGGCTTTACAACTAGCCTATTTCAGAAAAACTTAAACTATCGTACTTTAACTGTTTGGATTAGTGTCCAGTCATCAGCAAGTAATTCCTTTGTAATATACTAATGTGGCAGTTGTTTGCTTAAACTGCCTACTTTCAGCTTTATTGTGTTTTGATAAACTGAAACCTGAGGGAGAAAAACTACAAGCAGAAAAAATTCTGATTAGGCTACATGAACAAATCTTTTATTGTAATAAACATTTTTATGTTTCGGCAATTCGAAGAGTTTTTTGCGTTGGCAAACGAATTACCGAAACATAAAAAATATTTATTAGGCCCACATAAATTCAAATTATCCAGGGTTGAGTGTAGCCTACTAATAAATATTATTAGGCCTATTATTATTAGTTTACATATCGCACATTTTGCCATTCATGCAAAAATGTCGGCTACTTACTATGATTATTATTATTATTATTATTATTATTATTATTATTATTATTATTATTATTATTATTATTATTAATATAACAATAATAATGGTGGTAGTAATAATAGGATAATAATGATTTATTATTATTTTATTGTTTTGTTATTATTATTATTATTATTATTGTTATTATTAGTATTATTATCATACTTCGTCCCGATCTTTCAATAATAATAATAATAATAATAATAATAATAGGCCTAATAATAATAATATTATTATTATTATTTAACTCATTTGAGCGTAATGCTCTGGCTGGTTCATCATTGCGTTGGGACGTGGGGTGGACTGTGGAGTGGGGATCAGAGGGCGCAAAATGTATGCTTTGCCTGGGGCACCATTTAGACTACGACCGGCCCTACCTGGACGATTTTGAAGGTTGAATCGACCTACGAGGCCACTATTTTGCCAATGAATAGGGGCTTACGCGTTCAAAAACTGGTTTCGATTGGATTGGCGCTTCATCGTTAGACGCGTTTCAATTGGTTGGATGGTTATAAAGGAATTATTGCATTTTGTGACATGGAGTAGTATTAGAGAACGCATGGTGGAACCCCTACATGGAGTGATTCCGATGTACACTCAAGCGGGGAGCGGTCGTCAAGGTATCACCAGATCAATTCTCTTTGAGTACCCGGTAATGTTGAGGCAATACAGTCGCTGTAGAAAACGTGGCTTTAAATTTATGTTGCGCTGTCTCCTGATAGCGTAAGTAGGCCTACTTATGGCCCGAGGAGTTCTGGAACTAGGATCGACCCAAAACACCCCATTATGTTAGCGATGGCGACACTGAAAAGACTTGATATGAATGAACTTGATATTGAGTGAACGTGGGCCCCAGAAGAATAGCGCATTTAAGGCAACAGTTTAAGTTCCCCGAATATAATTTGTATAGGCCTATAATAGGCATAATTAGACACGCGTCAGCATGTTTGAACGCATATCCTAACAACTTTTTCAAATAGAATGCTTCCTGTGGGAGGGTAGTATAATAACTGCCAGCATTCCCATGAATGTTTAATGGGACCTTTTTGGTCGCTATTGAACGGCAGATAGCTCCACGTGGGCATGATGGCAGGTACGCATTTGTGCTTAGTAGAATATGTTGTTGCATGTCGCTCTTAATACAAGTGGAATATTTCTGCATAGACCGAGACCATGGTTAAGGGCAGCGATGTTCTGCTTGACTAGTTGTTAAGGTGTGTTTTCACGGATGACTAGTTTAAGAGCCATCCGGTGTTCATGTTTCGTCCCTCTAATGTAGAGAGGAACGAGGCAGTTAGTTAAGAGAGCTTGACGGGAAAGGTTTTCGCCTGACGAGGTCTTGGTTTAGTTAACACCGTCAAGTCTCGAGTTGTACCTAGTTAAGGTAGTTTAAACCGCACCAGGTTTTCTATCTTTCGTCATTGTGATGAAGTTGATGTTGAACGAGGAGCTGCAATGGTTTCGCTGGTTTTCCTGTATCGTTTCAATGTGTGACGGTTTTCACATGGAATACGTATGTAGACCTATATTGTTCTTTGCTTGTAAATAAAGCGAGAGTTTTATTGTACCCTAGACTTCTTCCTAGTTAGCTTGGAACTAGAGGGGGACCTCAATGTATAGACCTATGAGAGGTTGTCATATAACAAAACTTGTTCGACACTGCTCTTCAGACCTTTACATTGGGACAAGTTTGGACTCCTTTCCGACGTTATTTTTTGGTTAATTTTCACGTGTAGTTCCCATTGTGCAACCACTTAGGCCAACATGTTTACAAATCATTGTTAAGCTGAAACTCTCTCTATAGAAAATTATGTAGGCCTATTCCTTGCTGCATTGTCAACTGGGCTTTCCAACGGATTAGGGCTCGTGAATAATCTGGTGGCCTGTGCTTAGCTGAGTAGCGCTTTAGAAATTTTGAATTTTTACCAATACTATTACGATTAGAATACTGATCTAGGCCTACGACTTCAAACAATTGTTAAGTGCAGGCGATGGCCTATGTAACGGCGCAAGAGAAGTCATTAGATTATATTAGATAAGCCTATTGTTGTAATTATTCATGCATCAATTACATCGTACTTCTAGGTGTTTTGCATAGTCGTTTGAAGACGTCGACTGTCTGTGAGAGCGCAGAGTGAGAGATTCATCACACACCTATATACAGCAGTAATTATTGAAGAGCGGAGAAACTCAAATACCGTATCTAATTAAAGATACCAGACTTTTTAAAAAAAATTAAAAAATTTAATGACGTAATCACAAAAGATACTATCTTAGTTACATTAGACGTGGAATCACTTTACAATAATATAATATACCCTTGGACTTAAGGAATAGAATTTATCATAGATCATTACCGGTACCAGTGCTCTAAGACATCGAAATGTTGGGAAAATATTGATATTAAACCTATAATTTTGATCCAATCCCCATGGAAATTAAGGTATCCATTGTCACCATCACCATTATTCTGTTTTCTTTTTAGAGTTTTTCAACTCCTTTTTTGTTGTCGTATATTTCTTAATTTTTCTCAAATTTGCCAGAGACACGTGTAATAATGATTTATCCTACTATCAAGCCAAAACAAATTCAGTAGAGGTTAAGTTAAGGTCATCATCGTCATGAATCAACTCAATAAAAACATCATTTATATTTATATCACAATTAATTTCCTAGCAGAATTTTATATTTAAACGTGTCAAAGACTTGCGTAATAATGATGTGTAGCCTATACCATACCTTTAAGTCAGCATTTCTTTGGTAAGGTACTCATTTCTTCGTGTTTACCATCATCGCCATTGTCGTGTCATCATCGTAATTTTTACTTTGCCGTCATCGTCGTTATCATTATTAGGCCTACCGTCATCATCAACAGCGTCATTATTATTATCGTCATTCATTTCCACAAAAGATATTCTGTTTCTTGACAGAGCATATATTATTCGCATGCGACCACAACGCGGTCTTGGTTTTGGAAAGTTCCACTTGTACATCGTAATCGTATTCTCGAAATCTATGCAGCGACCAAAAAGCTTTACGCCTCCCATGGCTCTATAGTCGCCCTGGTGACCTTTCTCCAAGGCCAGGACAGTGGCGCTGAGACGGCTGAGCAGCGTTACCACTCCTTGGGTTTTTCCCAAGATCTTGGTTTTTTTAATCCGACCTTGGGTTCTGGGTTTTTTCCTGAAGACCTTGGGTTTTTTCCTTGGGTTTTTAATTACTTATTAATTTATTAACTGAATCATATACTTCACGTAAAAATTCAACTTTCCTCTCCAAAATAATTAAAATCGTACAAAATGACAGTGATAATAAAATAAAACAAAGATCATAGATTGTCCATTACGGTCTGGATGATCGAGATCAATAAAAGTCTTAATATTTGTGCAGCGTGGTCTATGCTATTGCTAAATATAGAATTAGTATAGCTCTAAAAGCAGATTGCATGATTTGCATCATTGCTCTTTTTCCGGAAGTCAAACTTTTGCCGCTTTGCGCGTTCGAAATAAAGTCAAAGTCTAAAATATTATATTTTTTACTTTAAGTAATTAAGTTTAAACCAAAGTTTAAAATCAAAGTAAAAAATTGGAATGTGTGATAGAAGTAATAGTTCCAGCGATCCGGACTATGATGAAACGAAAAACAAAGTCAACAAACGTAGTAGCAGCAGTGTTGCTAGTGTTACTAGTGCAATAGGCCTATATCCAGCTAAAAAAAAACGAAATCATGGTATCAGCAGTCATTTAATAACAATTATTGGCTTCAAGATCCGGAGCTCAAGGATTGGATTGAAGCTAATTCTAAAGACAGGTTTGTGGTCAGATGCAAGGTATGTGACTTTAGTCTCTCGAATATAAAAAAATTGTCGCTGTTAGAATTTTGAATTTAAAAAAAGACATGACAAATATCAAGACGTTCTTTGTAACTCCCAAGACACCTTCGTTAAGAGAACAAGTGGCCAAAGCCGAACTCCTTCATGTTGAATTTTGGTTTAAATTGAGCAATGATCACATGAAATTCGGACTTTTGTCAAACTTTATGTGTGGACTCATGGCTCTGCCACACTCGTCGGCATGTGTTGAGAGAATTTTCTCACAGGTAAATATGGTCAAGACTGCTCAAACGAACAAACTGCATGCTGAAACTGTTGCCAGCCGTCTACTTGCTAAACAAGCAATTGCTAGAGACGGTTTTCGACTGCCATGCTTGGACTCCTTCCAAGTCTTTGGTTGCGGATGTTGCTGAAGGACGTTGTCATCAGCGTTACAGTGAGAGACAAAAACTTACAAAAATGCAGGTAAGCACAACTTTGGTTACATTACCTCCTTCTGAAGAAGAAGATGTTTATGACGTTATTGGCGTATTGAAGTAAACATTTGAGCGTTTTAAGGTTTGAAAATTTGAAATTAAATAAACAAACTTCATTTGAATCATATGACTTGATTGCTACATTAATTCGTCATATTTTCAATTAACATTTTCAAATTTTGACCAATAGAACAAAAAGTTTATTTTAAAAACCGGTTTAATTGCATTATATTATAATATTTATCATTTATAATATATGATTTATTAATTATTATGTTATTATCCCCCTTAATGTTTCAAAATTTTGCTGAAAAACTGATCTTGGGTTTTCTTGGGTTTTTTTATCGTCTGATCTTGGGTTTTTTATTTTTATTGAGTGGCAACACTGCGGCTGAGTCGTAAGTCGTGGAATATCAGTCTGTATCTATTTGAAATTCCAATTTTATATTTATTTGTTGAAATTTTTGTTCATAACTGTTTGCGTATCGCTTGCCGTTATCGAAAATTAAGCGACATAAACTGAAAGGAGCCCGGTTAAAAATGTGAGAGAAACGAGCAGCAGCTGCAGCAAGTTCTATGGAGGGGCTTTTGAGGGGCACTGATTCCTCAGCAATTTCAGATGAACAAGACAATAAATCCAGTCATGCCACGTCAGTTTCGTCAGCCAGAGTGAAGTAGCGCTTCTATTACGCCTAATGTTGCTGAAGTTCTCAAAGACTTAAGTTGACAATTTTCCATTAGGCCTACAGCTAGGGGGTGTCCGGACAATTCGGCGCAAGACAATTACGCGCCGGACAGTTTGGCGCAAGACAATTCGGCGACAGACAGTTCGGCGCGGTCAATTCGGCGCACGACAATTCGGCGCATGGACAATTTGGCGCAAGACAATTCGGCGCAGCTATTTAGATTAAGGAAACTGAGATCGGCAACAGCAGCAAACATAAGAAATCCATTGTCAGAAAAGGAAACGGCGCAAAATAAGATTTCCGCGCGCACAAAACCAGGTTGTATTGGCCCAACTGTAATGTATATATTAAATATATTTATTAATTGACCTTTCAAAAGAAGTTGGTTTAGACTTTAGAGCATAGTAGATTTGAAATTTAATTTCAAAGGAATTGTCTGGATAGCTGCTTGGTAACTTGGTTCCTGAACCACCCAATATAATAAGGGTATATCCTCGTAACCGTTGCATCAATTGTAATAAAATTTGCAGGGTATAGATAGAATAGACTGAAGTTCATGTGTACCAAATTTAGTACCTATAGTACTACAAATGACCAAGATATTTTACAAAGTCTAGTGATCTACTTTATCGTGGACACAGTGTATATATCTGGACAATGATTGTGTATTAAAAGTTAGAAATATTTACTTCTCTAAATCATTAGTAACTGTAGTATTTTATACAAATACAAATATAATTGTACTATGCAATTCGGCGAAGGTTCGTTATTGTACAACCTGTTCGCAGCTAGAGACAATTCCTTTGAAATTAAATTTCAAATCTACTATGCTCTAAACCTGGGATTAGTCAGTAATAATAGTCCCAGTCTAAACGAACTTCTTTTGAAAGGTCAATTAATAAATATATTTAATATTTACATTAGGCTACAGTTGTCGCCGAATTGTCTTGACTCTTGCGCCAAACTGTCCGGCGCCGAATTGTCTTGCGCCGACTTGTCATAGCACCCAGCTAGGATCACCCTATCCTACATAATAGCTAATTCTTACATAATAGGCTAATTCCTAGATATAGGCCTACTCTATAATTAGTCTAATTCCTACATAGGTTGTGGAGCGCGGTGGTGTAGGGGTATGTTCGGTGCATTGCAGCCGGAGGGTTGCGGGTTCGAATCCACCTCAAGCCGCCACGTAGGGACCCTGTGACGTGTAGGTTGACAGGTCTACGCAGATCGCCATTGGACATTAGAGCTAGTAGGCCACGCCCACAGCGATCCAACAGTAGGCTATGCATACTGACCGCTGACGCTAACACGTCGCATTCGGTATAGACCATGACTTGTAGCAGTATCATGATGTAACGTGCTGTTACTTAATATACTTTATTGTTACTCTTGTCAACCTACACGTCACATCTTCCTTCTCTAAGTAAAGTTATCTAATCGTTAATCAGTTACTGTACTTCCTAATCTATAATTCCTACTGTCGACCTATGTCGTCACAGACCCTGGGCAAGTCCTTCACTCTGAATTGCTCATGCGCTTCGGCGTGAAACTCCGATTCAGTGTCCGCGCTGTAGTCGGGAGCGCCTCTGATTAGAAATCTTGAAGGGGCGCTATATAAATATCTGAAACGAATGAATATAGGCTGTCCTACATATAGGCTAATTCCTACATATAGGCTAAAATCTTATCTTAAGTAATGTTAAATATAGGCTAATTTCACATAATCTTACATATAGGCGAAGTCCTACATAATAGGCTAGTGCAGTCCTTAATGATCAACATGGTTGATGCTTTCCTTTAGAACTGACTGATGACGCGTTGAGCGATTTCTGTGTGGCTGCATTCAAGCGTTTGACGTGATGATGTAGACGAGGTCGACCTCTATCAAATAGTTCGGGACATCATAAAATTGAAGACTACCTTCATTGCAGCACTGGTAAAAGTTATGGGCATATAATTGCACTTAATCAATACCGGTATCCAAATAACTGGCTTATAGATACAGCCGCTTACTATAAGGGGAACTACGGTACCAGAGTACTTACTATTTCGGTATATTAAAATTGCAGAAATGACATGTACTTCACAATAAATAAGAGGTAAAAATCAGGCTCTAACTGGACATCTTTCTGCAGAAGTTGACCCAGTCACTCAGAGTCGTGGGCACTCGGGTCCATAGTTATTATCTGCAAAGTTTAGATTTTCAAATAAATTGCTTATGAAGGCCATTTATTTTAAGTAGTATCTACTTCTGACTGTGTTTAATAGAGTAGTTGTAGATGTGTCTAAAGGTGGTATATAAATATCTATTTATATGAATATAAATTATGACCAAGTATTTGGTTAGGGTACTGCCCAAAACCCTTCTGTTCTGTTGTCGTTTTCTGTTTCAAGCATAAACTTAACTGTAGTGATGGGGTAATTTTTAATTAAGGTTAAGAGGCTCATTTTTACACACGCAGGACCTTCTTAGAAGTATGGTTCCAAGGTCATAGGATCTTTTGGTGTAGGTGCAAATATAACCACAGCAACAAGACATCTGATCTGATAATAATAAAATCCAGTGTTGGAAACAATTCCAGTTGCTAAAAGAATGAGAAAAATAAAATTAAGTTTGGAATACTTCCCAGTTGCTAACAGGGTTTGGAAAATAAAATCCAGTCTCAGAGTTTCGAAACTTAGGTAGAACTTTCAGGATATCAAAATGCCAGTGTTTATGAATATTGTGTTTTTGCTCATGCAAAGTAGTCTGCATAATGCATATATGTCTAGTTTTGTTGCATGTTTGTATGTTCCATTCTATAAGAACCTACCCAGAATTTCCAGAGTACTAAGTGAGAATGCGAAATAACAGTAAGATGTTTGTTTTGGACAGTATTTTAGTGGGTGCTCCCAGAGATAACATCACAGAAGCAACTGCGCCTCCAAAAGTCCGCCAGATCGTTCGTCCAGGGGCTGTCTACCAGTGTCCTTACTCTTCACGAAGGAACGATTGTGTTGCTGTTAAACTGGATGTTGAAGGACAGTAATGTGTGAACTACCACTTGGTGTGCTGTTAGGTGTTTGAAACCTAGTCGGAAATAGCAAGTTTGAAGGCATTTTATGAAAGGAGAATGAGCATGGGAGCATGAGTTGTCAGTTCTGTTCCTTGGGGAAGTGGAGGGGAATTCCCAGGGTAGTACTGGACTTCTGAATGGTGACTGAGCCAAGAGCTTGTAGAATATTGTAAGTAATCTGATCCTTTTATGAATCTATCCTTGAGCTGTACAGTCTCTGTTCACACCACATAATTTATAAGTGAAACTATGAGAGTGGCTGGATGAAGGAGGAGGCCACGCTGATGATCTTTGTTATCTCACAGTGTCGTTAAACTGAAACTACTACTGAGAGTGGCTGCTACACTGAGGCTTAGCACAATGTTTTCTAGCAGCAGTGTAAGGACCCGAGGATTAACCCCTAGTTGCATGCATGGTAGTCCAGTGGTTAGCAACTGGGCTTATCCCAGATATTGAAAGTTCAGATTCTCACCCCTGCAGAAAGATATTTCACGATTTTTGTTCTACTTGTGCCCCAGTGAATTGTCTGTATAGACTTACACTGTTAGGTGGGATGGTCAGACTGTGAAGGTGTCCCAACTTAGCCTCATTGCTAAAAAGTGAAACTGAGAGCACTTCATGCCCATTGTTATCTCTCACAATTAGCTTAATAATAATAATAATAATAATAATAATAATATCTTTTCTTTAATTAAGCGCCCGACAAACGCACTGCGCTGTACATTTACATGTTATGCAATTGGAAACAATCCTAACTAGTTAACTACTAACAGAACAGACAGCCTGCAATACACGGCGCTAATAGCAGCCTACAAAGCATATCTGCCCTACGGGGCTCGAACTCGGCACCTCTCGCTCTCTACGCCAGCTGTTATCCAACGCGCCACCGGACCCCCCATGACTGCTGTTCTTTTCTTCTTTGCTAATTAATGGCTGTTCTTTTCTTCTTCATTAAATGACTTATTTTCTTCACAATTAAATGACTGGAGTTCTTGTCTTTTTTGCTAAATGACAGCTGTTCTTTTCTTATAATTAAATGACTTCTTTTCTTCATGCTTAAATGACTGATGCTCTTTTCGTCTTTCTCCGAGCACTCTGTTGTCTCGAGAATGGTTTGACTCTGATGCTGTGAAGTATACGTATAAGTTTACATTTCAGGGAAGGAAGTTTACCAATTGGGTATAATGAACAGGTGGAAAGGGCTAATTCAATTAATAGGTAGGTGACTTTATTAGGGGTTGGGGCTATTCCTGGACTTTAAGCTACAGATGCCCACATGGCTGTTCTTGTCATTTTTCATCAGAGGGGCATTACCCAGTGCCTGCTGGTAAATTTATTTTTGCTGGAGCTGTGGGCTCTGGGCAGGCGCAGCTGCCATCATAGCTGTTGCTACTGACCTGTTAGGGATGTGCTAAAGGGTTAATAGGTCTAACTACTTCCACAGGATTAGTGGTATGGTTTGCATTAAATCCCGGAAAAGAGAAACAGAACAAGAGCAATGGAGAGTGATACTGAGACTCCTAAAGAGACAAACAGAGAGTGACTGAGCAAAACAGAAAGATTCAGGTGTGTTCTGGGAGACTAAGGAGGCAGTGCTATAGAGAGAAGGAGATTAGGGAGAGAGGGAGAGGGACAGATAGCCAGCCAGACAGACAGACGGATGAGTGGACATACTGGATGGAAGAATAATAAGGGAGAAAATGAGGGAATGGTTGGGTGAAGGGCAGTGTTATTTCAGTTACAGTTAAAGTTATCTAATTTATTATTTTTCAGTTAAAGTTATAGTTAAAGTTAACTGCAATCAGATTTTTCAGTTTCAGTTATTTTTTTTATTTTTCAGTTACAGTTTCAGTTATTTCTCTTTATTTTTCAGTTATAGCATCAGTTATTTTTTTCACAAGTCACGACTAACGACATAGGCCTACTGACCACAAGTATTCTGAACTGTTACCAGAAATATTTACGCAGCAAATCAATCTGATTTTACGAATTGTCGGTTTACTTTAAGGAAAACATGATGTTCCAGATTAATCTAATTTTATATGAAACTGGGGTAAGTCAATTCACTCCAGTGGAAGACTAGAGTAGAAGTTCAATTTGTAATTGTAATCGAGCATTTATATAGCGCCATTCAAAAACAGAGGCGCTCCCGACCCAGGCCAGTGTCTTCACTGGTAAAGAGAGAGGTTTTCAGGCGCTGACGGAACTGGTCAAAAGAAATAGAGAAAAGATCAGTCTTGAGGGAGTGAGGTAACTGGTTCCAGCTATTTGGACCAACAATAGCGAAACTAATGGACTGGGCCGTAGAAGTACGCACCCGCGGGACAACCAAGTAACCATGGGCCGAGGACCGAAGGGAGGAATGACTGGGCAGAGAAGATACTGGGGTACAATATGCCCTAAGATAGAGAGGAACAGAGCAAGCAAGACAGCTTCGCATGAGGGAGCAGACCTTGAATTAGATGCTTTGGCGGATGGGGAGCCAGTGAATTGGGAGTAAGAAAACAAATAAGTAAAAATGAGGCAATCCATGAACTGCAATGATTCGTAGAGTGGTCCTGGCCAGCAACAGTGTGAACACAACATCAACTCTTGTCGTCTGCGGCCTTGTAAAAAAAATATTCCCACACGCCACTTTCTACTTTTCGACCACTATTTGGCTTAAACAGTGTTCTCGTAGTCGTCGATTGTTTTACGAATTTACGGTTTAGTGCCAACGACAACACAATGAAAAGAAAAGGAACCGGAAATGAAACGAACATAGAAAACTGACCGTAGACTATAGAGTAAGATTACCATTCAAAAAATAAGTAAGAAAAACACTCATGGTTTATTTTCAAGTTAACTTTTGTTATTTTTCAGTTATACAGTTTTTGTTTTTCAGTTACTATTACAGTTTCAGTTATTCAACATTTTTCAGTTTCAGTTACAGTTACAGTTAACTGACCAACATTTTTCAGTTATTTTGCTATTTCAGTTACAGTTACAGTTAATAGAAATAACACTGGTGAAGGGTGAAGTGGGCAAATGGATGATATTTGCAGAGGGGTTGGACTGGCAGTGTTGGAGTAATTAGTGGTGCTTCAAGTGCTTGCCTCTGCTTTAGTTATTCTGATGAATGTATAAAGAATCTTAGGAATGCAATGAAATAGCACCATGTTGGTCCTTGGCTTCTGTTGAGGTTCACTAGTCACTGGTGTGTAGGCTCTAGCCATGGCCTTTTCATCTGTGTAGGACTTGAATGTGTGGCTGAGACAGCTTGAATATGACTTCCATTCATAGTATTGCTCATCACCTTTAGGTGTATTCTTAAAAGCATGTTTTGTTCAGGCGAAAAGTCATTCAGTTAAACAGGCAACCAACAGTTACTGACTGAATTCTATGACTGTTTATCTACAATGCTATTAAAGATAGTGCATGATGTCTAAAGTAAATGGAATCCATGCATTTACTCCAAGTATATGGATGGATCCGGAGTTTAACGACTTGGCAACAAAGGTGTGTTGACATCCGCATGTGGACAGTTCTCACCTCTTTTCATTTGAAATAAAGTGAAGTGACTTTAAAGTCATGTCATGCCTTATTTTGACACAATTTTCATTATGTTGTTTACCATCTATGTTGTAAGCTCTGTGTGAGTGTGTGAAGTGGTCTGTTGGTTAAAGCTTTGGACTGTGAAATTGAGGTCAATACCTGCCAGGGGTGAAAGACGTTTCAAGATTTCTGTTCCACTTGTGTTACCCCAACTATGTCAGCTAATGAGTACACTGACCGTACACTGTCTGGGGGAAGATCAGGTGGTGAGGGAGAGGAATGGCCACCCATCCTCATGTGCAGAAGCTAAGAAAGTGAAGTTACTAACACTTCATACCCATGGCTGACAAAATAGAGGGGAGAAAGGTCATGAAGCTCAAGTTATAAATTGCATGGCAGCATGTTCCAGAAACTCCTGTTTTGTTTGGGATGGGGGTTGGGGGGGTGAGGGACTGACCATAGTGAAGCTACCATGTTGTATTACAAATGGAGGAAAGGTCTACTGTTCATTGCTGCACACAATTCTTGGCACAGATATATTGTTCTGTGGTGCTACTAATTTTGCTGTGGGTTTTATGCTAGCAGGATAGATGTCAGAATGTAATGAATAACAGAGAAATGTGAAATATAATACGTCTTATGTTCTCTTATTATATGGCAGACTGATAACGGATTCAATTATGGATAAGAACACCAACATATGAATCTACTGCTATGACGTTTAATTTTCTAACTTTTGTTGTCAGTACCACTTTATGCCATTTTGTGGTGGC
This sequence comes from Aporrectodea caliginosa, assembly GCA_020284085.1. NCBI lineage: Eukaryota > Metazoa > Annelida > Clitellata > Crassiclitellata > Lumbricidae > Aporrectodea > Aporrectodea caliginosa. The sequence continues at coordinate 155,729 of JACEVL010001048.1, forward strand.
TGTAAAAACTGAGTTTAGTGAGTTTAAAGAAATAAAGCCAATTACAACCAAAGCAGTCGATAGATCAATCACCTGTGCCTCTCCTGCTGTGAATAAGGATGACTATAACACATGTACATATCAAACAATACAAGTACAATGTAAGTACTGAGACAGACTAGCAGCCCTCTTACTGAATGCAGTACATCCAACGATTATTGAATTTGTTTTTATTGCACAGAACAGGTTTTAGGTTACAATCATGAAAAAGCAAGTACAGTGCAACAGGAGCCAAGAAAAGCTAATAGCCTAGCTTATACTAAGGTTGGCCCCTCTTTCTTGATTATTATTCATATACTTGATTAGGACTTAAATAGGACCTAAATAAAAGTAAAAGTAGTAACAATAATAATAACAATAACAGCAGTACAGCACCACATTAATACCAATATCAATAATGACTTAATAATAAACTTAGTAAAAAAATTAGAAGATTGGTAAAGTAGTGCTAACATATTAAATGTTGAAGACAGATACAAGTATATTGACCAAAAAGCCACACAACATTAGAATATTTTAAAAACAATATCTTTTAAAAAAATTTCTTGAAAATGTAGAGAGTACTTTCCCTCTTAACATCATCTGATAAAGAGTTCCACAATCGAGGACCAACAATTCTGAAGCTATTAAAACGACAAGCAGTGCGGGCATAGGGGACAACATATTTAAAGATACGTTTATTCACAACAAAGGTAGAAAGCACAAGGAAAAAGAATTAAGTACAGACAGAAACAAAAACTAGCATACATGAAAATGATCACTTCTGTGATCTAATGCAGATATGTCAATATCGTACTTTAATATCACAAAGTGGTACAAGTTCCATATTGTAGCTATATCTTTGCCACAAACTCTGAGGACACTATTATGACTTCCATATAACAATTGACCAAAAAGTTTAGTGTACACATGTGTAGTATATGAATAAGGTCTATCCGACCAGAATAGAATTGGATGTCCTTAACAAATTCCCATTTATGCATGTTCAAAATCTTTCTGTACGGTAAACATTATTCCAACACACATTCAACTGACGCATCTGGGCTGTTGGCAAGTTAATAGACTCTAACGAATTAGTTAACAGCGGTAGGACAAAGGATACCATCAATCTAAATTTCACATGCTCGGAGACATATTTTGAATGACAGAATATGGCATTAGCAGACGCATAAAAACGTTTAATTGCAACCAAGCAAAACCCTGGAAATCTGCATGAAAATCTATTACTTTGTTCAAATTGTGCTTACCAAGCCAGTGTTCTTGGACAGCAATAACATCATTTAGACTACACAGCTCATTTAAATACAAACTACCTTGATTGTAGCCATACATGTTATATGTAGATATTAATAGCCATAATTAATAAATTTACAGTCTGTCTGCTGAAGTACCAATCCCTTAATTCTGCACCAGATGGCCCCAAGTCTTAATCAAAAGCAGCACTCGCCATGTCAAAGTGAATGACCATATTAAAAGATGTAAGTCTTCCTTGCCACTTCTCCTTCCTCTCAAGCATACGACAATTTGACACAAAAATTCCATTTTCCTCAAGACGCCTCTTTAAATTCTCCTCTGTTGTGTCTAGAGCTAACCATCCCACAAAGAGCTGCCACAATAATACTTGAAACTAACGTAGTTCTGTTATCGGAAGACTATAATCTCGGTATAGATTAGCAACAGGTATACTAAGAGGGGCACGTTGCAATGCGGAACAGGTCGATAGTCGGAAGGATCGATAGTCGGAAGGTTCAATAGTCCGAAGGTTCGAAGATCCTATGGTCGTAGCAGTTGGATCGATGAAAAGAATTCTTGCTTAAATAGAAGTTGGATTGATGAAAATAATCCCAGCTGAAATGGAAGTTGGAATGATGAAAAAGTCATAGTATAAGTAGGAGGGTAAACATTTAGAATCAGGATGCGTAGGGCTTCTCGCATTGGTTAGGGTAAAGTTAGGTGTCACGAGGGTCGGTTGGGGTTAGTTCCGTCAGTAGAAATTGGTTTGATGAAAATATTTTATAGTTTACTTTAAGTGGAAGCTGGATTATGTCAAATGTCCTAGTGGAAGTAGAATTGTAATTGTAATTAGCAACTTCTATTGCACCGGTGTCTAATTCAAAAGGTATCAACCAATGGCACATCAAAACCAATCCCTAATCAGGTCAACATCCAGAAGATCGATCAGTCATAAGGCGGATAAGCAGTTTGAAAGAGGCAAGTTTTCAGCCGAGAACGAAATGACACAAGCGACTGAGCACAGCGCACAGACACAGAAGAGAATTCCAAAAAGTAGGCCCAGCAACCGAAAAAGCTCGTTCACCAAGAACAGTTCTTGATTTAGGTATGACCAGACAAAGACAATCAGATGACCTAATTGAATAATGATAAGTCTGGGGAATAAGAACATATTTAGAAGTAGAAGTTGGATCGATGCTCAAACTATAATATGCTACAATAAATGAAACTGGTTAAACTTTATTTTACGTTGCTAAGTTATTTCATATAGTCACTTTAAAATGGAAGCTGGATTGATGAAAAATTGCTTCCCTAAATGGACGTAGGCAAATGTCCCGTGTCCCGACTTGACCTAGTCCACTTTCAAATGTTTTGGCTTAACACTAGAAGGACGGCATGGGTCATTTTTGACCCATAGCGCACTTTGCGAGCGTGCCATGTAGCACCCAGTAAACATTAAAGGAAAATATTTTATGATATCTATGGCATTGTGGCCGCAAAGGCATAGAAGAAAAATCTTATTAATAGCTGGTCAGGTATAGGAGTTAGAGCAGCGAATACCTAGAAGGACGGATTGGGGTCATTTTTGACCCATGACACTATTACTGCAAATGCCTATTTTTCTGGTGGTTATCGTATATTAACCTTACTTATTTATGACGGCATTGCAAAGCTCACGTTCTTCCCGCCATTTGTAAACAGTTTTTTTTATTGTTTCAAGCACAATTGATATAAAAACAGCTATATCCGAAGGTTATCAATACCTGCGCTAAAATGAGTCGTCGTGTACGATTATGTGCATACAGCAAACCAAGCCCTTCGTTTGATTCAAGAAATCGGTGAGGACAATTCTGCGAATCGGAAGACAATGATAGTGATGCCTCTGTCTCAGATACCGGAATACACAACCTGTCCGTTGAGGCAAGAAGCAGTTCTTCTGTTCTAAGTGTCGAAGTGATCATGGTGGACAAGACGAACCGTTAGCCATTCCAAATCCTGAAGTTCCTATCTCTGGAAGTGTGCGTGCATGTGGTCGAGGGGGTTCTCGTGGTCAAGGACGAGATCGTGGTAACAGATGGGGTCGCTCATCATTTCAACATCGTGACAGCACAAATGCAACAGCTACAGAATCCAGGGAAACATCAAGAGACGGCACTGTCTGGATTGTGATTTCATCCGATGATGCACCTCGTGGAAGGCTAAACAGTCAGAACGTGCTCAGCGAAGTTTCAAGACTTATAACGCTGTTTGCGACCAGTGGAGGCACCAGGATATCAGGTTTGATTTCCCACTTTTTGGGGGTGAGCCCCACCCCACCCCCATCCCTCTGGCGCCGCCACTGTTTGCGACACAGCGAATAAGACAAGATTCTATTTGAGCGACTTTCAACTTCTAGCTGATGAAGGCATGATGCGCTATATCATCCAACGATGCACTGAAAGGGAAGCACGAGCGTGTCAGTATCGCTTGAGGAACTTGACGCCTCTAAGTAGTAGGCCTACCTTCAGGTACTTTAGGGGCAGCATAAATAAATTAAAAGTTTAACATTCTGAAAGCTTATTACAATGAGATCAGTAAATCATTCAGTTATTGTCAGGAATTGTTCAAAAATGCGTGGTGTTTCTGCGGCGGAATATTCCGCCACGAAAGCGCATGAAGAAATTACTTCTGCGGCGGAAGGTGTTTAGCATTTTATCTAATGACAACTAATCCTGACCCTAACCGACCCTCACAACGCCTAATCTCATCATAACCGACCCTCACTACGCCAATTGATAGAAGTAACGCAGTTTGGACAATGCGCATGCGCCGAAGTTTGCTCATGCGCAAAGGTCTTCTGTCGCGGAATTATATCAAAAATATTACTTCTGGGGCGGAATTTTCCGCTGCAGAAGAATTATCCTTAAAAATACATGATTTCTATCAATGAAACTGTATGGGTCAAAAATGACCCATTCCGTCCTTTTTCCGCCACGCAGCGCATGAAGAAATTACTTCTGCGGCGGAAGGTGTTTAGCATTTTATCTAATGACGACTAATACTGACCATAACCGACCCTCACAACGCCTAATCTCACCATAACCGTCCCTCACTACGCCAATTGATAGAAGTAACGCAGTTTGGACAATGCGCATGCGCCGAAGGTTGCGCATGCGCAAAGGTCTTCTGTCGCGGAATTATATCAAAAATATTACTTCTGGGGCGGAATTTTCCGCTGCAGAAGAATTATCCTTAAAAATACATGATTTCTATCAATGAAACTGTATGGGTCAAAAATGACCCATTCCGTCCTTTTAGGTGGTAGAAAAGAGCCGTCCTTCTAGTGTTAAAACACAATACCCGTATTAACTGCTGCTAACGGTTCTTCGATTGGTGACGGAGATGAGTTTTACAACGAGTTTGTTTACCTTCGAACAGTTTTACCAAAGCTTGTAAGCATGCCAGACAAAGGTACAGATCTAAAATGGGTTGACTTTTTTTAAGCAACGAACTGTTCAAACTTGCAAAAACTTATTGAGCTTATGTTGTCGGTGCCATTGAGCAATGCTCCAGTTGAAAGACTCTTTTCTATAATGAGAACCTATGGACTGACCAACGTAACAGAACGTGAGCTAAACTTATCGAACCTGAATTTCTTGTGAAAACAATTTATAGAATCACAAGTGTGGAGTTCTACAACTTTGTTTTAGGACAGAAACCGTTGTTAAAAGCGGTGAGGAGTAGGCTTAATTTAAAATATTTCTTTAAATCAAAATCATGATCATTGCATAAGAAAGCTGCTTGAAAACTTGATCTGATTGACAGAATCTGCATGTGTTCTTAAAGTTAAACTACTTAATAAAATCTCAGTCACAAAATTTCAGAAACCAATGTTGCAATTAACCATGATTTAGAATTTAATAGCAATTACCACTCCTCTGGATCACTTCCCAGCATTCGGTGCGCCCTACCTCTACTAGGGTGGTCGCATCTCTAATGGAACATTTCCAACTAAGTTGTTGACTTTCTCCAACTCGGCATTCCGTGCCAATTGGTATAACCATAACCATAACCATCATTTTATTGTAGCCAAACCGGTATTACACAGATAATATTACATATAAGTATTTCGAGTGGTTACAATAGGGGACCAGAAGGGACCTTGGTCCCACTAAGTAGGGCCCCCTAATTAACAGATTCAGTATTGGATGGCGATTAGTTAAACAATAACAGCTGCAGTTTTACAGTTTGACATTATGTAAATATTTACAACATATGTGGCAGTCTTTGGTAACAGACCTCGACCCGTTCATAAGTATGCAAACAGACTGGCAATGTAACAGTAATGACCCGTTCATAATTATGCAAACAAACTGGCAATGTAACAGTAATGACACATTTCTAGCAAACCACATATTTTAGCATCAATCTTTGGTAACAGACCACGACCCGTTCATAAGTATGCAAACAAACTGGCAATGTAACAGTAATGACCCGTTCATAAGTATGCAAACAAACTGGCAATGTAACAGTATTAAAGTAATGTATGAAAGTAATGTAGCCAAATAATTATCAGGATTGAACAAAATCTAGGAGAGGACTGGCCACCTCACCTGCCAGAGGCTAAGAGAATAAAGTCACTAACACTTTATGCCCATGACTGCCTTTCAGGCTAGCAAAAGAGATGGCGCTTCTTTTGCTTCCTTAGTGCTGAAAGAGCAGTCAGAGATATTTATTAACAGCCTATGACATTCTGCTTTCTCCTAATCAAAGATTCATTCATTCATTCGATTTATATAGCGCCCCTTCAAGGTTACTACTCAGGAGCGCTCCCGATCCAAAACCGGCTGAAAAGGATGGTTTTAAGGCTAGAGTAAAACCAGTGTTGTTCAGTAATTGAAATACATGTAATTGAATTACGTAATTCAATTACAAGTTCTGTAATTGTAATTGAATTGCATTTTAAGTCCAGTAATTGTAATTGTATTTCAATTACAATATTGCATGTAATTTGTAATTGAATGAAGTGTAAATTACAAATTACTTTCATAAAGTCAGCAAAGATGCCAGCCTGCCGGGTTGACCCGGGCCACCCGTTTAATTGAATAAACTGCTCTGCATTATGTTTGCATGGCAACATAATTGTCAACATTATTCTTTCCTTACACCCCTCTTACAATCTTACAGCACACTTTGATAGACCTCAAGGGCAAGGGCTGACCTTCATTATCAGACCATGCAGTCATGCACTCATTCTTAGCTAGCTTACTGTGGCTGCATACAGAAAACAGAGCTTCCCTCTTCAGCTCCAGTTGAGCGTCTTTTTAGCACTGCTGGGCGAATTGACTCGCTCACTCAGGCGCAATCAACTGAGTTCTCTAACAGACTATCATTTTGAAAAACTTCCACTAAAAATCAAATAAACTCTAACTTGTCTTAATGGATCATAATTGCAAATCATATTTTGGATACCTGACAAACTTATAATACAATTGAATGTATATATTATTACAATTTACATGCCATTGGTCCATTGGATGTTTTAGTTTAAAAATTGAGTAATTTATAAATTATCCAAAAAATTCTAAATCATTTGCCAATTTTAAAGGAATAATTGAAAAGTAATTGGTAACTGAATTACAATCAAAATGTAATTGTACTTAAATTACTTTCACAATCAAGTAATATTGTAATTGTAATTCAATTACATTTACAAGCATGTAATTGCAATTATAATTGAATTACATTTAGAATGTAATTGATACAACACTGAGTAAAACGCATCTAAATGAACTCTAGGAATAAGGCATAATGTTAATGGGAGCCCATTCCAAACCATTGGGCCAGCAACAGAGAAGGAGCGATGCTGTCTAAGAGCAGTTCGCGCACGGGGAACAAGAAGTTCACCATGTGTGGAGGAGCGGAGAGCTCTACGTCCCTGCACATTGAGAGTAGAGCGACAGAGCTCTTGTAAATACACAGGAGCAGAACCTAAGAGGCACCGCCAGACCAAAGCAGAAAGCCGGTACACAATCCGCTGCGGGATAGGAAGCCAGTGCAGGACATCCCTCATAAAAGAAGTGACATGGCCGAACTTTGGGATATGGCCGATGAGGTGCGCGGCCGGGGTGCAAGACCCGCTCCAAACACCCCAACCGTAGGCTACAGCCGGGGGGCCAGCGTAGAGTGCACAGCAAAGATCAAGACGCGTGACGACAAACGAATGGATATGAGTAGAGGCAGTATTAGTGGTGAGAGAGCGCGAGACGACTCTGAGCTGGCGCAACTGATAATAGCAGTCGCGACAGAGCTGGTGTATGTGCCATGCGAAGGTAAGCCAAGATCGCGAACAGTGGTAGAGAAAGCGAACTGCGGAAACTCAGTAGCAAGTGCTGCTAGATCGATATTTTCAGTCAATATAAATTTTTTTCTAGCTATGGAAAGGAAGATGATTATTTCTGTGGCTGTGTCAACTGGGAAAAGCAATCGTTGCTAAAACCTTTCATATTTTACAATATTAAGAATTTGAGTTCTTATCTTTGAAGCACGTTTTATGAACATTTCGGGGTATAGCAATCAGTATTGTATTTTGCAGGTTGGAATGGAAAATGTAACCGGCAAAAAAACGTTGATAAATTACTGTACAACCGGAATTTTACTGCAAAAGTTGATAAAGGAAAAAGTTTGCAAAGCTACACATATATAATACTTGACGAGGTAAATTCCGTCTATCTATCTAACTATCTTCCCCCTCTGGTACGCCACTGAGTATATAGAAAAGGCAATGACCCTGTTGACCTGAATATTACTACTGCAGTGCAAATGGCAGTTTATTTTGGAGTAGTTGAAGTGTAGGTCATAATTTTTTTATCTTAATCTCGTAGAGTTGACATTAAATGCATTTATACTATGGGGTAATATAGATTTATTACAGTAGTTTTAATTTCTCATTTATAGTGAAAAATTTAAATAGCTCCTTTAATACCTCAGAAGAATGTCTGTGTGTATGTTATGTCAGATTGAAGGTTGTACCTTACCCTTAGACCTTAGTCCTTCCACGCGCTTGCAGCGCATCGGGCGACACAGTTCCTCCATCCCACTCTGTCCTTCGCATTCTCCTCGGCTTCTTCCCACGTCATTCCGCCGCCCTCCAGATCCTGTAGGACCGTGTTTCGCCAGGTCTTTCTCGGCCTTCCACGTTTTCTTTTCCATCCCGTCGGTGTCCATTCTAGTGCCTGCTTTGAGAATCTTTCATTGTCCAATCTGTGTATGTGGCCCAGCCATCGCAGGCGTGATGTCTTCAGCATCTCCTCCAGTTTCTCCATAGATGTTCTCTTTCTTATATCTTCGTTCTTTATTTTATCTCTCCAAGTGACCCCTAGTATCCTTCTTTGCCACCTATGGTGAGTCGCTTCTAATTTCTTTAAATTAGTTTTGGTCATAGGCCATGTCTTCGATCCATACATCACTGTTGTCAGGACCAAGGCTCGGTATAATCTTGTCTTTGTTAATAAGCTTAGTCCTTTGTTTTTCCATATGCTGTTCAATCTTCCAAACGTGGCATTGGCTTTGCCTAGCCTAATTCTGATCTCTTTGTCGCAGCTGCTGTTGCCAACAATCACACTTCCCAGGTAACAAAAGTCCTCCACCTCCTCCAACACCTCTCCTCTAACCGAAAAGAAGGTTGTACATTTGTCTTTTTTTATTTTGTGCATATTTTTCTCAGATAATCAAGGCAATAGAGCAAAATGCCGTTACAATAATTCAAGGAGGAACTGGCTCAGGCAAGACAACTAAAGTGCCACAGTTTATACTTGAAAAGTATAAACTTAAAAGGAAACGATGCAACATTGTTGTAACTCAACCTTGAAGGTTAGCCGCGATAACAATTGCACGTGTTGCAATTCAGAAATCGGAGTTTATTGGGATTGATGTGATACTTGTCTATTCATTCATTCAGAGCCTATATGTATATAATGTTTCTCCAAGATAGCTACTCAGAGGTCCTCCCTTGTTTCAAATCTCCACCAGGGCCAAAAACATTTTGGTTTATGCTCCACCTGTGCTCAGCTATAATGAGTATATACAGTTCTGGTAGGAAGATCAGATGATGAGGGAGAGGAATTGCCACCTCGCCTGCCAGAGGCTAAGAGAATGAAGTCACTAACACTTTATGCCCATGACTGCCTCAGTTCATCGACCCTTAGTGCCATTTTAAGTGCAGATTCAACCCTAGAGCCGTTTTAAGAGCAAATTCAACCCTAGAACCTTTTAAAGAAGAGATTCACCCATAATGTGCTTAGCTTTCGAGTGGCGCTTAAGACGTTTAAAGTTTATGATTACTATTAGTGCATTTTTAAGTGCAGTTTCAATCTAGTACAGGTATGAATGCATATAACGGCCGAATTTCACCAATTTCAAACAGAACAAAAGTTATCACTTTTAGTGAGTCCACCTTCTCTTTTCCTGTAAGCGCCTCTGATCTTGAGTCGTGCTACGTAAATACTCAATTACAATTATGATTATTGTACCATTAATTATATATGTATATATATATATAATATATGTATTAGGGTGATTCACGTCACCATGGGGAAAAAATTATTTTTCCTGATTGATCGACATAGTATTTTAGATAATTTTGTTCCTTTGGTCTTTCTAAACAATACAGCAAAATGTTACTGTAATCTATGACTGTTTACTGGTTGCCCAATGCCCTGGAATCTCAGATAGGGGTCTATATGATTGGGCATCAATCCTGTAGGTAAGAATTATGTGCATAGTCATAAGCCATACATAAGCAATTAATTCTTACTTTGTTGTATATTATTATGAAGTTTTTGGAATTTTAATATTTATTCTGAGCTGTGACGTCATTGTTAAAAAGTAGCAATAATTTTGCATGTTTATATGAAAAAGTACAAATGCATAGTTTTTAGCTGTCTAGACATTGTTTTAGATAGTGTGAGAAAGAAAATTAAAGGCACTTTATTCTGAAACTGAAGTTGTTTAAATTTTCATTTCATAAATGTCATTTTTGTACATTTTTTGGAAGTATAATTAACAAGATAATGAAAACTGGCTTTCAGTAGTTTATTTTTTATGCTTCATTCTTACAGGTATAACTGCAACAGAATATAAATAATAGCTTTGTTTACTGCATTACAGCTAGCAGCGTAAATGCAAGAAAACTTGTGCACTTCTGTGACAAGGTTGAAGACAGAAATCTGGTTAATAATTAACCAGATTTCTCAATTATTGGTAAACCAGAAGCAGCCTTTCCTATTAATGTGTTGCCTACAGGAGGCTACACACTATAGACTTTTTCCTGTTTTTATAATCACAAGGTTTTGAAGAAGACTGTGTCAGAGAGTTTGAATGCCATGACTATCAAGTTAATCTGAATTTTGGTCAAGGCTAGAATTCTTACAGCATTTCAGTCGAATATAGTGTAAATGCGAAGGGTCTAATGGAGGAGTGAAATTTGATAAAGAAAAACAAAAACAAGGACTCTGAGTCACAGAAAAAGCGAGAAGCATATGTTGAAAAGTGCATCTCATTTTTGATATTGCCAATTAGCAAACTGAGCATGTTCTTAAAATTGATGAGTATAAGCGGTTTTGCCAGATCAGTGAGAAAGATGAGCATGGCTGATGTCGACAAGGGTCTTAGTAAGAAGGATGTAAGATTTGCAGAACACAAGATGAGACTTGAAGCCAGGTAAAAACATGAAATGCTAAGAAAATCAGTCGAAGCCTGTGGTTCAAGTAACCGGGCAGCTAAAGATTGCAAGAGCAGCAACCTGAATGATGACGAAGAGGATAATGATGTTGACAACAACGATAATGATGTTGACGACAACGATGGAAACATGAATTTGGCTATGAAGTCAAGATCCTTTGTAGGGCAAAAAACAGTTAAATACCCCTCCTGAAGGTTTACAAGAAGATACAGAAGCCAAGAAACCTTGCATTTTTCAAACCAGAATCTGCATAGCATCACATAAACTTGTCACTATCTTGGTAGCTGCCATCTCTTAAGCAAACTGTTAAAATGAGGACGAAGGCCCGTTGTAATTTTCAACTGTTCATCGCAAGCAATCATTTGACATCACGACTAGATATATTCCAAGAGACAATTACAAAGAAGTGATGAAATTGTGGAATTCTAGGAAAGCGGTCTGTGACGGGATGCATCGTTTCAGACAGCCAGGCGCATTTGGCCACATGGATGACAAAGGCGACCTATTGCTCAGAGACCAATCTTTTTATAGATCAATCTCAATTGACAGCCTCTGAGAGAAGAAATTTGTCACTGCATTCTGTTTATTTTGCAAATCATAATTTTATAAACGTGAGAGCATGGATAGCTGGTCCGGTGGCATCTGACACGCCAGTTAACGACTTGCAGTTGAACAAGCAGATCAGGCAGTGGAGGATTGCTAATGAATAATTCTACAATAAAAGTCTACCAGTATTGACTTTTTTTAGTCAATAATATGTTGTGAATGAATATCTGTTTTTTGTGGCTACTGTGAGTTACTAATCAATCTAAATGATTCTTGCTATTCAACTTTATTATGTTTGATTATAACATATGGCTATCGCCTTAATTTGTAACCTGAATATGACTGTATGGAAACCTTTAGGCTCATTGAGCAACCTCTAAAATGCATTTGATCTTGAAAATTTTTATACAGAATTTATTCTGTACACAAAAGGAACAAAATTAGCAACTATGCTCATTAACTTTCCCAAAAAATTTATTTTGAATCACCCTAATATGTATATATTCTGTAGCAAATATGTATATATATATTCTGAAGGGCAAACTCGCTTATATTTAATAGATTTCAATTTCCATATAACCACATATTTGTATGTGCTATATCAATTCTCATATCTACAAATTTCAACGCTTTTAAATTATATAGTATGCCATATTCTATAATCTTGAACTAATTTCTATAAATGAAACTCTGAATTCAAATTGCTCATATTCAGGATTTGATGAACTATGTTTTGTTTACAATAAAATGTACATTTCAAAGCCAGAAGTATGCTGATTCAGAAAATACATACTTACTTTATAATGCTTCTAGGTAATCTTTGTTGCTTTATTGTTGTTCCACTATGGTTACCGTCAAATTACTCATTTACTTCCCACATATTGACTAATATATTACACACTTATCGAGCCTTACTTTACTTATGGCAATATTATCTGGACCTCTACTTATAATACCCGCTTAAATAAATTAAAAATAGTGCAGAAAAAGTCATAAGTATCATAACTAAATGTCCTACCAACTCACATACTCGACCACTGTTCCTTGAGCTTAAACTTTTAACTATTACTCAAATCAGATTTATGCAAACTTGTGAATTCGTGTATAAATATCACAATTCATGTATAAATATCACAACAACCTCTTACTTCCTTAATTCATAGCCTACTTCTGTCCTACCTTGCATATTACTGCTACAAGAAGTAATGATGACTATGGATGTATTTTTGCCAGAATCAACACTCGTAAATTATCCATTAAATATCAGGGCCCTCCTTTGTGGAATAGCCTACCACAGTGCATCTGTGCCCTTCCTTTTCTCATGCGATTCAAGCATCTACTGCGCATGCACACACAGGAGCATGCATTATAGCCCTTAGTTAAGTTGCATTTTATATGTATAACCTAATATACACTTATAGAAATAAGACTGTACTATAATATTAATGATATAATAACTGAAGTTCTCATACTCGTGACTAAATGTAAAATCCATCATCTATTACTTGCTTACTAAAATAGACCCCCTCCTAGCGGGATTAGTCCATTCTGGGTGCCTGTTGCTCCCTACAAATTCTGAGAACCACTAGTGCATACTACCCTCATGTTCAGTGTCATGTTGATTATAATTTTTAAACAATTACCCACTTTTATTTATTTTTCTCTGAACTGCTTGACATGTACTATATGCTGTTACACTGTTATATTGTTGTTGGGAACAATAAATTGAAAGTGAATTTAATTACTTAATACGATACTGTACTGATTTGATTGTTTGACATATGGTCGCATACGGTGACGCTGTTGGCGGAACTGATGTTCATTTCGGTTTATCCATTGTTACTGGATTGTGCCGCTTTCCTTATATGTGTTACTGAAGTGCTGCAATGAACCATAAAGTTGATTGATTTATTAATTGATTGAAATCTGGCAGTGAGATTGTACTTTGTATGCGGGTTGACTAATATAAGTATGGTTGTTGATTATGGATTATTGCTTAAAGTGTGGTTACATGATCTTAGATAGAACTGGTCGTGTTGATAATGGAACAGTTTTTCGAATGATTCCACGCAACTTTTGGACACGTGTAATTCCAGATTGCTATGTTCCAGAAATGCAGGTAACTCAATGGTTTCAGCAGCTGTGTTTAAAGTAGTTAATAGTCATGGCAAAGCAAATTTTTTCTGAATATTTTGCCTACAAAGTGAAGGACAAGTTCTGTACTCCTCCAGTAATTAAAATCGAAGGCAATGGGTATCATATTGAAGAATATTATTTGGAGGACATAGCGAAACGTCTCGATGAATGCTGACGTATGACATGTAAATATGTTTTGTGATATCAGTAGTATTGGTTTGAAGATCAGCAACCAGATACTGATTGATCTGTCTGTTTAGATTGTCCTGATGTCTGCCACAATGAATTCAGAAATTTTTTCTGAATATTTGCCTACAAAGTGAAGGACAAGTTCTGTACTCCTCCAGTAATTAAAATCGAAGGCAATGGGTATCATATTGAACAATATTATTTGGAGGACATAGCGAAACGTCTCGATGAATGCTGACGTATGACATGTAAATATGTTTTGTGATATCAGTAGTATTGGTTTGAAGATCAGCAACCAGATACTGATTGATCTGTCTGTTTAGATTGTTTTGATGTCTGCCACAATGAATTCAGAAATTTTTTCTGAATATTTTGCCTACAAAGTGAAGGACAAGTTCTGTACTCCTCCAGTAATTAAAATCGAAGGCAATGGGTATCATATTGAAGAATATTATTTGGAGGACATAGCGAAACGTCTCGATGAATGCTGACGTATGACATGTAAATATGTTTTGTGATATCAGTAGTATTGGTTTGAAGATCAGCAACCAGATACTGATTGATCTGTCTGTTTAGATTGTCCTGATGTCTGCCACAATGAATTCAGAAATTTTTTCTGAATATTTGCCTACAAAGTGAAGGACAAGTTCTGTACTCCTCCAGTAATTAAAATCGAAGGCAATGGGTATCATATTGAACAATATTATTTGGAGGACATAGCGAAACGTCTCGATGAATGCTGACGTATGACATGTAAATATGTTTTGTGATATCAGTAGTATTGGTTTGAAGATCAGCAACCAGATACTGATTGATCTGTCTGTTTAGATTGTTTTGATGTCTGCCACAATGAATTCAGAAATTTTTTCTGAATATTTTGCCTACAAAGTGAAGGACAAGTTCTGTACTCCTCCAGTAATTAAAATCGAAGGCAATGGGTATCATATTGAAGAATATTATTTGGAGGACATAGCGAAACGTCTCGATGAATGCTGACGTATGACATGTAAATATGTTTTGTGATATCAGTAGTATTGGTTTGAAGATCAGCAACCAGATACTGATTGATCTGTCTGTTTAGATTGTCCTGATGTCTGCCACAATGAATTCAGAAATTTTTTCTGAATATTTGCCTACAAAGTGAAGGACAAGTTCTGTACTCCTCCAGTAATTAAAATCGAAGGCAATGGGTATCATATTGAACAATATTATTTGGAGGACATAGCGAAACGTCTCGATGAATGCTGACGTATGACATGTAAATATGTTTTGTGATATCAGTAGTATTGGTTTGAAGATCAGCAACCAGATACTGATTGATCTGTCTGTTTAGATTGTTTTGATGTCTGCCACAATGAATTCAGAAATTTTTTCTGAATATTTTGCCTACAAAGTGAAGGACAAGTTCTGTACTCCTCCAGTAATTAAAATCGAAGGCAATGGGTATCATATTGAAGAATATTATTTGGAGGACATAGCGAAACGTCTCGATGAATGCTGACGTATGACATGTAAATATGTTTTGTGATATCAGTAGTATTGGTTTGAAGATCAGCAACCAGATACTGATTGATCTGTCTGTTTAGATTGTCCTGATGTCTGCCACAATGAATTCAGAAATTTTTTCTGAATATTTTGCCTACAAAGTGAAGGACAAGTTCTGTACTCCTCCAGTAATTAAAATCGAAGGCAATGGGTATCATATTGAAGAATATTATTTGGAGGACATAGCGAAACGTCTCGATGAATGCTGACGTATGACATGTAAATATGTTTTGTGATATCAGTAGTATTGGTTTGAAGATCAGCAACCAGATACTGATTGATCTGTCTGTTTAGATTGTCCTGATGTCTGCCACAATGAATTCAGAAATTTTTTCTGAATATTTGCCTACAAAGTGAAGGACAAGTTCTGTACTCCTCCAGTAATTAAAATCGAAGGCAATGGGTATCATATTGAACAATATTATTTGGAGGACATAGCGAAACGTCTCGATGAATGCTGACGTATGACATGTAAATATGTTTTGTGATATCAGTAGTATTGGTTTGAAGATCAGCAACCAGATACTGATTGATCTGTCTGTTTAGATTGTTTTGATGTCTGCCACAATGAATTCAGAAATTTTTTCTGAATATTTTGCCTACAAAGTGAAGGACAAGTTCTGTACTCCTCCAGTAATTAAAATCGAAGGCAATGGGTATCATATTGAAGAATATTATTTGGAGGACATAGCGAAACGTCTCGATGAATGCTGACGTATGACATGTAAATATGTTTTGTGATATCAGTAGTATTGGTTTGAAGATCAGCAACCAGATACTGATTGATCTGTCTGTTTAGATTGTCCTGATGTCTGCCACAATGAATTCAGAAATTTTTTCTGAATATTTGCCTACAAAGTGAAGGACAAGTTCTGTACTCCTCCAGTAATTAAAATCGAAGGCAATGGGTATCATATTGAACAATATTATTTGGAGGACATAGCGAAACGTCTCGATGAATGCTGACGTATGACATGTAAATATGTTTTGTGATATCAGTAGTATTGGTTTGAAGATCAGCAACCAGATACTGATTGATCTGTCTGTTTAGATTGTTTTGATGTCTGCCACAATGAATTCAGAAATTTTTTCTGAATATTTTGCCTACAAAGTGAAGGACAAGTTCTGTACTCCTCCAGTAATTAAAATCGAAGGCAATGGGTATCATATTGAAGAATATTATTTGGAGGACATAGCGAAACGTCTCGATGAATGCTGACGTATGACATGTAAATATGTTTTGTGATATCAGTAGTATTGGTTTGAAGATCAGCAACCAGATACTGATTGATCTGTCTGTTTAGATTGTCCTGATGTCTGCCACAATGAATTCAGAAATTTTTTCTGAATATTTGCCTACAAAGTGAAGGACAAGTTCTGTACTCCTCCAGTAATTAAAATCGAAGGCAATGGGTATCATATTGAACAATATTATTTGGAGGACATAGCGAAACGTCTCGATGAATGCTGACGTATGACATGTAAATATGTTTTGTGATATCAGTAGTATTGGTTTGAAGATCAGCAACCAGATACTGATTGATCTGTCTGTTTAGATTGTTTTGATGTCTGCCACAATGAATTCAGAAATTTTTTCTGAATATTTTGCCTACAAAGTGAAGGACAAGTTCTGTACTCCTCCAGTAATTAAAATCGAAGGCAATGGGTATCATATTGAAGAATATTATTTGGAGGACATAGCGAAACGTCTCGATGAATGCTGACGTATGACATGTAAATATGTTTTGTGATATCAGTAGTATTGGTTTGAAGATCAGCAACCAGATACTGATTGATCTGTCTGTTTAGATTGTCCTGATGTCTGCCACAATGAATTCAGAAATTTTTTCTGAATATTTGCCTACAAAGTGAAGGACAAGTTCTGTACTCCTCCAGTAATTAAAATCGAAGGCAATGGGTATCATATTGAACAATATTATTTGGAGGACATAGCGAAACGTCTCGATGAATGCTGACGTATGACATGTAAATATGTTTTGTGATATCAGTAGTATTGGTTTGAAGATCAGCAACCAGATACTGATTGATCTGTCTGTTTAGATTGTTTTGATGTCTGCCACAATGAATTCAGAAATTTTTTCTGAATATTTTGCCTACAAAGTGAAGGACAAGTTCTGTACTCCTCCAGTAATTAAAATCGAAGGCAATGGGTATCATATTGAAGAATATTATTTGGAGGACATAGCGAAACGTCTCGATGAATGCTGACGTATGACATGTAAATATGTTTTGTGATATCAGTAGTATTGGTTTGAAGATCAGCAACCAGATACTGATTGATCTGTCTGTTTAGATTGTCCTGATGTCTGCCACAATGAATTCAGAAATTTTTTCTGAATATTTGCCTACAAAGTGAAGGACAAGTTCTGTACTCCTCCAGTAATTAAAATCGAAGGCAATGGGTATCATATTGAAGAATATTATTTGGAGGACATAGCGAAACGTCTCGATGAATGTATTCAGAGTATTTTTTGGCATACAGAATGGGTGGAAGTGTGTTTTCCACCTGTGCTTTCTGTAGAAGGAAATGCTTATTATGTCAATTAGTTGTACATCGATGATCTAGAACAATATGGTTTCCATTGCAAGGTAAGTAAGAGACTCACTCCATCATATTTTCTTTTTTTAAATGGCTGAGCAGAACAGTTGAAATTTGAGAGACTGTGAAAAGTTATTCTGAGTATTATGCTTCAGTTTTTTAGCAGCACAAATGGCAGTCAGAGTTTACAGAGCTGGGCTTAAATAAAAGCTAAAGACAAGTACTGGTACATGTATTTAAAAGTGTTTAATATTATAACTCACTTTTTGTACTGTGGTTGAGTTTCATATTGCCTTCAATTCTGGCTTTCTTTACCTGACATTACATAAAAAAGTAATTGCTAACTTATGCAAGTTTGCATGTTGAAAGACTAAATGTTGCAATTTTTTCCATTGCACTTTCCAATGGAGATGCATGACGTTTTTGAGTGCATGAAATTGTTCTTCAGCATGTTTGTATTTTAAATGATTTTTTAATGCTGTTGTGAAACTTTTGGTATGGCAAAGTGCAAATGGTCCTGCTCGATCATTGTCCCTTATTGTAAAATATTTCCATGCTGGACATTGCAAGATTTATTTACTACATGTGCATAGAACGGAAAGCTACAACCATAAGTTTAACTAACGGCAAAGGGCACACAATTTCACCCTCCCTGATAAAGACTCAATGATCTTTATCCCACGAATGTTGTATTAAAACCAGGGTCTAAAGAGTGTTAGCGACTTCATTTTCTTAGCCTTGGCATTTGAGTGTTGGTGGCCAGTCCTCTCCCTCGCCATCTCGTCTTCCCACCACCACTATGGTAAGTGTACTCATTATAGCTGGGTTGGCTAGGGGTGCATGTGGAGCAGAAATTTAAAACCATATTTCTGCCCTTGGGGGATTTGAACCACCGACCTATCGACTGACTGTTGAACGCGCTTATCAAGACAATATCGAGCTCCCAGACTTTCAAACTGGCTTCTAATGGATTTTGACTTTGGCTATGATTTCACTTGAAGCAACCATCAACTGATGGCTTGTGCATTTGATTAGATTAGATTTCAGTGAACATTGATTAAACAAAATGTACCGATTTTGATTCTCAATAAGGTCATTTGAATATGTTTTAAAGTGTGATGTCAGTTTGAAACCTTGTAGATCAGCAAACCAGATACTGATTGATCTGTCTCTTTAGATTATCTTGATGTCAGCAACAATGAACTCTGATATGTTTTCCGAGTATTTTGCTTGGAAAGAGGATGGGGAAATATGTACTCCCCCAGAACTGTTCATTAAAGGAAATGCGTTCTGTGTTGACGAGTACTTTTTGGAAGATATTGAAACATAATGATCTTTATTGTAAGGTAAGTAAGAGACTATATAATATTTTTTTTAAATGTCTGAGCAGAACAGTTGAAATTTGAGAGACTGTGAAAAGTTATTCTGAGTATTATGCTTCAGTTTTTTAGCAGCACAAATGGCAGTCAGAGTTTACAGAGCTGGGCTTAAATAAAAGCTAAAGACAAGTACTGGTACATGTATTTAAAAGTGTTTAATATTATAACTCACTTTTTGTACTGTGGTTGAGTTTCATATTGCCTTCAATTCTGGCTTTCTTTACCTGACATTACATAAAAAAGTAATTGCTAACTTATGCAAGTTTGCATGTTGAAAGACTAAATGTTGCAATTTTTTCCATTGCACTTTCCAATGGAGATGCATGACGTTTTTGAGTGCATGAAATTGTTCTTCAGCATGTTTGTATTTTAAATGATTATTTAATGCTGTTGTGAAACTTTTGGTATGGCAAAGTGCAAATGGTCCTGCTCGATCATTGTCCCTTATTGTAAAATATTTCCATGCTGGACATTGCAAGATTTATTTACTACATGTGCATAGAACGGAAAGCTACAACCATAAGTTTAACTAACGGCAAAGGGCACACAATTTCACCCTCCCTGATAAAGACTCAATGATCTTTATCCCACGAATGTTGTATTAAAACCAGGGTCTAAAGAGTGTTAGCGACTTCATTTTCTTAGCCTTGGCATTTGAGTGTTGGTGGCCAGTCCTCTCCCTCGCCATCTCATCTTCCCACCACCACTATGGTAAGTGTACTCATTATAGCTGGGTTGGCTAGGGGTGCATGTGGAGCAGAAATTTAAAACCATATTTCTGCCCTTGGGGATTTGAACCACCGACCTATCGACTGACTGTTGAACGCGCTTATCAAGACAATATCGAGCTCCCAGACTTTCAAACTGGCTTCTAATGGATTTTGACTTTGGCTATGATTTCACTTGAAGCAACCATCAACTGATGGCTTGTGCATTTGATTAGATTAGATTTCAGTGAACATTGATTAAACAAAATGTACCGATTTTGATTCTCAATAAGGTCATTTGAATATGTTTTAAAGTGTGATGTCAGTTTGAAACCTTGTAGATCAGCAAACCAGATACTGATTGATCTGTCTCTTTAGATTATCTTGATGTCAGCAACAATGAACTCTGATATGTTTTCCGAGTATTTTGCTTGGAAAGAGGATGGGGAAATATGTACTCCCCCAGAACTGTTCATTAAAGGAAATGCGTTCTGTGTTGACGAGTACTTTTTGGAAGATATTGAAACATATGATCTTTATTGTAAGGTAAGTAAGAGACTATATAATATTTTTTTAAATGTCTGAGCAGAACAGTTGAAATTTGAGAGACTGTGAAAAGTTATTCTGAGTATTATGCTTCAGTTTTTTAGCAGCACAAATGGCAGTCAGAGTTTACAGAGCTGGGCTTAAATAAAAGCTAAAGACAAGTACTGGTACATGTATTTAAAAGTGTTTAATATTATAACTCACTTTTTGTACTGTGGTTGAGTTTCATATTGCCTTCAATTCTGGCTTTCTTTACCTGACATTACATAAAAAAGTAATTGCTAACTTATGCAAGTTTGCATGTTGAAAGACTAAATGTTGCAATTTTTTCCATTGCACTTTCCAATGGAGATGCATGACGTTTTTGAGTGCATGAAATTGTTCTTCAGCATGTTTGTATTTTAAATGATTATTTAATGCTGTTGTGAAACTTTTGGTATGGCAAAGTGCAAATGGTCCTGCTCGATCATTGTCCCTTATTGTAAAATATTTCCATGCTGGACATTGCAAGATTTATTTACTACATGTGCATGGAACCATAAGTTTAACTAACGGCAAAGGGCACACAATTTCACCCTCCCTGATAAAGACTCAATGATCTTTATCCCACGAATGTTGTATTAAAACCAGGGTCTAAAGTGTGAATGGACGGTCATGGTTGACTTCCAGGCACTTATTTTGAAGGTTGAACGCCGTCCTGCCACTTATTAGGCCAGCACAGCCTGGACGCCATTCATGCAGCGTCCATGCAACAGTGTAATTCCTCTATAAATTATTATCAACAGCATTTAATTTTTCAATATTCCAATTAAATTTCATATTGTCATTTTGATTTCTTAATGTGTTCCACCGTGTATGTGTGACCTGTTTCTCCACCTCATTCTTACTTATTTAAGTAGGCCTATGTGTATGTGTATAATGGGTGTCTATCAATAGGTGTCTATCAACTGTGTTAATTGTAGTTAAATTTTCATCAAATCGCATGGCATACGTGCTTCCGGTTTCATCGTCCGAGTTTTCGTAGGCCCTAGTTTACAGTCTGTCACGTGACACATCCACTGTGAGTCTTGTCTTGACTGTTTCATAACTGAATATTTAATATAAAATGCAACCGGTGTCAAGATAAATATGCCATTAGAAACTTGCGTTTAACTGCTAATTTGTTTGGCCATGCAATTTTCTAAAATATCTCTATAATAGAGGAAATGATATTTTTCAAGGAAAAGGTAATCAAATTGGATAATTAGATAATTTGTTGGATAACCTTCAATTTTTGGTGATGCACGTTTTACTGTCCTAGGTCTAACCGGGACTCAGCGAAAAATTGTTTTATTATATACCATCAGCCTTAACTTGGTGGTTGAACGGGCTACAAGATGTCAAGATTTACTCGAGTAGAAATAAAAACATGCACTGACTTATGCGCGGGTCATAGACTTTTCCCCAATCCAAGGCCAAATATTTAGGGGTCGACTTGTATGCGAGTATATACGGTAGCTGTTTACTATTCATATTTGGTTTTGAAAAACCATTAAAAACCAACTTGATATAGGATGTCACATCAACTCGTTATTTATTGGTTGTCTGCTCTACGCGGACGACATGTTGTTAATATGCCCATCTGTTAATGGGCTACAAAATATGCTTGACTTATGTATGTCTATTACTAATGATTTGTCTCTACAGTTCAATCCTTCCAAGTCTCATTGCATTGCTGTAGGTAAATCTGCTAAACTCGCAATTACTTCCATGACTCTGGGAGACGTATCGATTCCTTGGGTGCAATCAATAAAATACTTGGGTGTGTTGATTAATCATGGTAAATGGCTTAATTTTAACACGGAATCGGTGAGACGATCTTTCTTCTCTGCCTGTAATTGTATCTATGCACGTGCCAAAGATCTTAATGAGTTGGTTCATCTATCTTTACAAGAAAGCTACTGCTTGCCAATATTAACTTACGCCTCAGCCGTAGTTAAATACACAGTGAGACAAGAAGATGAACTGAATGCATGTTGGAACTCTGTTTATAGAAAGTTATTTGGTTTTAATAAATGGGAATCTGTTAAAGGCTTCATTTGTGGCCTTGGTAGACTAGACTTACATCACATTATTAAGAAACGTCGCATGATGTTCTATAGGCGAATAGTTCATTCGACATCTAATTTTCTCCAGGATATTTTCTGGTGTTACGTTGTTGAGCACTTTCTTTGTGACTCTGAACTCGTCGGCATCTTGAACGGTAAATGTAGTTGCATAGTGATCTTTACGAACATTTTCACAATCTGTGCGTTTGATTTTGTTTGTTCAGATTTGTACATGTATGTTTTGTTTCTGCCTTTGGGCGCAATAAAGTTCTGATTAGGCCTTACACGAATAAACTATTCATTTGAATCTAATATAAATATTTGTATAGCTCTAGAATGGATTCAGATATGGTATTGTTGAAGAGTCTGTAAACAAAACAATTCTTGCCATTATTTTTAAACATCAATGTCATTAATTCAGAAATTTATTGAATTAATTAAATTTATTTGCAATGTGATATTTTACTTCAAAAAATAATTCCTAATTCACTTTTAATTCAGTTCTGTGTTCTTGAATTTTACTTATAATTCTAATTTTACTTCACAGATAATTTTACTTATTGTTCCTATTTCAGTTCTCAAGTAATTTGAGTTCTTATTTCAGTTTTCCAAATAATTATTAATTTCAGTGGTGTAAAAGTATTTTAACATTACTACAAGATGTCTTTGTTCAGTTTCAAGATCACTCATTTCCAGAGATTTTTTCATGCGTTTTCTTCGTCCAGCAATCAATGTCTACATAGAGAAAATATTCTTTCCACAAAAAGGCCTGTCCTGGGCAGTTGGTGCAATTTTGTTTACGAACTTTGCCTTTCCTTTGAGAAAGCATGAGGATTCCTAGTATCATTCTCCCTTATGTCCGCCAGATAATGATTCATTTGAGTTATTACGCAGTCTTGGTTGCTGGCTTGCTGCCGCTGGACAATGTTGATTTGTTGTTTGTGACTTTAGTTTCTCATCAAGAAATTTAAATTTCTGCAGTGCAGGTGAAACTACTTTGTTAGAACTGATTGTACAACAGTTGCACATGGAATGGCAACATGTGCTGCTCCACATTCACTCCCAATGTACTTCTTTGCAATTATTAGACAACGAAGACCAAAGATAGTATATTACAATCGAGAAAGGTTTGCGCATCTCATCTGGAGTTTTCCAATGGCTTATGTTTTGATCGCTCACAATTTTATTTGCTTTCATCTCGACTTAAGCACCAGAAGAATTCAAATGATTTTAGTTCTGAAAATAATTCCTAATTTCGTTCATAATTTTAGTTCAGCAAATAATTCATAATTTAATTCCTAGTTTCGTTTTTGAAGCTAAAATAATTCCTACTTTTAATTCTAGCAGTGGTCGTAGCAGTCCTGTATTTCCTGTAATGTCTTGTATTTTTTGCTTGTCCTGTAAAATCCTTTATTCTTGCAAAAGTGTCCTTTTATTATGT
Organism: Aporrectodea caliginosa; assembly: GCA_020284085.1. Taxonomy (NCBI): domain Eukaryota; kingdom Metazoa; phylum Annelida; class Clitellata; order Crassiclitellata; family Lumbricidae; genus Aporrectodea; species Aporrectodea caliginosa. The sequence continues at coordinate 179,858 of JACEVL010001048.1, forward strand.
TTGGGTTTTTAACTTGTAATATGGAGTAGTATATAAGTTACTACAGAGTAGTATAATTTAAGAATAATAGACACTCAGCAGTTTAGGCACACAGATTTCAAAGGTGTTAGGCTTGATATTGAACTGGATGATCTGTTTCTTCTACGTCATGTTTCAAGTCAATGGTTGTCACTGCAACCAGCAGTATCAATAATTCTGTCAATGGTCGGCTATAATTGCCTACTTAAAACGTGTTGGTGATGACTGATCTGCAGAGAAGAACGAACACTACAAAGCATTAAAAAGTTGCTTGACAATCCACGCACTATCATCCAGCTGCACTTAATTGCAGATGTTGCTCAAATCTTTACTGATTTCCAGGAAGAGTGTGGAAAAGTTGAAAAAGCTCCATTGAAGAAACTGAATAATGCAGCATTTTTTAATGATCAGGGACTCTATTAAAGGAAGCAGAGAAGCTTTCTGATTCAATTAAGTCTGGGTCATGGATATGATTTCAGGTGGCCATGGTTTCTTGGAGGTGGCTCGCAGTCACATGGACACTACCCTGGTCCAAACTTACATGGGGGAAAATATTTTTCCAAAATATGCTGCACCACAAGGCTGCCCCAGTGCCCCTGTTACACTTGACTAAAAGACTATGTGTTGCAAAAATTGAAGAGATCTGAGCATTTTTAGAGGTCGCTATCTTTTGACACTTTTTGTAGAAGTTGCAAAAATTGTGCATCTGACGCGTTAATAGCTGCATTATGAATTAAAATTAGCACCCATGAACACCAAGCACTATCTTGCTAAATCATGATCAGTATGCCAACTGTATTTAAGTAAATAAAAGAATAATAAGCTTATTTACAAATAAAACACTTGTTTCAAGTTCTTTCTGATAGATAAACGGTTGTTGGCTAATTTTAAAATTTTGCATGCCAATTACAATTCATTACAATTTGTTTCATATACAAGTGGACTGTTCAATATTGCTCTATATGCTGCTAATTTAGCATGATTCGAGTATTTTTTTTATCTGTGAAGCCAGCCTTGAATATGATATAAGCTTACAGCACATGTTTTTTCACTTTCTGCAATAAAAGCTCATACGTGACAAAAAAAGCAGCTATGGTGGAACTGGCATCAACCAGGAGTTCCAGACAGTTTTGGCTTTTAGGGATGCCTGGCAAACATATTCTTGGTTCTGGACTCCCCATAAATGGGGCAATCCTGAGGAATTTCTTGTTTCATTACCAGAATGGACTAAAAGTTGGTGAGGCCACGAATGCAGCAATAGTCGCTGTGTTCGTAATTCGGGAGAAGGTTACAATCCCTGCACATCATGCTGATTCGGTTGTTCGCAAGCACTGGAAGTTGTATGAGCCAAGATTTCTGCTGATTCAAGGAGTAACAGTGTGAGGTCGATTTAAATTAACTCTTTCAGATATTTCTCCGAACATGCGCTTTCTTTGATGAGTGGGTCATTGAAGACATCAAGGATGCTCTGGTAATACAATCTTACTCATCCACCTAATCCGCTATCCATGTAGCGTCTGGACAGGAAATCCTTAGAACCACCAGACTCCACTGCAGGCGTATGTCAAGAGGAGATCTTTAAAACTGTTTGGTCTTCTTGCTATCCATGGTCAAGAACAACCCACAGCCTTCCTATCAAAGGTTTCCACTCCCTGACCACTGGACCCTACTTTCCAGTCAATGAAGGCAAATGTCAAACTGTTGATGGTCGTCAATGACTGCGCAGAACGTGGAGTGGCTCTGATCCATTCTTACAATGATATACTAAGGATGAGTCACATAAACAATAATTGCTGCAACTTGTTTCCAGTCATCGGACAAAATTTTCTGTTCCAACAAAGGCAAAATGAAATAATAGTAGGTTGCGGGTTTTCCAGCACTTCAATGACGGGATTTATGCAGACTGGATTACTTCTTTAATTATCGAAAAATTATATTTTATTACAAACGTAATGCAGCCTGAACTAAGCAGTAACACTGCAATATATATTTCTAAATTGGGCTGTTTATTGTTCAAAATAATAACTGACTTGAAAAGAAAATAATAACTGACTTGAAAAAAATCAAAATTATACATGTTTTTTGACAAGTTCATACTATATAGCAAAAAGTCGAAAAACATAGCGACCTCTAAATATAATCCAATCTTTCCAAAATTTTGCATAGAGACTCATGTTTTCATGTGTAACAAGGGCAGCCTTGTGGAGCAATGCATTTCCAACTTTTAATTTTTTGGACCACACTAATGGACACTGCTACTGACCAACTGTCCGGGTAGGCGGGAAAGTGAAAAATCTGTGTGGAAAAAAGAAAAGTTGGAGAGCTGTACTACAAATCTCCTATAATAGCAAAGCGTAGCTAGATTATTTATCTTTCGATAGGGTTAAGATTGATGAACATTGCATGATCTGCATAGAACAATTGAACAAGGCAGTAATCATTTGCTGGAATATTTTCAAGTTTGTCCTTATATGACTTGTTAGATATAAGATATCATACAGTATGCTAACTTTTATACCATCTGAATAGTATGATACTGTGGCTGCTTTTTCATGTCCGTTAGCTAAACCCTGTCTGTCATTGATGTGAACCATAATTATTGCTTATGTTGAGTCATCAGTAAATAATTATTGTTTATGTTTCAAGTCAAACTTAACTACCGGTAGTGGTGCTATATTTATGTAATTTCGAGTTTAGAATTTACAGCGTAAAATTTGTCCTATAAAATGTCTTGTACTTTTATATTTTGTGTCCTGTTATATGTCCTGTATTTTTATGACAGCCTGCAATGACCACTATTCTAGTTTTCATTAACGAACTCCTTTATTTCTGCTTCTAATTTTAGTTTTTGTTAACGAAAATATCACTGATATGTGTCTTTGAATCTTTTCAGCTTCCAGCAATTTCAACCAACTGTTATACGGGAGACCATTACCTTGGCTGTTTCTCTAATACAGAACTTGGATATCCAAGAGAAGAAGCAACCAACTGGGTATGATCTGATTATTTTATGGTGATATTTTGGATAATGTAAGATGAGATATGTATTAATTCGTTTATTACACATTCTAACAGATCGGACACTTGACATTTTCTCTTTTGGCTAAAATAGAATGTTCAGCAATTATTTGCTGATAATTTGAATCATGAAGATTAAATGGTGACAGGCTGGCATATTGGTGGTCAATTAAGATACCACTTAATAAGTAGCAAAGACAGATACTTACTTACGGTTTACTGTTTAATATTATTAGTCTCTCTGTTTACTGAATATTAATTAGTCTCATGGTTTACTGTATATTAATTAGTAATTTAATTTAGATGTTTTGACTGTGATGTCATGTTGCATTATTTACCTTTTCTTTTATGGTGAAGGTGTCATTTTATTTTTTTATTGTAAGTATCTGACGATTGGTTATGATTCTCGCAAGCGTGAGTAAGTAACATGGCACTTTAACAGATCTAAAAAGGTGTGTCTTGAGATGGCTTCAAAATGTCTCTTGAGCTGTCTGTGGTGATATAGTATGTGTGTTTAATATACTGTTCGAGGAACAGGGTCAACTGTGCAAAAAAGCACATTATATTGTATGGACTGTTATTTGTGAAGTATGGATATTTATTTAACTGTAATAAATGTTATTTACATAATTAAATGCTTCCTTAAAGTACCAAGACCTCTATTGTGACATGGATGTAGAACGAAATTACATCTCGACTGTTTTGGTTTTTCAATATGAGTGCTAGCCGTGGTTCTGTTCTGTCAGTGGGAAAATAGTCATACGTCTACGGCCGACCAAGTACGAGAACTCGATGTTACAGAAGAGTAAAGTGGCGACCAGCGATGGCATGATAGAACTTCTAATGATGAAAATGAGGACGTAGGTATGAATCACTTCAGGTCAGTAGAAGTAGGTACAAATATAGATAACAGAAACAACGAAACACTGTTTCAGTGTGAAGCTGAATGTAACACAGAAAACGAAATGGGCAGAAGATATGAAGAAACAGAACGTGACCCATATGGTCATGAAAGCATTTAAAATATGAAAGAATGAATTCAATTGAAATAAGACGTATGCGGCAATGTCAAATTTTGGGATTGATATGGGGACACAAAACAGAAATGATGTCCACTGCAGTCCCAACAGCATTCGCTAGAGGCCACTATGTGACAGACGGAGTCGATGCGAGTACGAAAATAATTCTAAATGGCGAGTTACGTGAACAAAGAAACGTTGCGATTAATGCAAGCTTGGGTTACAATACTGCAAAATGAGTCTGTAAATCTTAAACGTTGCTAGAATCTGTTGGAATAGTGCCGTCAATGGTTTCAACGAGAGCTGTGAATCAGCAATCGACATCCATTTACGCATCGCGAGTCTACAACAGATGGCGTATGCATTACTGTCGTCGCGCTACGTTACATCAGGGTTGGACTATGCTTGTAACTGGGATCTTTTGAACAGTCGCTCCGCTCCCATGTTTCTTCTGTTGCTGCTATGATCAGTAATAGCAAACTACAGATTGTAATGTCGATGTATGGACAACCTGATGTACTGGGTTCAATGTTGGATAAAAGGCAAACGCTAGAATGTGCTGGTATGCAACTGAATACACGGGTGGAATAAAGCACTAAGTGCCATTATTTCTTTTATACGCTTTTCGCGTGTTTCCTGTAGATTGGTCTCTCATCTATGGAAGAAAGCACTAATGATCATTAATTCCAGTAAATAGTAACGTTTCATTCGCCGTATGGCAGCACCCTATCAGTCACACGTAAACAAAAATGGACGCTCGCGCAGAGCACACTAATTCATTGTCTTCAGAAGTTAATATTACTTATTATTCGGCACAGTGTAGTGATGAAACGGAATACTATGATATTGATTCGGAATTTGAAAGGCAGAGTGCAAGTCGTGCTAAGGAAAAAGGCAAGATTCGGACAAAACACGAGGACTTATGGTCGGATAACACGAGGAAGCGAAGGAAGAATGCGGTTAGGATAATACTTGTAAAATATAGTTTCTATTCAAATAATAATGCAGTAGAAAATAGTATTTCTTCTGGGAAAAATGTCAGAATGCTTTATAACATATTAATGATATTATTGAAAACTCAGGACTTGTGCTATTTCACACCAACCATAATAGGCAAGCATGCAGGGGGGTAAGTAAACAATAAATCCCTCAACGGTTTCATGTTGTGAATACTAATTGACAAAATAACGAAATTCATGGTCAAATAGCATACTGCAACGTACTAACACATCATATTGGTTCTAATGATCAATGGAAAACATAATTTGGAAAAACAAATTTCATATCGATTTTACTCGATATGACTTTTTTGTACTTAGTGCTTTATTCCACCCGTGTATTCAACTGTATTCTGCTGAATGAGAAATTTATTTCTGGTCTAATACGAGATGGAGATTGGATCAACTGTGATAGAACAAATGTAGGCCTGCATTCACAAATGCCGTCATTCCAAAAGTCAACTGCTACTCAGACAGGTCTGACTTAACTTACTTACCAACTCTGCCATATCACCGACAACGTCGAGAGGATATAACTTTGCAACTCCTGCTTCTGTGTCACCGAAACAACAAGGGGCGACAGATTAAATTGGATTTGAACGGTGCTAGCGATTTTTCTGACAAAGTTTACCATATGCAAACCAGGGGCGACAGATTAAATTGGATTCGAACGGCGCTAGCGATTTTTCTGAAAAAGTTTACCATTATGCAAACCAGGGGCGACAGATTAATTTGGATTCGAATGACGCCAGCGATTTTTCTGAAAAAGTTTACCATATGCAAACATAAAAATGGATGGTGTGAGGAAGAAGCCGTTAATCATCTGACGTGCATCCTTTATTAACGAGGCGAGTCAGTTGATATGCGAAGGTGAACGTGATGAAATTCTGACTTCTGATGAACTGATACAGATATTAAAACTGCGCTGTTGCAAACTAAAACCTCCGAAGATTTAGCCTGCTGCTCGAGTAGCACCGCTGCACATCAAGTACTGAAAGACAGTACAGCAATCATCTTTTTCAGTACAATGACCCTTTGAAGGATGCCATGTTCATAACATCTTATAACAATTACTTTAGTTTCTTGAAACTGATTGGAAATATAGTTTATCTACAAATGGATAAGTGCTCATGAATAAGCTGGAGCCCTGTGCTTGGCTTTCAACTTGCACTTTAGAAGTTTGTAGATTACAATTACGATCCACAAAACGGTTTTATAATTGGTTCCTGCCATCAAAAAAAGATCAATAAACGATGTAACACCAATAAAAGAGGTAATACCATGAAGCTTTTGACTCAAGGTACCTCTGATGAACCGGCTTGTTCGCAGTGCATATTCCACAGAAAATGTAGAAACTTCATTGAAACGTCATCAATCAATTCTGGCTCGATAATGTCTCTTTGTTGACTTGGTTCTTGCTTAATACCTGTTCCACTGATATCCTTGACAGAATGGCTCATTCTTCACACTTTTCTAGTTCGGTGAATCAGACTGAAATAGACGCACAATTTATTGATACTAACATAATATAGAATTTTCAAAACATATTGTGTTATTGCCATTAATATTATTACTGATGGTGCACTACTTTACCACATAAGTTAGGTTTCTTATTGTGATTATAATTACCATGTATTATTACTCATCTATAGTGTATCACCTTTTCACCTCATGAGACAGTAAAAACTTGGAATAAACAAATCAAGCAAACACCTTTCCATGTAGTGTTTAAATTATTAATTCATGCATTACACTCATAATGCATGTTAGGTCAGTAATTTGAATCTGAAGAACAAGACGAGCATGTGTGAATAACATCCAGGGTCATTACTGGATCTACGAGAATATTTAGCAAGTTTTTAGAAAGCGGCCTCTGTTGATTAGCCGTAATGGATACAGCTACAAAGTGTCGTGAACGAAAAAAGTCTGTAGACGACTTGTCGTGACACCATATATCAGAGCTCTGTGCTCTGGTTTAGAGTTAAGACTTCAAAGCCTAACTCGATAATTCATTTCCATACCATAATGCTTCTTGCTGACAACTCTCTTCTGGTCATCCATTACATTATTCTTGTAGAGCTCAGAACCTCTCAAACTGATTAATAAAATACAGCCCGTAAAAACAAAGTTTTTACTATATCCATCTACTATCCTATAATGCGTCTTATGAAGCAGTTACCTCTACAAATATATAGTCCGCGTTCATTTTACGACTGTGGCCAATCACAACGCTGGCCAATCACAACGCTCCGTATCGGAAAAGGGGATTCCCGATTCGAAAAGTTTAGTCCCCGATTCTATAAGCTAGCCTTTTTTGGGGGAGCTGAAATTTTGATAGAATGAAGTGTGTGCGAGGGCGAGTCTATATGCCAAGTTTCACGACGATTGAATGATTGTAAGTGATCGAACTAGTCGTCGCAAGATTTGACATTTTAGCCTGTGACTCAAACATTCAAGCAAGCAAGCAAGCAAGATTCCCGCAAGTTAAAGTAGATGGATAAAAATGCAGTTTGCCTTATTCTAGCACGCTGGCACATTTCTCACTTGTCAGTACCACACCAGTAAACAAATCTGAGCAGTGCTCTGGTTTAGAAGCAACCAGGGTGGCAGCAATGATATGATAGTAGCTGCCTGAGTAGCAAGTCATGTAGCACAAAAATAGAACTGGCGTCCAAGTAACAGTTTGCATGACTGCATCCATGATCACCATCATCAGTCGCTCATACAGGAAGGACTAAACCCATTCCACAGGTAACCACAATGTATCTGAGAATTTGTAAAGCACCTCTTACAGTGTAAGCTATTCAGAGGCACTCTCAGCATGAAAGCCCCAAGGGAATAACAAAGTCTTCAAGCAGCGGGCAGATGAGGGAGACTCACTCAGCCAAAATCTTACAGCATAAAAAGGGAGGTCATTCCAAGACCCACAATAGCAAAGGTGTGATACAATACAATACAACTTGCATTTATAACACGCCTTAATAAAACAAAGTCTTACTCAAAGGACGCGTTACAATGTACTTACTAATCATAGTACTTAGAGAAGAGATATGTTTGAAGTTTAGATTTAAAAATATTAATTGATCTTCGGATTAGTTCTGGTAGAGAGTTCCATTCAGCTGGACCAGCTACTTCAAACATTCTGTTTCCAAATTGTAGATTTGTTCTTTTGATTATGAAGTCTCTTTTCGAAGCCGATCGCAATCCACGTCTTGATTCAAGAGCAGCACATGGTGTGACTAAAGATGATAACTGGGGCGCTGTGGTGTAGAGGTATGTTCGGTGCCTTGCAGCCGGAGGTTGCGGGTACGAATCCACCTCAAGGGTGTATATTTGGTGCCTTGCAGCCGGAGGGTTGCGGGTTCGAATCCACCTCAAGCCACCGCGTAGGGACCCTGGGCAAGTCCTTCATTCGCAATTGCTCATGCGCCGGCGTGAAACTCCGATTCAGTGTCCGCGCTGTAGTCGGCAGCGCCTCTGAGTAGAAATCTTGAAGGGCGCTATATAAATATCTTAAATGAAAAAAAAAAGTAAAGAGAAGCAGAACCTGACATTATTTTGAACATGAAAAGACAGATTTTAAAGGATATCCGAGCCTGAATGGGTAACCAGTGTAATTGTGATGTGGGGCCATAGCAGTCCTTGCCTGGAACAAAAAGATGCAGATGGTCTAGAGAGTGGCGAGGATGAAGAGAAACAGCAGAGGTGGGCTTGCACATCAGATCATAAAGGTACTTGCGAGTCCTTCCTTGCCGAGTTCTGGAAACCATGTGCAAGATCTTGTACCGGATTCGAGAAGCAACGGGAAGCCAAAGCAGTCCTCAGTCATATAGGCTGAAATGTGAGAGAAGTGAGGAAGGCGGCCAATAAGCCTAGCTGCCGAGTTCAGGGTCGATTAAAGGGACGATAGTCCTACCTTGGAAAGACCAGCTATTAATGTAATTTAATTAATTATAGTAATCAATGTGACAACAGATGAAAGCATGGACTATGGCTGTGAGGATTCTTGCTGCAAACTTCAGCATGCAGGTTACGGTGGCCCAAACTTACATGGGGAAAATATTTTTGTTGAAACTTGCTGCTCCACAAGGCTGCCCTTGTTCCACTTGACAAGAAGACTATGTGGTGCAAAAATTGAAGAGATCTGAGCATGTTTAGAGGTCGCGCCTTTTTGACACTTTTTTGTAGAAATCGCAAAAACCGCACGTCGCGTTTTAATAGCTACATTATAAATTAAAATTAACACCCTGAACTCCAAGCACCTTCTTTTTAAATCATAATCTAGATGCCAACTGAATTTCAGTAAATAATTAAAGAATAATAAGCTTTCTTACAAATAACAAAGCTTGTTTTTCAAGTTCTTTGTGTTTAGAAAAAGGTTGCTGAATTAGAGGTAATCTTTAAATTTTGCTTGCTAACTTCTATATAAACTAAGGTTTTACATTACAATTCGTTTAATTTACAATTGAATTGTTCACTATTGCTCCTTATATAAACCGATAACTTAGCATGATTAAATTATTTTTCTTCTTTGTGAAGCACTCCTTAACTGTGAAATACAACGCATGTCTTTTCACTTTGTATAATAAACGATAATATCTAACAAAAACAGCAACTATCATGGCATGAAAAGGAGTCCTCCACAACGTTGGCTGTTAGGGATGCCTGACAAGGACATTCTTGGGTCTGGACTACTAACAACTGGGGCTATGTTTCATCACCAAAATGAGTGATTCGGGTGTTAGCCAGCTCCAGAAGTTGCATGACAGTTACAGTCTGATGAAGAAGAATAGACTTAAAATTCAAGATTTCTGCCGACTCAAAGAGGGACAGTTTAAGGTCGATTTAAATGAACTATTTGACATCTCACGGAAAGATGCAATGACTTTGATGACAAGTCAAGAGGACAAGCTCTTTCTAAAAATGAGAAAAAAGATCCTTCAAGTTTGTTGCCAAAATCTTGACGAACAGAGAGACTCACAAGAATTTCAGCGGCGCTCAAGCGGCTGTTCGAAAGTAAGAGTAAGTAGCTGACCAATTGCAACTAAGTAGTTTTGTTACAATTCAATGATTTGAAGCTTCTTGTATAGTTTCTTGAATACTCAGACCGTGTCATCAAAGCAGTGGAGGCATTCAGTCGTCTTCTCTGGTATTTCACCTAGCACCTTGTGCCACTTGCTTTGTTTGATGAGAGAACAGTGAAAACATCAAAGCCACTCTGGTGAAAACCTGACTTACCCACCTAATCAGCTATCCACGAAACGGGTGGATAGGAGATCCTTTGACTACCAAACTACTCACTGGAGGCGTATAATTTATGTCACAAGGAGTTCTTTAAAACTGTTAGGTCTTCTCACTATCCAGGGTCAAGAACAAGCCAAAGCCTTCCTATCAAAGTCTTCTGCTCTCTGACCATTGAACCCTACTTTCCACTCGATGAAGGCTAATGTCAGACTTTTGATGTCAATCAATCAATCAATCAATGAAACTTAATATAGCGCCCCTTCAAGATATCTACTCAGAGGCGCTCCCGGCCCAACCACGGCTGAAAAGAATAGTTTTCAGAGAGGTATAAATGACTGCGCAGAACGTGGGGTGGCTCTGATCCAGTCTCACAATGATGTAGGCTACTAACTAAAGATGAGTCAATAAAACAATACTTGCTGCAACTTGTCTCCAGTCACCGGACAATGATTTCTTTTCCAACAGAAGCAAAATGAAAAAATAGCGGGTTTCGCGTTTACCGGCACTTCAATGACAGTGATTTATACAGACTGGAAAACTACTTTAATTATCCAAAATTATATTTCATTACAAATTATTTGCATTTAATGCACTCTGACTAAGCAGTTACACTGCGGTATATATTTTATTAGGCTGTTCAAAATTCAAAATAATAACTGCCTTGAAATTCAAAATGATACATGTCTTTTGACGTTTCATACTATATATATATATTGTAAAGTCTGCAAAAGGCGCGACCTCTAAATATAGTTCAATCTGTCCAAAATTTTGCACACAGGATTATATTTTCATATGTAACAAGGGCAGCCTTGTGGAGCCATGCATTTCCAACTTTTGTTTTTTTGGGCCACACTAATGCAGGTGCCTCAGATGGTACTAGCAAGAGCACATTAGGTTCATAATGTTTAGAGAACGTTAAATTCCTGTCCAGAGTAACATCCAAAGTCATCATGAAGGCTGAGGGCGGTTGCCAACAAAAGTCGACGGATAGAAGGTTGCAACAGAAGTACACCAAACAAAGTAGTTTGGTTAAACACGCTAAATGACCGTGCTCAGTAGACACATTACATGGCTTTGGCCTACAGCAATGGAAGCCAAAAGATCCTAACTAAAGTGGAGTTGATCCAGTGTCATTAAGTAAGCAAGTATATTCTTTACTTATCCAACTGCATGTTGATAATATGACAACTCTGGTGTGGCAGGACATGTCTCTTGGCAGTTCAGACAAACAATAACTCGACATCATTTTACAGTCAGAGATGAGGATATGAAATACAAGGTCAGTTTGATTTATAGCAACAGCTGTCTTTACTACCAACTGTTAGGTGGGTGACCGATACTTGTTCTGAGCATATCTGGTCATTCGGGTGTTTCCAAGTGCCGCATTGTAATCCATCTATTAGGGACAACTGGATGAGATATATGTGAGCCATTGGGGGCCCGGTGGCGCGTTGGATAACATCTGGTGTAGAGTGCGAGAGGTACCGAGTTCGAGCCCCGTAGGGCGGACATGCTTTGTGTTTGCAGGCTGTCTGTTCTGTTAGTAGTTAAGATTTATGTCTTCTGTCATTTGCGTTCTTGTGAATTGTTTCAATTGCATAATTGTACACTGTAACCGGTTGCGGTTTGTCAACCGGATTGTTTCAATAAACGAAAATATATTATTATTATTATTATTATTATTATTATTATTATTATAGGCGGAGGATCTCATCGCCTATCGTTGTTCTTCATTCTGGATACTAAGTACTTAAGAAATTGCTATGATCTGTCAACTGGCGACCCTTCAAGTTTATCGGAGCAATGTTTGCTAACTCGGAGATGTTCATTTATTCATTTAGAGAACTTGCATATCGCCTCTTTAAAAGACGTACTCAGATGTGCTCCCAGCCCAGCCATGGCTAAAAAGTGATTTGAGAGACTTATACAAAGCAGGCGAGTTTAGCCGAGGCATCAATTGCAAGTCTAGTGGAAGGATATTGCAGATGGAGGGACCCACAATCGAAAAGGCTCGGAACTGTCTAATAGAAGTGAGCTCACTGGAACAAAAGCTCCCCTTGCTCAAGAACACAGAATTCAATGGGCTGCGAGGTCAGAGACAGGTTGACAAAGATCAGACAAGTAGGATGGAGCACAGCCAAGAAGGCACCACCAGAAAGTGCAGCAACCTCGTAGGAGATGCACTGAGAAACAGAGCCAGTGAAGAACATCATGCACACAGGCAGAGACAGAAGCATATTTAGGAAGGTTGCCAATGAGGCGAGCAGCTGAACGAAGAACTCGATCAAGGCACCCAATTAGCCCCAGTGGCAGACCTACAAGTACCAAACTGCAGTGATTGATTCTATGTTGTGCTTAATCACATTTAACATTATATAGGCTAGGTCAGAGAACGCTGCTGATAATTTTTCCGGGAGTAGCGCTATACAATTTCCTTAATAATAATAACATGTCATTGATAGGCTCCTTGAAAGTTATCATAGGATTAAAAATTATCACATATGTGGACGTTTACGTGTAAAGGGTCCAGATTGTCGATTTTAGTTTAAGAGAAAACAAGGCCTAAAGTGGTTTGGGTTAGAATTTGTGATTTTGCGATTTTTATCCAAGTACATTCTCCTATCAATGTACTTAACCTATACCAGGGGTGTCAAACCTTTTTCAATGGCGGGCCAGTCGCAGTACTTTCCAGCAAGTGGCGGGCCATGGTGTCGAAGGCTCCTGAGCAAAATGGGGTAGGGATCTGGAAGGGTTCGGTGAGATATTTTTGCAAAACTAAAATCGTAAATGGCGCATATTTTTAACATACCAACCGTCAAATTATGTAGGCTTATAAATGTAATTTTGATGCTAAAAATATGCTGACTCTTGTCTTAACAAGCGTCATCTTTGAATATCCTTGCTCGCATAAGTATGAGCTGGCAAACAAACACAGCTTTCTTGCAGCTTGACTTCGTAAATGAAGAAAATTTTCTCTGGGCAGTTGCTGATAAAACACCTGCACTTCTGTTCTTGTGAATTTGGTTTGCAATGCTGTGTTAAACTGCAAATCCATTTGTAACAAACTTGGAACAGTCGCAGGATTGATTTCAAATTTATTGCTGAACAGCTGAAATTGGTCCTCTGTCTGCATGCCGAGAAGCGTTTTCTAAATGCTTGTGCCTCAGTAGGCCCTAATAGCAATATCTTTGCCTTGCAGCTTACCATTAAGTGTATTTGGTATTTTGACTGAAAAAATAAAAAAATCGAAATGTTATTCTCAAATTTTGTAGTCTTTAGGCACAAAGCCTCGGGCCAGAAAAAAATCATCGGCGGGCCAGAAAAAAGCCCGCAGGCCTGCTCTTTGACATGACTGACCTATATGGTTCAATGTCATTTAAATAAAAGTTTTTCATGACAAAATTTTGTGTTTCTTTAAAAAAAGTCAATTATTTGTTTTCGGTACAGTAGGTCTATTTCACGACTAAACTGCATAATTATTTGTCAGATAATTCAGTGGCAGTAACATATAGTAAAGCCTACAGGAAATGGCTTCTAATGATATATGGCACTCCATAACAATGCAGTAGTAGTTGCGAAACCTTCGAACCTACAACTTCATGCTACTGTTGGCCCTATTCTTTAATCGCAAATTACTCGAAATGAGCATTTTCGGGGTTGTTCTGTTTTACCAGTCTCTACAATAACCAGACATGTGCTGGATAATAATATGCAGATTTACTCTTTATTTCACCCTCATTCTGAACATTTTGAAAATGCCAACAAGTCCAAACCGACAATCTGGTCCCTTCTCACATAAACGTTCACATATAAAGACAGACTGTATACACTGTCAAACATTTACTAGACATACACTTCAAATTATTGAAGAAAAATAGCAGTTTTGATATGTACTGAAGAACCTTTTCCCAAATATTTAGCCTGCAGCTCAAACTTATAGAAAATTATTAGGCCTTGAAAGTGTTAAGAGAAGAAAGCCAAATGCACTGACCTTAACAATCAGTTGATCATCTTTCAACATATCCAAGCGAGCGAGGTTCAACATTGTCAACATTAAGCACCTGCATTTGCTCAATTAGACTGCTCACCAATCTGTTGACCTATAAAATACAATCAGGAGATAAACAAGTCAAACAAACTATGGAAGCAGACAATAAGTTTCAAAAAAGAAAACATATTGTTTCAAATTGTGCCTCAGTCCAATATATTTGATTCTGTTCTTTGTTATACAGATTCTGTACAGAAGACATGCAGAAGCTTTCAATGCATATCAGCCAGAGATGGGTATGATTAGCTAGAATTGCTAATCGATTAGAATTAGAAACTGAAATTTGCTAATGGATTAGAATTAGAAGCAGCTAATTGATTAGCAATTAGAATAAGATTCGATAGTTCAATACATATATTTGCTTCACGAATTTGTCAAATTTTAATCAAAGCAAAGCAGGTTACTACAAGTTACTACAAGTTGCTTTAACCTATTACAATACCTAAAGCTGCACAACTGCAATAAGTGAGAACAGTCCACTTTGCAGGCAAAATATTAAGAAAACACATTTGATTACATTGTCGCTGACATCAAGCTAATCTAAGCAGACAGATCAAGAATATATGATGGAGTCTCTTACTTACCTTACAATGGAGACCATTATGTTTCAATATCTCCCAAATAATATTCATCAACACGATGGGAGTTTCCTTCAATGGAAAGTACTGGGGGACTACACACTTTACCATGTTATCCAATGCGCCACGGGGGGTCACTGCTCACCTACACTCAAATGCCAAATCTAAGAAAATGAAGTCACTTGACATACACTTTTGGAAATAAAAACATTAAAGGTATCCATTTCTCCGGATTACATGAACATCATGTAAAGGACTTCCTGTCAACCCAGACTGTATGTGACAGCAACATTTGACAAGTGGTACATTGGGTTGACAACAGACCAAGACCTGTTAGAGAAAGAAGATATACTCATCAAAGTCATGACAAGTACACAAAGTAGGGCAAGCTATCATCTGACTTGGCCTAGATATGATGATATAGACTGTGTTCCATTGCAATTTGTCCTTTGTTTAGTGTCAACATCTCAAGCATGCAGTAACAGTGCATGTCAGCACCAGCAGGACAATTCTGTATGGAAGCCAGTAAAGAACAAAATTTTCATCCTATGCAAAGAAAGTAAGAAACACTTTCAAAATATGATGCTGTAAGCAAAAATGACATTACTATTAGTTATATTGATATTTGTACATGTTTAGCAGTTCCACACATTATTTAAACATATACAGTTTGATAGGTCCATGGTCACATGGTAAAAAATGAAGTTGAAGCTAGAGTTCAAGACACCCCCTCAGTTTTTTACACCTGTTACTCGTATCATTCTGGCTAAATTTCAGCTTCCTACTTCAACTGGAAGACGGTGCTCACAGACCCTTCCCCTTTACCATATAGAACTAACAGTGCGATAGGTTAGAAAATACGCATAAAATAGCAGCATTTCATCTATAAGACATTCTACACCGAGGATGTACCTAGAACACAGTACTGAGTAGGGCGCCACTCAAAAATAATTTTCTTTATTTTCATCTTCCCACCCTCCAAATGTCTTCTTAATGTTAAAATAGTATATGCTCACAAAATTTGGATGCATTCTAACAATATTTACTGGTAGCTCAACAATGACGAAGTTTTACAATATGTGGCATTTTTCCGATATTGCCGTATAATGTCAATCAGGCTTGGACTGGGCCGCCGGGACACCGGGAGATTCCCGGTGGGCCGGCCGCCCAGAAAAGAAAAAATGAAAAAAAATCATGATATTTTGGTTCTACATCTTATTTCTAATGTTATAATTTATAACTTGTGAAATATTGGCAGAGAATTGTTGTTAATGATGTTTGGTAGGCCTACAGAGAAAAGTCTTCTGGAAGCTTTGACAAGTTTGAATTTATTTTGACAGCGCATTGGTTTTGAAAGTGTTTGAAAAGCTTTGAACACACAACTGCATTATCTCATGCATTATCTTCATTATCTCTTATCTATATCCAAACAAACGGCAAGGACAAAATTGGACATCCTACTAGCCTATAAGATGGTTCAAGATACTATTTTATAAATGAATTATGCCAAATACAACGAAATTTTGGTCTCATTTTCGAAGCAGCTTCACATTTTTCATAACTTGCTAGCAGGGAACTAGCTAAAAAGTCTCGACATTAATGTTGAGACTGCTTTCAAACAGAAAAGAATTGAATCAAGACAGAAATTGCCAGGAGAAACTGCTTAAGACCAGCCAATTGAAAATACGAAAGAAAATTTCGAGTAAATGTTCACAATAAAATATTATGGTAATGGATCAAGTTATTAGTAGTATGAAACCGTGATTCAATGAGCATCATAGTCTTAATGCTGATTTGTCTTGTTTGGATCCAAGCAATTTTGCAGAAATTTCGATAATGGACTACAGCACCTGAGTGAGTTGCTCAGAAGATTTTAATTACAGTGTAACAAGAGAGCAGCTGCAAACGGAATTAATGGTCTTTGCAAGAAAATGGGAAAGTTTCAAAACTACTCATGAAGAAGATTATAGGCTAATTTGCTATTTTACACTGAAATAAAATAGCGAAACAGTCCCAATAGCAGAAAACAGCAAAAGTAACAGAAATAAGTGCAGAAATAAGTGCAAATCTTGCGGAAAATGTATTGTTTGCTCTTACCACGTTCTCCTTAAGTTCAGTTTGCAGTCTTGCTTATTGAAATTTTTTGGCATACAAATTTGTGCTGACATTATCCTCATCACAATCATTTTCGAAATTGAAATACATTTTGGACAGATTACGAAATTCTTTTAGTCAGTCAAGTTTAGAGTCTTTCATGCCGACGGCTTGTGAAAAGGAACTTGTTCTCAGAATTAATAATGATGACATCGTTGACGTTTTGGCATCAACTAGACTAAGTGATGCGTTGAAGAAACTGCTATACTATATAGTGCTTGTTATATACTGTGACGTTGTGTCTACTTATTCAATCATGATGTTAAGATTTTGAAATAAACTAAACAGTTCTCAGTACAGAATTGAACAGTTTGTTCCAAACATAATTAAGAATTTACGGCAAATCAGAAATTAAAAAGCATGTGTTTATGTGTTAATCTTTTCATTTTAAAATAGTTATGCCATTTGGCCCATTAATAACTAAAAATGTTCTTAATTTTATGCTAAATGTTACAAGAAGCATCTGCGGGTGGGGTACCACACGGACCCCCTTATCGGTTAATCCTGAAGGGATCGATAATGTGGGCCGCCCATGACCAAATTTCCCGGGCCGCTTCTGCAAGCCAGTCCAACCCTGATGTCAATTTCAACACCAGAAGTCAGATGGCTCGAAATCTTGTCAAATGCTCACAAAGGAGGTCAATGGCTGTTGCTAATTACTGCAGAATTCCAAAAGTTACTAATACTGTAGTGTGCATTGTGTGTGTGACTGTGTGTAATAATCAACACATAGTACAATCAGTTTCACCCAAACAATGACAGAAAATGTCAGAAATGTTAATCATGAATTTGTCTCTGTGGATGCTGATGTTGTTGCTGCTGCACTAGCTGTAGTAAATGTGAACTTTGTTTGGATTTAGAAAGTCATGTCAGTGTTTCTCTATGACTTGCAGCAAGAACTGTTTCTGTTCCTCCTGATTTGTTAGGACTCCACTGCCACTCTGGATCAAAGCCACTCCGCGCTCGGTTTCATTGACAACTTTCAGACTTCTCACTTTCTGTTGGGCAACAATGTAGTTGTTGTCACTGTCCCATGTATCTGGATGGTAGGCTAGGAAATGATGTGGTATATCCGATGCTGTGAAAAGTTACCTGTTGTGTTATCACACAAAGTCAGACAGCTGCTTCTGATAGTGTTGTAGTGAAGGCAATGCGTTGAGGATAATTTATTGTTTCGACGTCTAGCTCTGCAACCATGGCAGACTTCATCTCTGCAGAAACTTCAGAGTCAAGGAAGCGAGACCGACCTGAATTTCACTCACATACCATAAGTGACCAGCGAATGACAGCTTTAGCAACAGCATCGTGTGTCTTCTTGTAGCTGTCTAACTCACAGAGTAACCGAAGATCATTCCTTGGAGCAGACGAAGCACATGCGCATGTAAGCCAGGCCTTCAGATAGACCATCAGTACAAATGTATTAAAGTGACCGAGAGCTGATTGTTCACCTGCAGTCAGCCGGAATTGGGAGTGAAAAGAAAAATTTTCAAACTGTATATCAGCTACGCCATCCACCTAGCTCGGTGGAAGGGTCAGGGTGAGTGAATATGAACACACGCACTGCCTGACTGGGACTCTGCTCCGAGAAATAGAAGCAACAGTTACAGAAGCTCTCGGTAATCGTCCCTTAGCTGAAACTGGAAGGTCCTGAGCACTGAATGACTGTATGAGGTCATCCCGAACTGGATTGAGAGCCGATGCGATGGAATCTACCTTCAAAACACTTTCGTACTCTGATCGGTCAATCGAGCCCCAATAGCCTACTCGCCAATTCTCTGGAACAACTTGATGTCTGGTTCATTAGTTGGTCCCATTAATGTATCAAACACCTTGGCAACCATTAATTCTATGATTTGATGCCTGCAAGGTAAGCTGACCACATCATTGTCCAACTTTTCTTCCAAAAGTACGCAGGCACCGGCAAGAACTCCTGAGTTACTGGCTGTTGCTAATATTCCCAATCAAAGTCAAAACCCCTATTATCACACACTAATGAACTAAATAGCAAATGAAAAATCATAGTTACATTATAATCAGTCACAGGTCTGTGGTTCTCAGTGAAGACTAGAGTGATGCACTACTGGCATAGACACACATTAAAAGTACTATGATTGATTATATTTATTCCAAGTAATAACAAACTCAGTCTGCAGCTCAGTAATGAAGAATGTGAACAAGAACACTGTCACTGGTGATTGGTGAGCATTAACATTACAACAATTCTGAGTTACTCAGGAATTAATTTACTCTGGTGGAGAAAATTTTAATAAAAAATACATTTTATCACAACAAACGTGCATGCCGTAATATTAAAATATGAGCACACTGAGCTACCAGTACTTAAATATTAATATATCTTGATGAAACTTAGCAGTTACTATGCATCATGAAGAGAACACAATGAGGGGTGGGACCTGGAATATGCTGCATTAATTTGTTTTACATTACTTTGAGTGGCACCCTACTACTGAGTCATATCAAGTTTGCACTGATATCAATGAACTAAGTTTCTAGCATTTATCAAGAAAACATTTTAAAAATTTAATTTTCTGACAAATAAGTTTAAAGAACACTGAAGTGTTTGTTAGCAAGGTGAAATATGATGATATTATATTCGTTTATTATTATACAACGATGAAGCATTGTATAAAAATATTTTAAAAAATAAAATTATTTTTTTACCTACCCACCCAATTTTTTTAACCACTGTTACCGGAAACACACCTTTATTTTTTGCCCTAAAGTACAAAATTAGGGTGTCAAAATGTGTTACGTGAAACTCCGATTCAGTGTTCGCGCTGTAGTCGGGAGCGCCTCTGAGTAGAAATCTTGAAGGGGCACTATATAAATATCTGAAATGAATGAATGAAATGAATGAACGTTGGTGACAATACAGAAAGACCGTTTTAAAAACTAAGTAAATTTTCTCCAAAGTCTTTGCTGGCTTTTAAGAAGCACAATACAGTTGGGGTCATTGCATAATTACATAACGCCAAAAATGACTGTTTTTCACCCACCCACCCTATAACGCTTCGTAATGTTTCCCTAGACCCACCCCCACCCACCCACCTACCCCAGCGTTACGTATTTATTGTTTAAAAAATCGTTTTAGATTTACTATGTGAACGCGTAATATCTGGGCAAGTATCTTGAAGAAGAAGCGAGACAGTTTGCAAATATGACGATCTGCTGGACTGCTGGTATTGGATCCTTCGGGGGCAGTGTGTTAAACACTAACTTAGGCTTGGTGATGATTTATAATATTTCATGTTTTCAGTTAAGTTTTATATCAATGGCACGAAGTTTGAACTTTGATAACATCTTGTCTAAAGTGTCATTCGATGTTTCGTTAAAATTCATTTATAACTAAACTGTTGGTAAAACCGTTACGTAAAGTTCAGCTTCATACACCCACCGACCCACCTAACGTTTCGTAACGTTTTCAAGGACCCCAACCACCCACCCTGGAGCGTTACGTAATTATGCAATGACCCCTTACCTTATTTTGCATTACAATTTTTCTAAACAGCAATACAATAGTGTGCTAGAATAAAGAGTGCTGCAACATTTCTGTATGAATGTTACGTCAGTGACGGTGGAATGCACCTGCAATGAAAATTCAGCCATATTCCAGTTCGTATTATAATAACAAAACCCCTCTCGCACCTAGATTCTCAGCTTCTTCTGGTCTTGAAAAATACAGGAAGTAGGCAAACATGGTAGAGATAGACTTAGCAGTGAAACACTAGTTAATTTATGTTGCGCCATCTTAACAGAGGTAGTTATTCCAGCTTCCTCATGACCTGCCATTATACTCCCCAGATGGCGTACATGGCTGTCCGTGGAAGTGACCCTTCCAGGCTCACTTCTCCTTCTCAACAGAATTCTATATCATTTCCGAAACAGGCGCAACATTGCCAGTGCATCATGTTGCCAAAAAATTGGTGGACAAATAGATTTATACAGTATCTTTGGGCAATGGGCATGCTGCATGGGCACCAGACGGTACCAGGTTTCTAATGACGCTAACCCTAACGACGCCTGACCTCACCCTAACCGACACTCACGACGCCAGTAAACTTACGCACTATAATCCTTCAGCCACGGATACTATAAACTTGCCTTTAATTATCTTGTAAATTTTTTTTTTAAATTTCCTCTATTCTGTTAAAATTTACAATTGCAGCTTCTGAAACAGATGAACTACCTACAGAAAGACACGAAATAGACTTTAACCTCTGTCTGAAATGTCAAGGAAAACTGAGGGTGAACACTGACAGCGAGGTAGTAGAGTTAGGGTAAGTAACATGAAATGTTTGGCCTATACCAAAGAAAGAGTTGGGTATGGAATCTTCATTTTGTTCAATTGGATCAAAGGTTGTATGGCGTGTCAGCAGAAATCTTAGAACAGGACATGCAGGATGGCACAGTGCATGCTACAGTGATGTAACTAATAAAGTGCATACTGAAAAAGACAAGAAACGATATCAGAAAGCATTGTCTGAAAAAAACTCAACTATGTTGTCTTACAGAAAGGAAGCAGGTCGACCCACATCTACGACTAAGACTGTGACTGATAGTAGTTCCTGTGCTGACTCAATGAACAGAACCCTCACACGACCCTGTGCCAGTTCATTCAACTGAGAAATGTGCTTCTACTGCCAAGATATCAAACTTGAAAAGACACATGCAAGAGCTGGTTCAAAATCTAAACAGGTTTATATACATGTGCAGAAGTTCAGACATTGAGATGTCGATAAAATAAGTAGTAGATAGTGATGTAGCTTTTCCGGAAAAGTATTTTGCGGAAAATTTCTGGAAAATTTTCCGCAGAACCGGAAAATACATTTAACTCATGTCAGATTTTTAGTATGAGACGACACTAGAAATTTTTTTAAAGTCCCTTTTATTTACAGTATTTCTGTCAATGTGGACAATGTTCACCTTAAAAAAAATTTAAATAAGCATTAAAGACTGTTCTTTAGCGGTTCAGGCTAGGGTAGCCTAGTTTGATATGTTGTTAGTGTTATAAACTGTCTGGCAATTTGACATTTTGTCAGCTGCTCAGCTGTTCGTCAGCTTTGCCCTTAGTCGATGCACCGCTCACTGAAGGCAACAGCTCATAGACAAACAATTAAACTAAAACACATTCTTTTGAGAGAAAAAATTTCATCATTAGGATGATATATGGGATCTCGGATTTAGGATAATATGTGTAATTTAGAATACTTGACTGTCTTGATCTTCTTAAGTATTGATGTATGTTAATTACCATGTCTGTACACCAAAATATTCTTATCTTATATTTTTTACTACTTGCCAAGAAAATAAAAAAGCAGATTTGAAAATAGATTAGTGTCAGACTGCAATGGCAATGCCAATAACATTATATTTCAAGACATAAAATAGTGCAATAAGAATTAATCTGTTGCAGTATTAAAATTGCATCAATTGCTGTTTTTGTCTCATATTTTCATAACTTAAAAATATTAAGGAGACTAAATCATAAAGAGTCGGGGTAAGAGTTCTCTTCAACCCTGACTCAACTGATCATCTACCTTCAAACTCTCGACCTAAACGACACCCACCTTAGCAGCTACTCTGACCCCTCTGATCCTCTGGAAACCGGACTCGGACCTCCTCGGACTACTCTTTTAGACAACCCTTCTGACTAGACGCAGCGCTCATGAATAAGCTGGTGCCCTGCGCTTGGCTTTCGAGTAGCGCTTTAGAAGTTTGGAGATTACGATTACGATAAAATATATGTATTGGCATTGTTGAGCCTTGTGAACACACTGAACAGTAAGCACTAACAGTGCCATCTATTGAATAAGCGTATTGGTAATGGGTTAGATAATCTATTTGGGGGTGAGTTTTTGTACACCAAAGTGCAGTATGCAATTGGTTTCAATAAAGAATATTATTTCTTCTTCTTCTATATCAGTTATAACTACATAAGACAGTATAGAGTGAGTTATGTTTAAACATTAATATTTATGCATTTAAATTGTTATTTAGTAATATTATATTGATGGAAAAATATTGGAAAATTTTCCGGAAAAAAACACTGGAAATTTTCCGAAATTTTCCGGAAAAATATGAAATTTTCGGGACAAGTTTTCCGCCTCACAACACTAGTAGTAGATGCCAGTGACAATGACCTATGGAAATTGAATATGGCAGACGTGCTTGCAGAGGAACTTTCTGTCTAGAGACATCAGGTATCACACAAGTTGCAACACGATGCACTGCCATTGGACCAGGAAGCAAACTGGTGGCAATCATGGACATCGAATTGTACAAGACAGCAACAAAAAACGGTACTTGTCTGTTTAACAACCACCAAAATTCTTCATATATTACCTCATTTAAAATTCTTCATATTCTGCGTTATTTTAATTCTATGTTACGTCAGAACTTATCTATTACGTCATAAACCTGAACGTTTCGTCATTAGAAACATGGACGACATTAACCCTAACCCTGACCCTAACCAACCCTCACGGCGCGTAACAACGAGGCTTAACCTCAACGCAACCGATATGGACTATAAAACTTGAAGTCGTGAGGGTCGGTTAGGGTCAGGGTTAGTGTCGTCATTAGAAGACAGATATTAATTGTCGTGAACACATTCCTGTAGGCCTACAGGGGTCTCGTCTAGTTATAATTAAAAGATTTTTTTGGTGGTCGTTAAACAGACAAGTACCCAAAAAACTACTAGATCCATCATCCACAGTACAAAACAGGTGGGTGTCATCAGGGCTTGATTGTGGTTTCTTGCTGTCAGCACAGATTGACTCTGAAGAGCATCTCTTGACATGATATTATATAAATTTGCAATTAGAATTTTTAAAATATTACAATTACATCTGTTGCAAATGATAGCTGAGCAGTTACCGCTAAGTTCCGGCCAAGTCTGGCGGTGACCACATTCGTGGATGTGCAGTGCAGCTTCTACCCCAAAAGGGTATGCACTTAAGGACACCCGTAAGCAGCAACTTCTATTAAATGACTGGACTGGCAGCCTTTGTGACATTCAAGATGCTGTGGACTCGTCAGTAACTAAAACAACAACATATAGCAATTTAGGACACAAATTCACAGTCACTCCACTGCCTACAGCATCATCTTTCCAAACTGATCATTACTATTCACTCTAGTAACACCTAATTAACCGAAGATAAAAATTACGATAATACGTACAAGATAAAATTAATTCTGCAACCACGTGTAAAACTGCAAATAGAGTAACTTCAGCAAATTGGAATGTATAGATCTTCAAGCTATACAGAATAACAGCCAACTTTTTATTTGTCATTTCAAAATTTCTGAGTTTCTGCGATGCAAAAAAATCATGCACAGCATAGATGCCGACTCCTTTGGAGCCTTGGGTGCAGGGCCGCATTAAGGCTAGTCTGTATGTATGTATGAGCATTGGATAAATCTTCTGCGGCGGAAAATTCCGCCTCATATTTTCCGCCTCAGAAGTAACATTTTCGACACAATTCTGCGGCGGAAGCGCTTTGCGCAACCTTTGGCGCATGCGCATTGTTCAAAATGCGGTACTTTCTATAAATTGGCGTCGTGAGGGTCGGTTAGGGTCAGGTTTGGCCTCTTGAGTGTCGGTTAGGGTCAGGTTAAGTGCTGTGACGGTCGGTTAGGGTCAGTGTTAGGGTTAGAGTTGCTTTTAGATAAAATGTCAAAAAAAATTCCGCCGCAGAAGTAAATTTTCACGGGTTGCGTGGCGGCATTTTCCGCCACAGAAGCACCATTCATGATCATTTGTTATAGCGCCCCTTCAAGATTTCTACTGAGGCGCTCCCGACTACAGTGCGGACACTGAATCGGGGTTTCACGCCGAAGCGCATGAGCAATTGCAAGTGAAGGACTTGCCCAGGGTCCCTACGCGGCGGCTTGAGGTGGATTCGAACCCGCAACCCTCCGGCTGCAAGGCACCAAACATACCCCTACACCACCGCGCCCCACGTGCAGGCCCGGGTGCTGTGATAATGATTACCTTCCATACCTGACAACCACCGGTCCACCACGCATAGGGTTGCCAGATACATAGGAAGCCAAAGGAGGACAAACAGAGCCGGAAAGGAGGACAAAGGAGGACACATTGAATGTTTCAGTCTGGTGTCAGAGGTCTTCTAAGTACTGTTATCAAGAAACGAAGTCACATTGAAAACTGCATATAAAATCAGTTTAGGCTTTTTAATGTTCTAAAGTATTTATTTAGGCAATCGATCGTACTTTCTTGATTACGCACATTTCTCTAACCTCTCCGCAGCAAATCGTCGTTACCAACAACATAAGATAAACCTACGCATAGCAGTTCTGACAAGATTTGACAGCGAATCACGGATACTTATAGTTTTCAAAGTGTCTGAGAATTTGCATTTTGCTCTTAGGACTGGCTGCGTTTGCATGCCGTTCAATAAGGAACCTAGTAGCAGTAGCCATTTTAATCTGAAAGCGTCAAAAATTATTAATGTAAACATCACAGACGCTGCTCTGCTACCCAGAATAAAAAATGAGCACTTTGGCCATTGTCTCTATAGATAGTCCATAGATACATTATAACATTATTCATAGGCCCTATCATGGATTAGAAACGTCTGGAAAATATAGCTCCAGTAAAGTATAAATAAGTAATCGGATTGGACTGTTCGCCCTGTAGCCCAAAGTTTAAGGGAACTTAGGGACAACACGTACGTGTAAAGTTGGTTAAAAACTGCCACAAATAATAGCCAATAGCCCAATTAGGGTAAGGTTACTCATTAGGGGGCCGCGGCCAAATGTTACCAAATTTTACCTGATGATACCTGAGACCATAAGTATCGAAATGCGACTATTCCCAACGCTAGCTAACGATCCGGCGATTTTATACAAATTTTTGAAAATCTTTATTAACTCAATGTATTTCGCCGTGTTTATGCATATTGTCGTGACAGGTCCTTTCTCTAGCGCAATCTTAAGATTTCTGTAGCTCAAGATGACTGAATTTACCATTAAGGTAAAAACAAGATGCCGCTTAGGGTCTCATAATTTGCAGGTTTCTTTAGCGCAAGAAGCCTGAATTTATCATTAAGCTAAAAACAAGATGCAGCTTGCACTCTCATAATTCGCCGGTGTCTCAAAAACAATGAAGAATATACTTGGGGCATTATAAATTTTGGATAATTCATCAGAATGATTAGTTGGGTTCTAATCCTTATTTTGTTTATGTTAGTTAAGGTTTAATATTTTGTACTAGTATTATTGTACATTTACTTGATACCATTCTGTTTGTGTTTTTCTTAGTTAATGTTTAATACTTTGTACTAGTACGTTAATAATTGACCAAGTAACATTTCATTGTACAAAGAACAAAGATCTGTTGGTCGCAAAAGGGAACCCAGAAGGGACCAGAGTCCAGCTGGTTAGGGTCAACTATATACATAGTCTGTTGCTAGATGGTTAACAGAGGTTATCTAATTAATACAGTACAATTTATTGTATAATAAGTATGTAGTACATGTACAATTATTAATGGTAAATTCAGTCATCTTGAGCTACAGAAATCTTAAGATTGCGCTAGAGAAAGGACCTGTCACGACAATATGCATAAACACGGCGAAATACATTGAGTTAATAAAGATTTTCAAAAATTTGTATAAAATCGCCGGATCGTTAGCTAGCGTTGGGAATAGTCGCATTTCGATACTTATGGTCTCAGGTATCATCAGGTAAAATTTGGTAACATTTGGCCGCGGCCCCCTAATAGCCAATAGCCCAATTAGTCCCAAAACAGCAAACAAACAAAAAGCCGGACATTTTCCATGTTTTTAGCTTTGCCTGCCGGACGGAGGACATGAGGCCAAAAAGGAGGACATGTCCTCCTTTTGCCGGACGTCTGGCAACCCTAACCACGCACATATTTATAACATGCCTACTAGCGAGAATTAACTCTGGGCTCCTCAAAACTGAGGGCCCGGGTGCTGCAGCCTTAATGCGGCCCTGCTTGGGTGCGAATGCGCCTAGAGAGAAAGTTCAATCATAAACTAGAAAGAATTCAATGTCAGCATTTTCATTCATTAAAATTTTTAACAATTTAAATTTTTAAATAAATAAACCAGTTTTAACGATATTCACATTTGACGATTACATCTCTCTGTGTCGCCAAATTTGGCTGCAAGTTTAGGTGTGTCGTATGCAAAAAAGGTCTAGAACCTCTGGACTAAATGACAGAGTAGAAATGATTCTTCGACACAGAGACACGGTACCACGTGAGGAGTTCGTACCTCCTTCTATCGATGACGGGTGTCCCTCCTCTTTGACGATTTTTGATCAACCATCGTAAGGTTTGCACTAATAAATAATATTAATATATTTTCTTTAATTAAGCGCCTGACAAACGCACTGCGCTGTACTGTACATATACATGTTATGCAATTGAAACAATATTAACTAGTTAACTACTAACAGAACAGACAGCCTGCAATACACGGCGCTAATAGCAGCCTACAAAGCATAATTATCCGCCCTACGGGGCTCGAACTCGGTACCTCTCCATTTATGTGGACCTCTCTCTATCGCATGAATCCGTTTTAAACTCTCCAGCTCGGCTAATCGGTGGGATCTGAAGTATAGATTCTTTCTTCTTTCACTTATTTCAATTAACGCTTCGTGAAAAACTTAAATATTTCCTACCTATAAAACTTCTTTCTTTAACAAATTTTACTATCTGTCAAAGTCAAACTGACATCAACGGTTTTTTCCATCAACTGACTTCCGTTGGCGCCTTTTCTCGGAATCGCTGACCTTTCTATAGAGCAATTTCTGGGGAAGGACCCCAATTCGCGCTATTAAGTTCGCGGTTACAAGCAACCAATCGGGACAGTCTTATCCAAAGATTTTAACAGTGAGGAAGATGAACTACTGAAAGAGAATTGGCTTGTGCAGTGCGATTGTAGGGCGCGTGGTGCATTCTGGTCTAACCAGAGGTAAAATCGTGAAGTTTCCTATCTCTGCAATCCATCAGTGTAGCTTCGCTTGGGAAGCGGAAAAACGAAATTCCATAATTCTTTGCGCTGGCATTACCACAGTTACAGGCTGCACAATAGTGCGTCATGTTATCTAACTTTCTACTCGGCTAAAATGCTTAATTTCTATTAAGGTCTTCGATTAAAACGAGTTTTAACCGATGGATTTTATTTAACATTGCAGAGATAGGAACTCTGTGTTATTTTACCTCTGGTTTGACCAGAAGCCCTTGCGCGCCCTCTTTCGCAGTGTTGTCATTAGTAGTTCATCTTCCTCCCTGTTAAAATCTTTGGTCTTATCTCCCGCTAAAGAAGAACCCCGCGAATACAGTCGCGTTCTTTCTAGCCCGCTAAAATTAACCCGCCAAGGACATTTATTTGGCGCTAGACTAAGTTCGTTACATAGACTCTGGAACTTTCTTCGGCAAACGTTTGCTCTGTAAAGTTCATTTTGACCTTGATCAGGTCTCGACTACAAACTACTCTCTTCCTAGACTCATTTTCTGCAACTTCTCGGATTTCCTTCTTGGCTTTCGAAGGGATTCGCCGTTGAAGTTGGCTTCCACAACACGTTGCTTAGGTGGCCTAATAGCACAGAATAGATAAAGATTAAAGCGTAGCTACGCTTTATCTATAATTCTGTGCCTGTATATTGACCATCGACGGATGCCTTCAGCTATTATATTTCGAAGGCGCTGTAGAAGTGCTCGCATTCGATCATTAGGCCTATCATTTTATCTAAAACTAAAATGAAAGAAAAATAGAAAATGCTAAAACTAGTGCATTGCGAACTTTTAAAACCAAAATGCGCTGGTTGGGGGTAGGCCCTAATGGTCCAGTGTTCCTCCCTGTAAGCCTATCATGGCAGAGATGCAAAAAACAAGTTTTTTCAAACTGAAAAGTTGGTTAATTGTTTTTTGTTTTTTGTTTGTTTGTTTTTAATTTTTCCTACTTCGGATCATAAAACTCATAAAATGGCATGGATACCGTTCAAATTAATCATATGCATAAATGAAATTAACTATAACAGTAGAACGGTATATGGGGAGGGTCCATAGTGTAGTGGTAACATCACTGGCAGTAGGTAGCTGGATCGCGTCCCGTAATCTCCCAAAGGTCCACTCTGCCTATCATTCGCGAGATGGCGCGTTGGTAAAATAGGACGTGATGGGCGCCTTGCATGGCTGCCGAATAAGTTAAATTCGACTCCTGTAATAACTTGTGATCATCCGTTCATACTGATTTGTAATCATACTGCGTAATTGTCAGTTTGAAAAAATTAAACGAAGATTATAATGATAAATGTCTTGTAACGATATTAACAAAGACGATACAACAATAATTGCCAAGACAGTGGAAGAGACGCCATTTTACTATTTTAGGCATTTGTAATTTCTAAATCTGTAAAAAAAACAATTTTTGCGCTTTAGTATTAGCCTGTCATTTAGGCCTATAGCGCGCCTAAACAAATAGAAATCTTGCACACAAGCGCGTAACAGAAAAATCAATCATAGTCAATCTTAAACAGATAGGCCTATATGTTTTAAGGTTAGTTTTGAAAATCGATAATGTTGAGGATTTGCGGATAAAGACAGGGATCGAGTTTGTTCCATTCAGCCGGGCCGGCTAACGCAAATGCCCTGTTACCAAGTTGTTACCACGTTGTTACCAAATTGTTACCACGTTGTTTTTACCAAGTTGTTACTTGTTAAAAAAACAAAACCCAAACCCCCAAAACCCAACCTTTAACAGCCCTGCTATATATGGGACACGGGACATTTGCATGGGGAGACAACTCCGCCACTGTTCGCTTTCTGACAGTGCCAGCAGAGGCGAAAATCTATACATAACTTTGGGGGGACAGAGTACCTACTAGGCCCGGATTTTGGGGGGGGGGACAGCAGGGCTTAAGTCAAAACTTTGGGGGGGGACTGTCCCCCTCTGTCCCCCATGATTTACGCCACTGAGTGCCAGTCCCAAGCCTGGATAAAGGAGGAGGGCGAGGCTAATGGTCTTTGTTACCACACAGTGGTCGTTAAACAGTAAAAAAGCAAGCATATGGGGAGACGCTCACTTCTTTATCGTCTACAGGCCCTTGAGCCAACAACGCGCATGGTGATCAGAACAAAACACTTACCCCGACTCAACTAACTCTTACCCCGACTCAACTGATCATCTACCTTCGAACTCTCCACCTAAACGACACCCACCTTAGCAGCTACTCTGACGGTGACCCCTCTGATCCTCTGGGAATCGGACTCGGACTACTCTTTTGGACAACCCTTCTAACTAGACGCAGCGCTCGTGAATAAGCTGGTTCCCTGCGCTTGGCTTTCGAGTGGCGCTTTAGAATTTTGGAGATTACAATTACGATTAATTCTTTCTTTAAGTTCTCTGCCCTTCGGCAGGTTCCAACTTCCAATGACGCCACTCTTCTCTGTGCTGTGCTTTTTCCTTTAGTTCGCTGTATCCGTCGGTCATCCATCCCAGCATCATCTGCCTCGGTCTTCCTCTCCCTCTTTTCCTTCCATTCTCCCTTCTATGATTTCTTTCAGGAGGGAGTCTCCTCTTAATACGTGCCCCACCCAGTTCTTCTGTCTTTCTCTTATTGTTGTTATTAGCGATCGCTTTTCATCGCTTTTCATCGCTAACGATTAATTACGATTACGAAAACATCGATCTAGAGATTCTAGACATTTTCTACCCCGACCGGAAGTGGCTTCGGATTCGCCGACAGTCGAAATAGCTGCTGTGAGCAGAGATCAGTGTTGTGTGGCCAATGCTAAGGGTCTAAGACGTCGTTGGCTTAGGTCGTTCATAGCATTGGCGATAAAGATGGCGCAGGTGGACGATATAACGAGACGATGGATCTCTGGATTTACTATAGTCTTATTTCTCTTTAGTGAAGTTTTAGGATTCAATTTAGACGTAAAGGCGCCTATAATCAAGGAAGGCAGATCGACTTCGTATTTTGGTTATTCCGTTGCTCATCACTTAGTTAAGAATCATGCAACCGACGTTAGCGAATCAGTGTAGGTCAAGATTTAACTTTTTTAAATAGGTGAAAGTATTATGTTTCGCCGTCTATGAATCATTTCCATTACAAACATCTATGAAGCGTTGGGCCTTCGCAATTATATAATTGCCAGCTTATCTAGAATGGACTTCCTGTAGATATGACGGCAAACTCATTGAATCGGGGCGTGAAGTATCTTTTGGGCATGCTGCGCGGACGCCGGACGGTAACAGGTTTTCTCATGACGAAACTAACCCTGACCCTGACCCTAACCGACCCTCACGACGCCTAACCGACACTGACGACGCCAGTAAACTTACGCACTATATCCTTCAGCCCAAGATTGTATAAGCTTGCCCACATTCAAATGGACAAGCGGTGGTGAATGATCTCACCCGATCAGTTCATTGAAAAACGAACCGGGTCGAGGCAATTATGTAATTTTCAGCTGTAAAAGATGCATTGAGAAACAGGAAGCCAGTGCAAAACATCACACATATATGCAGAAACAAGGGCAAACTTAGGAAGTTGCTCAATGAGACTAGCAGCCGAGAGGAGAACCCAGTCTAGCAGTGTTTCTGTTAGAGTCCAAAAGAGAACGTATTTACGCCTCACCTAGAATTTTTTGGACGTAGCTCATGTATTTCGGCTATCATACCGGAAAATTTTGACGTTTTGGACGTTTTTTACGGACGTAAAAACGGCCATTTGGGCGTTAACGGAAACACTGCAGTCAAGACACCCAATTAGTCCAAGTGGGAGACCAATGAGAATTGAGCAGCAATGACCAATTCAACTAGTGACAAAAGTATGGACAAGAACCACAGTAACATTATGAGAGATGGAACGTGAGACTGCACGTAATTGATAACAGCTACGAGTGACCAGGTTATGAGAAACTAAGCTCTTGGTCTAAGGTAAATCCAAGGTCTCAAACAGTGAGTGAAAATGGTTCTGTTGGGTTTAAAATGAACTGTTGACCATGAAAGGACTTCACAAAAGTAAATGTGATATAATTTTGTCAATGGATGGACCTTGTACTCAGTGGCGTAACAACCCAGCCAGGGGCCCTTGAACACTATAAGCTTCGGGGCCCTTACCCATTAACGATACTAAAGAGCATGGGCGTAGCCAGGAAAAAATTTCGGAGGGATTTTAAGATTTGGGGGGAGGGTTCTATTGGAGATGGTCGCAAAAGTTAAGGTTTTTGTATTAAGCATGTAAAAGCATGTAAAAAGTCTTATACTTATTTGGAGGGGTTTGAACCTGTAAATACGCCCATGCTAAAGAGTGAAAATAATGATGAGGCAGCCATGGGTATGAAGTGTTAGCGACTTCATTTTCTTGCCCTCAGCTTATGAGGGTTGGTGGCCATTCCTCTCCCTCTCCCTTGCCGTCTCATCTTCTCACCAACAGGGTGCGGTCAGTGTACTCATTATAGCTGAGTTTGATAGCGGCGTGCGTGGAGCAGAAATCTTGAACTAAATTTCTGCCATGGAGAATTTGATCCCCAACCTTTCGACTGACAGTCCAACACGCTAATCATTATACCATCGAGCTATTTAAAACTGCAGTTATGTAAAAAAAATGAGAGCGTTAATCAATATCCTCAATAATCCATAGTTCAAGTCACATTAATAATTATAATTGTCTTGATTTTAAAAAATAAAACAAAATGTATTGGTCTGCCGCCTATACATGTTACTGCCGCACTGCCTATAGGCCTATACACAGTAGCCTAATGTAATGTAGTCTGTAGTCTATAGTTCTTCAGAGAATTACTTCATGAATCTGCCTATTCCAGCTTTACTGGTTGCAAATGTGTCTATCATGTCATGAATATTCAATTTTTCCACATTCGTTTTCGATCGCAAGAAGAGCAAGGCCATCAAGCCTGTCCCCTCTGTCCTATCTAAGATACGTCGCTATGATTTTCAATCTGGAATACGATCGAGCGCTCCGCACTGGCGAGGGTGACTGGGAGAGCGGCAAACAGCACGCAGGCAATACCCGATGACGTAGGAATTGCTCGATATGAGTTTGTGTATGTCCAACACAGTTTTTATTGTTTTAAGTTCCTGCTGAACTCACGCTAAAAAGGTGGGGGTTCTTCGAACCTCGGGGGCCCTTCGGACCTCGGGGGCCCCTGGACTTTGTCCACCTTCGTTATATGGTTGTTACGCCACTGCTTGTACTTTGGTAATATTGTGGGTAACTGATATTTTTGTCTAGAGAAATGTGATCAAATGTTGTGTTTTGCCAAGAACCTATAATTGTTTTATGACATGCATATTAATTTTATCATAGGGATTATTGGCAATATGATATAGAACTATAATAGAGCTGTAATAAAATGTTGTGTTTTACCAAGAACCTGCAATTATTTTACGATATGCAATTTTATGCATGTTATCAAGTGGATTATCTTAATATGTATAATGTATATAATACAAGACAATTAACAGTGTGCCTAAGTGCCTAATTATAAATTATGTAAATATTGGCATTGTGATCTATTTTGATGAACATCATTAAAGGATTCTGGATAAGATCTTTTCTTGTGCAGAAATCTTGCTTTGACCCACGGATGTATGTAAGATGTGCCCTCAACTTCAAATTTAAAGCAGTGTCCAGGGTTTTATCAATTCAGCTTGAAAGTGTGGTATTTGCATACCTAGTCTATATATATTTATATGTATGTTTGTGTGTGTGTCTGTGTATTCTGTGTGTGTGCCGGTTTGTGTTCGTGGTGCTGAGAATTTAAGAGATTTACATTGCATACATTACATTTAATACGTTAACATGTAGCCTGAGATCATTATGTAGTGATGATAATACGAGATGTGAAACATTACCGTATGTGTACATGTGTGTGTTTTGATAAGTGGTCTGACTTTAGAGCTGAAAGGCTCAAACTGTGATCCAGTTTGGGTCAAACAGTTTCAAAGTTAGTTGTCTGGATGCTCCTACTATCCCATGTGTTTGTGGAAGGGTAGTTGAGGTAATCCTTCTTATGTTACAAAAGTGTATTAAAATAGTCCTTGGAAGTGTGGTTTCAAGAGTTCAAGATGTTTTTTTGGCTGATTGTGGCAACAGTGCTGTACTACCTTATAACCTGAATCATCAGTTGTCCAGTAATTATAAACGGAAATCTAAAACTGTACTGCTGAAATGAAGGACTAACTGCTGATCAATTCTATGTCTATATTATTATGTGTGTGTTGAAATGGTTTGAATATTGTATTGAATGGAGATGAGTTATTGACTGTTCCTTTTTAAATGGTTCTGGGTAAGATCTTTTCTTGTGCAGAAGGTGTCTTGTAAAGTTGGTTCTCTAACTCCTCGCTAATGCTATATACATCATTCCTTTGTTGGCTGACTTTCCCAAGCCCAGCTGGGATTCTTATTCTGAGACCAGTGAGCAGACATCTTGTACTGTATTATCTGTTGAGATGAAGCCAGGCTTCTGAGATAACCTTATCTTTAGGAACATGTGTAGACCTGGGATTCTTTGCTAAAGAAAGCAGTCAGTGATTGGCACCATGTGTTTGAGAGGCTGACAGGGCAGACAACATACTGAACAGGTTGTTGACACTCTCCTTCTTTTAGATCCATCTTCACTCCAATCACCTGGTTCAACTTCAGATGCTTTTGGTACCAAGGCATGTGTGTTTCCTATGGCATTCTCCCCTTTGGGAATCATTTGCAGTATGAGAAAATAAAAGCCAGTGTTGAAACCCAGTTATTAACAGAGTGAGACAAATGAACTCCAGTGTTGGAACTCTTTCTAGTTACTAAAGCATATGAAAAATAATATCCAATGTTGAACTCTTTTCAATTACTAAAAGGACGAGAAAAGTAATATCCAATGTTGGAACTCTTCCAGCTACTAAAAGGATGTGAAAAATAAAATTCAGTTTGGAACACTTTCTAGTTATTAACAGGGTCAGGAAAATAAAATCCAGTGTCAGAGTTTCGAATCTAAGGTAGACCTTTCAGAATTCAAAACCAGTGTTTATAAACATTGTGTTTTTGCTTTAATATGCAAAGCAGTCTGCATATGGGTAGTTTTGGTTGCATATTTGTGTGCTCTGATCTAGTCAACATACTCAGAATTTCAAGAGTATGAAGGTATTGCTGAATATGCTAGGTGGTTTCAGAAACCCTCAAGTTAAAACCTAATCGAGTTCGCTGCTAAATGTTTTAACCACCATTAATGCACTAAGTCGACTTGGAGGTGCATCAGTGATTGTTACAACTCCAGTCACATTTCATCAGGTCAGCCCACTGAGTTTAAGGTAGGCCTACTTTCAAGATTTTGACAGAGTATTAACAGAAATTCTGCTCAAATACGAGCTTGTAAACTGAATGTATAAAGCCAGCCATGTGTACCACTGTAAATATGTAGTGTGAATGGACGGAATGCTTGAATGTGAAACTGTTATCACATTATGATCCACCCAGTAATTAACTATTGCCTACTAGGACTTTAGGGGAAGATGGAGGTACTTAAACTCACTGAGACTTTTGAAATATTTGTGGTTGGAATTCTTATGATTAGAGGTCTTACTGAATGGGCAGCATCAACTGGTAGGCACTTGGGATAAATGCAGGTTATATGTATATTTTAATAGTCACAGTAATTGACTTGACCCCAGGCAGGCAGAAGTTTGGATCTGTCATGAAAGAACCCAGTACTTGTAGTTTATCTGATATTTGAAACCTCTGACCTTCCTTGTTCATAATTAGCAGTAATAGAGCACTGCAGATAATAATTAACCCCTTAATGAGGGCTGCTACTTATGTGGTCTTTCAACATGGCCAACTTGGACAAGTGTTTGAGAGTAATAGGGATTTCCTGTATAGCCCCTCTGACTGGTGTGTCCATTGCTTCTGAGTGTAGAGAACTGTACTGGATTTTCATATGGATTAAAAGTTAACATAAACAAATCCACAGACACTCATTGAGTGCATTAAGTTTGTTTACTAATCCCACAGACTCTGAACACTAGAATTGTAAACCAGTAGGAGTGCTCATAATACTTTCTGCTAGGATAGGTTAGAGTAGTTATAGATGTGTCTAGAAGTGGTATATAAATATCTATTTATATGAATATAAATTATGACCAAGTATTTGGTTAGGGTACTGCCCCAAACCCTTCTGTTGTATTGCCGTTTTCTGTTTCAAGCGTAAACTTCACTGTGATGAGGTAATTTTTAATTATGGTTATTAAAGAGGCTTATTTACACACATACAGCAGCAAGACATCTGGTCGTATAAAAATAAAATCCAATGTTGGAACCATTTCCAGTTGCTAAAGGAATGAGAAAAATAAAATTCAGTTTTGGAATACTTTCCAGTTACTAACAGGGTTATGGAAATAAAATCCAGTCTCAGAGTTTCGATACTGAGGTAGCACTTTCAGAACTTCAAAATGCCAGTGT
The DNA here is from genome assembly GCA_020284085.1 of Aporrectodea caliginosa. Taxonomy (NCBI): domain Eukaryota; kingdom Metazoa; phylum Annelida; class Clitellata; order Crassiclitellata; family Lumbricidae; genus Aporrectodea; species Aporrectodea caliginosa. The sequence continues at coordinate 216,423 of JACEVL010001048.1, forward strand.
TTATAAATATTGTTTTTGTTCAGGCAGTCTGCATATGTCTAGTTTTGGTTGCATATTTGTGTGTTCCAAAATTTCCAGAGTAGTGAGAATGCTAAATTAAAGGAATCTATTCTTTTGTGTACAGTGAGATGTTTGTTTTGGATAGTATTTTAGTGGGTGCTCCCAGAGATAACATCACAGATGCAACTGCACCTCCAAAGGTCCGCCAGATTGTTCGTCCAGGGGCTGTCTACCAGTGTCCTTACTCCTCACGAAGGAACGACTGCGTTGCTGTTAAATTGGATGTTGAAGGTCAGTAATGTGTGATCTACCACTTGAAGTGCTGTTAGATGTTTGAAACCTAGTAGGAAATAGTAAGTTTGAAGGTATTTTGTGCAAGAAGAATGAGTTCAAGCTTCTGGAAACATGAGTTGTCAGTTCTATTCCTTGGGGCAGTGGTGTAGAATGCCAAGGGTAGTACTGGAGTTCCGAATAGTGGCTGAGCCAAAAGTCCTGTACCGAACTATATTTAGTTATAAAGAATCTGATCCTTTTAGCAGTTTATTATCTTTCTGTAAGTCTCTTTGAGATGTCTGTTCGCACCATGTGATTTATAAGTGAAACTATGAGAGTGGCTAGATGAAGGAGGAGGGCAACGCTGGTGATCTTTATCAACACACAGTGTTGTTAAACTGAAACTACTACTATGAGAGTGGCTGCTACACTGAGGCTTAGCATAACGTTTTTTAGCAGCAGTGTAAGGACCTAAGGATTAACCACTTGTTTCATGTAGACTAGTGGTTTGCAACTGGACTCATCCCAGATTTTGAAAGTTCAAATTCTCACCCCTGCAGAGAGATATGTCACCATTGTTGTTCCACTTGTGCCCCAGTGAATTGTCTCAATTTGTCTATATAGGCATACACTGTTCGGTTGGATGGTCAGACTATGAAGGTGTCTCCAATTACCCTCATTGCTAAAAAGTGAAACTGAAAGCACTTAGTGTGGTTGTTATCTTTCACAGTTGGCTTAAATGACTGCTGTTCTTTTCTTCTTTGCTAAATAATAGCTGTTCCTTTCTTATTCATTAAATGACTTATTTTTTTCATGCTTAAATGACTGATGTTCTTTACTTCTTTGCTCAATGACTTCTGTTCTTTTCTTCTTCATGAAATGACTTCTTTTCTTCATGGTTAAATGAATTATGTTCTCTTCATCTTTCTCAGAGCACTCTTGTTTCTGAGATGGTTTGACACTGATGCTGTGAAGTATACATGTGAGGTTACATTTCAGGGAAGAAAGTTTACCAATTGGATATAATGAACAAGTGGAAAGGGCTAATTCAATTAATAGGTGACTTTATATAGGGTTGTGGGCTATTCCTGGACTTGAAGCTGCAGATGCCCACATGGCTGTTCAATGTTCATGTCATTTTTCATCAGAGGGGCATTACCCAGTGCCTGCTGGTAAATTTATCTCATCCTGGAGCTGTGGGCTTTGGGCAGGCGCAGCTGCCATCATAGCTGTTGCTGCTGACCTGTTAGGGGTGTGCTAAAGGGTTAATAGGTCTAACTACTTCCACAGGATTAGTGGTATGGTTTGCATTAAATCCTGGAATAGAGAAACAGACCAAGAGCAATGGAGAGTGATACTGAGACTCCTAAAGAGACAAGCAGAGAGTGACTGAGCAAGACAGAGAGATTCAGGTGTGTTCTGGGAGACTTAGGAGGCAGTGCAATAGAGAGAAGGAGATTACAGAGTGAGGGAGAGGGACATTTAGCCAGCCAGACAGACATAGGAGAGGGCACACTGCATGGAAGAATAATAAGGGAGAAAATGAGGGAATGGTTGGGTGAAGGGTGAAGTGGGCAAATGGATGATATTTGCAGAGGGGTTGGACTGGCAGTGTTGGAGTAATTAGTGGTGCTTCAAGTGCTTGCCTCTGCTTTAGTTATTCTGATGAATGTATAAAGAATCTTAGGAATGCAATGAAATAGCAGATGGTGTTGGTCCTTGGCTTCTGTTGAGGTTCACTAGTCACTGGTGCGTAGGCTCTAGCCATGGCCTTTTCATCTGTGTAGGACTTTGAATGTGTGGCTGAGACAGCTTGAATATGACTTCCATTCATAGTATTGCTCATCACCTTTAGGTGTATTCTTAAAAGCATGTTTTGTTCAGGCGAAGAGTCATTCAGTTAAACAGGCAGCCAGTGACTGAAATTTATGACTGTTTATCTACGATGTTAAGATAGTGCATGATGTCTAAAGTAAATGGGATCCATGCATTTACTCTAGTCTAAAGTATATGGATGGATCTGGAGTTTAACGACATGGCAACAAAGGCTGTGTTGACATCCGCATGCGAAGAGTTCTCACCTCTCCTCATGTGTAATAAAGGAACGTGACGTTAAAGTCATGTCATGCCTTATTTTGACTCAATTTTCACTATGTTGTGTACCATCTATGACATTGTAAGCTCTGTGTGAGGGTGTGCAGTGGTCTGCTGGTTAATGCTTTGGACAGTGAACCTGGAAATTAGGGGTCAATCCCTAAATCCCAGTGAGGGCTGAAAGACGTTTCAAGATTTCTGTTCCACTAGTGCTACCCCAGCTATGTTGACTGAAATGAGTAACTGAGTACACTGACCAGACACTGTGTGTGGGAAGATCAGGTGGTGAGGGAGAGGAATGGCCACCCATCCTCATGTGCAGAAGCTAAGCAAGTGAATTTACTAACACTTCATACGGTCCATGGATGACAAAATAGAGGGGAGAAAGGCCAAGAAGCTCAAGTTATAAATGGCATGACAGCAACTGTTCCGGTTCTATTTGGGAGGGTGGGAGGAAGGGAGGGGCTGACCATGGTGAAGCAACCATGTTGTATTACAATAGAGGAAAGGTCTACTGTTCGTTGATGCACACAATTCTTGGCACAAATATATCATTCTGTTGTGCTACTAATTTTGCTGTGGGTTTTATGCTGGAGGGATGGGATGTCAGAATGTAATGAATAAATGTGAAATATAATACGTCTTACGTTCACTTAATATATGGCAGACTGATAACGGATTCAATTGTGGATAAGAACACCAACATATGAGTCTACTGCTGTGACGTTAAATTTTCTTACTGTTTTTGTTATTGAGTGCCACTTGGTGCCATTCTGTGGTGGCTGTAAAAATTGAGTTTAGTGAGTTTAGAGTAATATAACCTCTAATTTTGAATTAAAATTCTTGTGACAGCAATCCTTGAAGGTTTCTTGTCTTCAGAATACTCTGAAGACCTGTTATGGAAGCAATTTCAAAAGCTAACTTATAACAAGTTTGTGTTAAAATAAAGTATTCATAGCTGAACTAAATTTTGGTTCCATGTCCCCGACCACATTATATCGGTTTTCAATGTTTAACAACATCTTGTGGTTGCTGGACCATTTCATTCCATTTCCGTGCCTCAGATTCACATTTCCTCGCCTCAGATTCACATTTCGGTGTGACCATGCGCGCGTTACAAATTTATTTATAATATAATGTTGACCTCAAGGATATGTGTTATTGAAGGATGTTATATATGGGACTTTGGTGAAGTGCTTGATTAGGCTTTATTGTAACTGCAACATGAATATCAACACACAGGTTTATACATTCATGTTCCACATGATGAGCAATAGTGAGTTAACTGAAATTTTGGAATTCTAGCCGGTCTAGGAGGCTGACTTACAGGCATGCAGTAGTGAAGAAGTAAGTAGAAGAGAGAATGTCAGTTTACAGAATCCCACAGAATGCACTATGTGCAAGATTCAAAGGAAAGAAACAAAGGCAGACCAAGGAAACAAAGGATAGACAATATAAATGAGGACATAACATCACTTGGACTAACACTAAGGGGAGCAATGGACTTGACAAATGACCAAAGACAGTGGAGATAATTTATTCGTACCCACCAAATGGCTGGTCTCAGGAACTGATGGTGATGATGATGATGAGTAGTGAAGAAGCACTTTACTTGTTCAGTGTCTGTTCAGTTTGCCTGCTATTTTATGTTGTGGACATACAGCTCGTGATTCATGTGTGAGTTTACATTAATTGCGGAAGCAGCCATTTAGACTTGCGGTACATTGATTGCATTATGGGCTGAGTTTAATACTTTCACGGGCTTTTTGGGCGAATCGTCCTTGACAAGAATGATTGCGATCCACGATGAGAGTCTGGTCGATCGTACATTAATTTAGGAAATGATGGACTTGTTTGTGTGATATTTTTGGGCTTGTTTAACACTGACAATAGCATTATGGTGTATTTGTCAAAATGGCCAGCCTGTTTGTTTGGTGGGTCATTTTCTGTGTGTGAAGTTTGTATGTAATTTATAGGAGGCAATCTATGGATGAGACTTAAGAGCAAGTCAGGCTGTTTGTTTAATTTTTGTTATTAATGTGAATGGTAGTTTTGTTTTGTTTAGTTTTTGTTATTAATGTGAATGGTAGTTTTGTTTAGATAATGGTCTGTAATTTGCCACGTTAGTCATTATGCACTTAAATAAATGAAAGGCCAGTGTCAAATTTGGTATTAACTAAGTTCACAATACTTCAATAAAAATTGTCTAGGCTTCAAGGCCTGACTTTATTAATTGGGTCACTTGTCTGACAGCATTTATTGGACCTAGGGTGTAATTAAATCCTGTTATAAGCAATTAAGCATGCCCATGGGTAGGTCTCAAAGGCCGGTGAGACCTGTATAGTTGATAGATAACTGAGAAGAATTTCCACTACTGTGATTACCTCTGATACCCATGACTGCTTGACCTTTGACTACTCCATTATCTACTGTTTCTAAAGACAATGAATTAGACAGTTGTATTGGATGGGGATGGTGGGGAACAAATACAGTTGGGTAGATCCAGGATTTGCATTGTCCTCAATTCCAGTTTCATTATGCAGCACCACATTGAACACTGTACAGAATTTTTCATACCAATGTCAGTGGCCTAAAATGTTGTTAGACCGTTGCTAGCCTTGTGTGGTCCTGTCTGCAGCATTTGAAGTAACCAAATGATCAAATTATGCAAGATCAGGATAAATTCCTAGAATAATGTTATAGTCTTGCCTACACTTAGGTCAAGCAAGTCCTTCTAGCATGAAACAGATCAATCGTAGGTCCTAATCACCAGAGGGATGTTCATGCACTGAGTGATATGCACTGTTCCTGTTAGGGGAAGTTGGTGATGACCTCTATGGAACTTCTGTGGAAATTACTCATGAATTGCTATTTTGGGTGAGTTTCTTCTTGGAAGAGCCAGCATGCAAACCTGTTAAGTGCACATTCCCAGCAATGCCTCATATTAAATGGCAGCGTCATATGTGGCTATTAACTGGTAGAAATGTACTGTCTTGTAACAGTATCCTCTCATGAAATCAATGCACTGGCTGAAAAATCCCCGAACATAGTTCACAGAAGTTCTTTGACTAACCTAAATTCCGTCTCCATGCAGCATATTCTGTACCAACTTGCCCGTACAAACTCTTCACCATCCGTTCATCCAACCACCCCATTCTGCCTGTTGATTTGCCTTTGCTGTTCTCTCTAGTCACTAGTCATCGGAGATCTCTGGCAGATATCACATGTTGCACCTCATCTTTGGAACAGTTCTCACCTGAATTCTAGAAATTCATCTTCTTTATCAGTTCCTTATGCCAGCTATTTGGCACAATAGGTACGAGTGTATGATCTGTATTGTTTGCGGTAATTTGTCAGATTTATTGCTTCTGTCATGTTTTGTCCAAGTCTGGATTCCTGGGTTCGTAATGGCCATCCAGTTGAGTCTTCCTAGGTCTTTCCTGCCTTTCAATCTGACATGTAATGCTTTGTGTGGGATTTGTTCAAGTGGCATTTATTTCCTTGTGGCAAAACCATCAGAGTCTTCACTGAACGACTTTCTCCAGCAGAGTTGTTTGGATGACGCAAACATGCCATGTCTATGTTATTATTGTTATACTCCGGCAACAGAGACATAATTTGTCTGGTACGAAAGCGTGCTAACTGTATCTATTGCCAGTTAGTGTGGCTCTTTCTGACAGTCAGACAAATGTGAGCGGCTGTAGGATACATACAGTTCAGTTCTTGTTGAAACACTCTGTTGATGTGAGTATTTTAACCGCGAAAGTGACTGCATTTGTCAGCCAGTACGTGTGAGAGTGGCATTTGTTTGAGTTTGGCAGAGTTGTTTACCATCTGTCATGGTACTCCTATGCCGAAACCTACCATGGACCAACGATTGGTAAGCCGGTTGATTTAATTGTGAAGCCCCTGAGGCGTTTTGTCAATGAGTCTTGGGGGAATGGATGGATAGATGGAAGTATGGATGGATGGATATATGGTCCTCCTATTGCGTCTTGCCAACTTCTAGGATGCGCCTATTGATCGCTTTCGTTAGTCACTGCGTGGTCGGCACCGATGACTAAGACTTCTTCCCTCTCCGGTCCCTGCATTGGACCACTGCTCAGAGGTGACTGTACCAAAGAGGGCAATGTCTAAGTATTGGGATCTGGATGATGAGTAAGGGCTGGAGGAAATCCAGACAAATTTCTAATGCATAATCAATAGCAGTATGCAAAGCTAAGAGTTATTGCTACTCAAGGCGCTGTCTGACCAGAACAGAATTTCATTGTATTCAGTGTTCATTCATAATTAAATAATTACTTTCAGTTCTCGATGTTAATAATATTAAAAGCAAATTGTTTCATTGACTTGTATGGAGTATACTTTCAAAACTGCATAGACAGTTACATTTATTGCCACTGAAAACCATTTGTGTACAGTTGATGATTGCAAAACACATACGATTAGCATGGATGCCTAGCTAGAATGACTTCGTGCCAAGATTAGATTAGATGTGAAGAAATGCTTTAAAATTTAGATGGTTGTCAAAAACCCAAGCAAAGTACAGTGTATAAGATCACAGTAGAATAGAAACCAAGAATACACGAGATTAGAATCGATGCAAAGGTATTCATGAGATCAGAATGGACGTCAAATATGCAAAGAGAATTTTTTTATTAGCTTATTAGAATGCATGATAATAGAATGGATTCCAAGATATGCAGGAGGCTATTTTCATGAATGCCAAGTATGTATAGAGTCAGAGTTGACAGAAATCTGTGCTGAGAATGGAATTCTGAAGAATGTGAAGATCTGTAACTTACACTTGTTGTGATTTTCAAGTGAAACAGAATCGGTTTTTGCAGAAGGACTGTGTAGCAACTTGTGACCTGCAAAGCCCACAGTTTGTTAAACAGTGTTTGGAGCTTACCCACTGCCTCACAATCAGATCTAATGTAAGTAGAGATCTATATAGCACCGTTATGACCAGAAAGTCTGACTGATTCTGTGCAAATGATTTGATTACAGTTTAATGTTGATTAGGCCTTTCTAATCCCAAACTCTCTTACCTTAATAATGCGGCACACATTTGCAGAATGCTTGACTAGTTTAACTAAGCCATGGGCCCCTAAGTACAGGCTAACAATAAACCATTAAACAGTAAGACATAGGGTGGTGGGAAATGATTAAACTAACATTCTGCTCTAAGCACAAACAGTGAACTGAATTTAAAGAGTTAACTCTAAATTCAGTTGTACGGGTGCATGCTGTTTGAGAGAGGAGGTCAAGTGGCTTCTTGAAGGAGGTACAAGTAGTGCAAATGTAAGATATGGGGCATGGGTTGGCTTTCTGAAATGCAGCTGAGTCTGAGCTGCGAAACCTAAGAGGCCAAATACTTCCACTGTGAAACTCTTAATGCATCTTTGGCATATTGCTGTTGAGGTTATCAGACCATTTTGAAGGCTCCTAAACTTCACTTTGTAAATGTCCAGATACATACACACAGCATACAAAGTGTCTGTGCCTATGGTTATTTCTGTAATTGTGTAGATCATGCCGCCGCCGAACCAAAGAAATCGGCGGCGGCGCGGCGCGGCGTGGTCGGCGCCAGTGATGGATCGAAAAGTTTATGAGGGGGTCAAATGGGAGAACGAACTTTTGAAATAGTTAGAATTTCCACACTGTAATTCTAGCGTTTTAAGCTGTCATCTGAACAAATTGCTTTATTATTTCAGTGCTGATAGGAATCAGCTGTCACTGTTAGGATGTTGTTTGAGTCATGCTTGAGTTTGTCTACAGACAATACTAGCAAACCAGACATTTATTGAAACTAGAATTAGAATTAATATAGAAACTAGAAAACAGGGCCTACGTTCAATTTCCAGGAACTAAGCCTTTAGTAAACGAATTGCTGACTATAAGACACAATTATAAATATAATAATCTTCGTTTATTATTTCAAACTGACACACCGCAGTATGATTACAATTCAAAGTATGAACGGATTATCACAAGTTATTAAATAAATCGAATTTAACTGTTTGGCAGCCATGAACGGCGCCCGTCACGTCCTACTGCTCATTTTACGAAAACCATATGGCGAATGAAAGGCTGAGTCGACCTTTGTAGGGTAGCTGGAATTGATCCCGCGTCCATGCTGATCTTCTACTCTTCGTGCCAAAGTGTTACCATTTACCATAAACCCCCTCCACAGCGTGTCACAAGTAATTAATTTAAATTATTTTCAATTTGCTAAAACTTTAGTCAGCGTAACAGGAAGAGTGCATCCTGTACTTCTAGATTATGGAGTCATGGAGCCATCTGTTTTAATATCAAAAACTGCTTTTCCACGAGTTTGCTTTTAGTAGCTTCAGCCATCGCGATACTATTTATAATTATATCAAAATTAATCACAATTAAAGTTATTGTTATTTATTTAAAGAACGTGAATTGATTTTATAAATACCAAATAGTCTTTGTTTCATAGCAGTTTAAAATGCAGATGGCCAATCCGAAAGCCAGTTGTAGGTTACTTATGGATTTGCAATTTTTTAAATGCATGCCTGTCCTAAATACTGTATGACTTCGGTTTAGATGCACTAGAAATTTGATGTAATTATATTACACTGTTGGAGCATGAGCTGCATGTGCTAACTTGATGATGGATATGCTTAAGCCTGCAAGATGATCAGATGGGGTATCATATCAAGGATGAATCATTTACTGTGTATGCGTTTTGTGAATGGATGACTCTTGCACTTTGGAACCTTTAGCCTAAATCCTGAGAGAAAGGATACTTTGTTCACACGGAAAATGAGGGTCAATTCAGGGTTATGCCAATCTTCCGTGGCATGTCGATGCTACCTGTCTTCCCCTCCGGCCTCTCCCTACCTACATACCTTAAGATAGACAGAACAGCAATACTTGGGAAGCACATTATTTGGGCTAAGAAAAGAACTAAACCTCGCCAGTGCAAAGCCCGTGGCCCGTTATAGCAGCTCACCATGACGGGCGGGTCTGGTCGTGAGGGGCGCCGGCATACAACCAGGAGGGGTGCCGGCATACAACCAGGAGGGGTGCGAGGGCGATTCGTCCCAGGCCTATTACTTAATACTACCGATATTGTATAGATTATAATAAAGTATTCTTTACATGTGCGTGCATTCACTGAAAGCTGCACTGAGGGGTTAACTTAACCCCACAGGTAATTTCATGGAATTAACTGGAGGGGTTGAAAATGAATTCGGGGGTTTAACACTCCCAACCCCGCGACATTTCAATCACCGTATATATATATTCTCTGTCTTACATATATAATGTAGCATGCATGTAAGACAGAGGACCTTTTCGATCTTCTCTCATTCCTATCCGTCTATTCAATCTATCAGTCATTCAATCCAACCAATGGCAACCATCCATCCATTCATCCATCCATCCCACTAAACGATCCATCTATCTATCCATTCATCCCATCATCTTGCTGCTGCCTGCCTGTCTGTGTCTGTGTCTCTCTGTCTTTGTCTCTGTGTGTCTGTCTGTCTCTGGCTGTCTCTGTGTGTCTGGCTGTATGTCTGTGTCTACTTCTATTACCCACTGAAGCAACAATTTATCGTGAAATCATGCAAAACATGAAAAATGCAACAAAACAATTAAACACTTCAGCGTGGCATCGGCGGCGCGCCGAGGAATTATCGGCGGCGGCGGCGTCGGCGCGCCGATCCACAAAATCGGCGGCGGCGGCGTCCAAAAATGTCGGCGGCGGCCGGCGCAGGGCTCTAGTCCAGATACGTACATACATACACATACAAAGTGTCTGTGCCTATGGTTATTTCTGTAAATGTGTAGATCATGAAACATTTAACCTATGTTACTAAGTTACAACTGTGTCAGTACCTTTTAAGGCTAATTAACTTTTTGTGTGCTTACATTTTCAAGCTTTGTAGAAAGTAGTATGTAAATTGGTCAGTTGTTAAAACATTGTTAAATCTTATTGGTTGAAATAACTTATTTTGTAATGAAATTTTGAATGCAATTTTTTTAAATAAATATCTTATACTTATTTAAATTTACTTGAACATTTTAGGAATTTCATAAAATAATAAGTATGCTAGTTTATATGTTTTTCCTAGAATGCAATTTGCTTCAGTCACTTTTGAGCTGAAGTGACAATGTTTAACACTGTAATGATGAGCGTGAATGAAAAGAGACTGGGAAACCAATGCAGCTTGTCATTAAAGTGTTAAAGATATTGGATGTCATAACAGAATACCAGAAGTGGGAAAATAGTGGATTCTACAGCACTTGTCAGTGATGATACAGGATGATTCTGCAAATGGTTTAAACTTAATGTTTGTCTGGAGTTGATTATTGTTATGTCTGCAGTTATCTGGATATAGTAGAGCAGATTGCAAAAGGACTGTGTTCCTTGTGTGAGGCAAGTTATGTGGTGGGAGAAACTGGAGAGAATGAGGCTGACTAACTGTGAGAAAAGCAAAACACTAGACTCGACAAATGACTGAAGAGAATGGAAATCCTGAATTCACTCCCCTCGCCAAATAATGACTGACATCAGGTGGTGGTTATGATGATGCAGATGAGGAAGGTGATGCAATGCAGATGATGCAGATGATGCAGATGATGATGCAGATGATGAGGGTGAAGGTGATGCAGATGTGGATCTCTACCTATAAACTAAATGCATGGGTTTGTTGGCTCATCATTTTCATCATTTGTTATGACATTCTGTTTTGGCCATACATGCATATTAATTACCTCCATTCCTTTCAGTAGTTTTTAAAATCTAGTGATTTTGTAATGATTTTGCTATGGCAGTAAAATAAAATGCAACTACTAGCTATGGTATAAATCTTGTATATTACTTCTAAATCTGGCGTTTGAAGGTATTTTTCAAAGTGAAATTGGTGACTGCCGGGCTGTGCAAAGTATGCAGCTCCTAAGCATTGACTAATTAAATGTGTATGTAATATTCTGCTGACTATGGTTGTATGTTATTTTGTTACTTTGTTTGTGCAGGTGTTCTTTGTCCCATTGTTAATAAAGGATTACTTCCTATATTGTGAAGGACCACAGTATATCCTCAGTGTCAGCCTTAAATTAAATATTAGATTAACTAGTAACAGTAAATATTTAATACTTTGTTATTATTTTATGTGAAATATATATTTTCTATTGAATATAGAAATTACTTCCTAAATTTTGAAGGACGACCGCTTATCCTCATTGACAGCTGCATGTACAGTGCATGGATTCCCCTCAATGCTTTTAAGTTATGTGGTTCAATCCTTGGCCTTGGCATTGTCATCTTGGTGTTTAGATTGTACAAGAATGTTTACACATTTTGGATATATAGATAAGCTATTTCCAACTGTGGGAATGCTATGCTATACAAGTGGCCCCATTGTGACGAGTCTGATATATTTATAGCTTAAAGCCTGTTAATGTATAAATAATTTTAATTGGGGGTGAATGAAGCTATTCATAGACTTTAGAATGTATTTTTAGAAATTCTTAACAGTTAAACTTTCCCTGGTTATCATGAAACGAAAGACTGGCAATAAACACAGTTAATGTGTGTGAATATCTGTGTGTTATATCTGTTTTTGTAGATCTCTTGATTTGTGTGCTGCATTTGATACTGTAGATGTGGTATTTTGTTGTCTTGACTCTATTCACATCTCTTAAACTGAAACTTGAAATACTGGCTTGAGCCTAAGTTGAAGACAGTTGTAGAGTTACATGCTTATGCTCCTCATTTTGGTATCTTCTACCACAAAGGCCTGACTTGTCAATTCTGCCTAAATATATTTGTATCCTCTACCATAAAAGGCCAAACATTCCAACACACTTTGGTCATTAACACTTCAACAATGAGCATGTACTAAACCAATGCACTCATGTTAAATCAATTTTCATGAGTTATTTTTCACACTGGCTTTTACATGACTTATTCACCAATAGGGAACATACATCCACACCTCAGATTAAGATTGTATTGACTTTGCTTTAAGCATATTTTATAGTTTTGGTTTTGCAGTACTGAACTTGTGGCCCAAGTGGATTGGTATTGCTATGATCATGGTCTTAACAGAGTCTTAACAATGAGCTCTGGCATAGACCTGTGAGTAATCAGGAACTTCTATATGCATTCAGCATCTTGGTCTAATGAATGCTAAATTATACAGAGGCACATGTCTGTGTTGTTGGTAGTGAGCTGTGTCTGGCGGGTATTATCGGTGTCCGGTTTCCTATTGAATAATCTAAATGGTCCTTGTTGGCCAGACATTTCTCCGTCATGCCTCTGGATACCATATCTGCCTGGAAGCCCTAGATGTCTGTCTGAATTTGCTATGCTTGTGGTTATAGCTGGCTGCATTTGTCCACCCACAGAAGCAGAAAAAGAACTGAATTTTGGTTTCACTAGGGCCTCTTAACAATCTCAGCTGTACATTGGATATAACACTGAAGCTTATAAGCTTCATGAGTTGCCATACTGTTTCTTTTCATGGTCCGGTTGTGTGGATGTTCCACATTGGCATTATGCATGTATATGTAGTTGTACTGTATGAAATAATGTATAATATTATGTACTGTATGACAGTGTATGTATGTATCTGGTTATTTGTAGGTGCTGTATCATTGTTTCAGGTATTTAATTCATATAATATACGCTTTGTGTACTGTCACAATGCAGCATGGAAGCTTTGCAGTGATTGGTCCTCTTTCTCCCTTATTGTGGATCAGACTTCCATGCAGTCTGCGACATGAGCTTCTTCTATTTTCCATGCCTCTAGTTAGCTAGCTGTTGGAGATCATTCTGTTCGATCGTAGTCTTGTGTAATCAGGTCGGAAGCTCCTCTGATGAGTTTTCTTCAAGAGGCACTATATAAATATTAAATAAGCAATTACAATTTATAGTTGACCAGTATTTGTATACGAGTCAGATAAAACGATTGTGTTTGATTGACTGATATTGCAGCAGTTTTCAAATTGTGGTATGCATACCACTAGTGGTACGCCTGGTATTGGGTGGTACACAAAGCCTTTCTTAAATTTAAATTTTCTATGAGTTTATGCCCATCTTTCTTTCATTTAGCTATTCTATGATATTTTTAATGTTGAAACACCACAGCCTCGTCATTTATTTTTTTCATAACAAATTATTGTACACTATATACAATATATTATATTCTTAAAAATCATATATTAATTTTTGAATTTGTCTACCTATGACTCTAATACCCGCCCCCGACCCTGCAGGAGAACTTACAGTGTTTCCCCACTAATTAATTGCAAGGGGACTTCACACTCAGTGCCTGCAATAAACAATAAAAATAAAGTTTTAAAACCGCTGTTTTTGTTCTGGCTTCATTTGTGTATCGTTTGACTATATATCTTTTTTTCTTTTCCCCCTTTAGATGTCCTTTAGATTCATTCTAAGAACTGTTAAAGCTACAGAAGTGCCCATTATAAGCCACTTAATAACCAGTTGAATAATGCAGGGTATGGACTAACCTTTCAGGTTAAATGTCCACTTCAGTCTTGGCGAGTTAATACACCTGAAATTTGGAGTTTGCCAGTGAAAGCACTAAAACACATTAAATCCAACTGACAAAGCCTTTGCATGATTGGCATTTGAAAGCTATGCTCTGAATCCTTGTCCAACAGAGATGTACAAGAGGCAATTATCAAAGTGTCTTTTAAAACAGATTACTCAATATGCCCTGGTAGTGCTGTAAGAATTGGACTGTTTCCTCCATGTCCTGTTTCCATGTCTTCTTTAATTCCTTTCCTGGCTTTCAACTGAACTCCCATGGGAATTTGTTTAGTATTGACCATTGCCTGGAGCATTTTCACTGTGGCACTATACAATTTTGTAGATTGGATTAAGATGTTCATCTTACTTGGTGCCATAGGTCAAATCTGGATGGGATCCTTTGAGTGGGCTGTGTGTTTGGAGGATGGAGAATTTGGGCTGTGAATTTACAGCATGGGAATCCTTTGGGGGGGGGTGAGAGGGAATTTGCCTCTAGCCACTGTCCTGTTTACATTTTGCCTGAGCACTGCTTGCTTGCTGATGAACAGTTTGTTTGTAATGAACTTTAATATCATTAAGTTGTTTGTAATGAACTTTAATATCATTAAGGCTGCATGGGTAAATGCCTCTAATTAGTTTGTGTTGAAGTAGCCCTACTACACTTATTCACAATTACAGTTGCACTTCTGGGCTTACAATCATCAATCAATCAATAGGAATTTATATAGCGCCCCTTCAAGATCTCTACTCAGAGACACTTCTGACCCAGAGACAGTCTTGAGCAACTGATAAACAGAGAGGAAAGTTTGTCATTCCTGGTACATTGTGCATTTTTCTGGCACTCGTTCACAGCTCCTGGTTCCTACATCTGGAATTCTTGTACTTCCTCGTGTTTGCAACTCTCTTACCAAAAGTGTCTTTACTGTAAACTGATAACTTACCTTTTCCAGTCTTATACAGGTCTTGTTCTTTCTTGTTACCCAGCTACAGTGTGAACTTCTAAACTTCTTTGTGTGGACATATCACTTGTATTGTAGTGTATTACTGTATTTTACCTTTTTATGGCTGCAAAGACAGCTAACAAATTTCATGTGTCTTGGTCATTATAACGTGATGGCATTATTACAATTTTTTTATGTAATATTTCTTCAAATTGTATCAATAAAACAATTGACCATCTGCAGAAGAGATTTGAACCCACCTGCTGCAAACACAAGGCAGTCGGTTAAACCAGTTAGCCTCTGTTTTGTATTGAAGCTGTTTTGCCAGCATTCAGATGTTGAGTGGCCTTCCTGTTGACTCTCATGAACTTGTCAGCATGCAAGTGATTGGTACACAATGGTAATTTTGACGATAAAGAATATTCATATTGAACATCTTCAAAACAGCCCGTTTAAAGTGTATTATGCACTGTACTATAATGAATTGCAGTTACCTCTCAGCGGTTCATTTTACGACATAGCATGCGTTTAATGAGGCACTACGTTTTTGTTGCGGCCAATGGCAACGCTATCTCAACGCTGCGTATCCAAAGGGAATTCTCGATTCGAAAAGTTGAGTCCCGATTCTATAAGCTAGCCTTTTTGGGGAGCTGAAATTTTATAGAATGAAGTGTCTGCGAGGGCGAGTCTATCTGCCAAGTTTCATGACGATTGAATGATTGTAAGTGATCGAATTAGTCGTCGCAAGATTTGACTTTTTAGCCTGTGGCTCAAACAAACATTCAAGCAAGCAAGACAAGTTAAACTAGATGGATAAAAAAAGATCTGAAACTTGTGTATTTGCACTGAAAATGAATTGCTACTCAGCGGTCAAATCATACTATCTATCTCAGAGCTGCCCAACAGGATGTTATGATGTATCTTCTCAGTGTCATGGTCCAACAGGAATTTTTTTAGTGTCATGAACCAGCAGGAATTTTCCCACTGCAGGAGGACCGGTGCAAAATTTATCAGTTATTTCTCGTTTTCGTTTTTGATCACCTAATTTGACCTAAATTCCTCAAATTTTATATATTAAAATTGATTTGACTGTTGTCCTTTAAATGCTAGCCTAAGAAGTGTTTCTGTTATGACTTGTAAAAATATAATATCCATTTCTTGATTCCAAGACAATTTGACCAGTTTCTTGACTCATTTTGCGGACTGGCAACTGAGGACTCGCAGACCGGCACCGGTCTGCGGACCACCACTTTGGGAAGCACTGATCTATCTAAAATGTGTATGATAAGAGCTACCACGATGTCCATTGACCTAAACCAGAGGCTTCTTATAATGCTGTCTTTGGAAGCCTTAACATTTATTATGTACCATAATATCATAACTGAGGTTCAGTACAATGGCTATATTAGAACTTGTGTAACAATGATATATATTTTGGGGTTTCATTGTGCATAGAACTAGAAACTCTTCACGTCTAGAACCACTCATTTCCAGGATTGCATGATAATGTCATATACTAATGCTGAACCAAATCAGAGGTCCATATTTCTGACTATGTTATATCAAAATTCATATTATGATGTATCTTAAAAAGTGTCTGTGTACCTTGTTTCATGTATGTGTTTACAGCATAAAGAAATACCCCCAGAAACGTTGTTATAATGCTGTAATTCAGAGCCATATCAAGAATTGCTTATAACGACGTCGTACTGTGATAAATTTATTTTCTGTAGGTGAATTTTGACATCCCTGACAGCTTTATATCAGAATGAAGCATATTATAGGGAGTCTCTGGTGTGCCATTTTAAAGGCAGCTTCGTATATCATTTGTTGCCACACTCCTGTGGCAACAGTATAATTTGTTCTGTCCAGTTCTACAAGTTTGCTGACCACGCATAGGCCATGTGGACTTGGCCTGCAGGAACCGGGGAGTGATGATGGCTGATTTGACTGGCTGTCTGTTTATTCTTGGCCATGTGAGTGTGTGAGTGTCTGGACAAACAATATGAAATATTAAGGCTGTTATGATTGGTCTGGCATTTGTCCGTTTGCCAGAGGCCATGTTCATCTGCCTTTTGTATATACCAGCCTGGTCTGCTTGATAAAAAAATATCTGCCTGACCAGTATTTGGCAGCACAGAGTAAGTCAGTAGTAGGCAAAACTACAGTATTGTTCCAGCAACTGTTTGTCTCTAATTCAAAGGGTTGAAGTTTTGTTATGACACACGTTTTATGTTCTGTTGTTTAAAAATTCTAACACAGTGGTGTAGCCAAAGTATTGATTGATGTGACTTTTGCAGCCAAACCATATATGGTGTTAATGATCACTCAGGATAGTTTGCTCGTGGCCACAGTGTTCATTATTGTCATCATCATCAGTTCTTGGCTCTGAATGCCAGTGATGGGTGTGAATAGTTGTCATTCTTTTAAGTTCTTCATCAAGTTAATCACTTGTCCAAGTCGTGTTATATCTTCATGAAGGATCTTAGTTAGTTAAAAATTAAGCAGGGTCAAGGTCATACATACGGTCACTATATAAAAACGTGTAGGTTTACCTTTAAATTTCTATCACTTTCATAGTGCAGCATAGGGCTTTGGTGGTGAGAAGCCTGTCACTTTGGATCAGTATTCCACTTAAATTTGGAGCTCAGGTGGTTGTGGGAGGTAGGGCTGTTAAATTTTCCTACTTGCTAGAGGTTTTCATGGTGGAAGCACAGAAAGCAAATTGGCAATACAATGCACTACAATACAATTTTGGTCTTCTTTTGTTTCTTTTTTCTTCAAAGTTTGCAAACAGTGCCACACATTCTCTGCTGTTCTTTCTCTTCTCAGTCTTTTTCTTGATTTCCTCTTTTGTTTCTTGTTCTTCTTCAACTTGATTTTGTGTCACTTGAACCTTGTTCTTGCCTGTTCGTATTTCTGTTTTTTTGCACTCCTTGTCTGGTGCTCCCTTATTGAGAATCTTACATTTATGTATTGTATTCGGCCATTTTGTATTGATGTCTGTCATCATTTTAATGGGTTGGTTCAGACATTTATCACTCATCATCATCATATCTTCCCATCTCCATCTGATGACATGAGTTATCAGTGGATGATGCTTTAAATGCCTGGAGCCAACTTGCAGCCTATGGGAAAGCAGTGATAAGCCCCTACTGTGGAAACATCCTGAGGCTAAACTGGAACAGGGTGGAGCTGCCACTGACTAAGATAAGACAGTTCTGGCTAATTAACTCCAGTCTTTTGTTTTTTCTTCTATTTGTTGCTGGCTGCCACCAGTTATATCTGTGTATTTATTTATAGATCATGGCTTTGACATACATGTGTGTGTGGTTACCTATTTAAGGTAGCCAGCACCTCATGTGTCTGTATATATAAGAATGGCTTACGTATTATCAGATATTTTTGTAAGACCTATACTAAGTATTTCGTACTGTTTGGATATATAGACGGAAAGCTCAGTGTCCAGGATTGTGGGAGTCATCCATTGCCAACTCAAAGGGCAAAGAGTTGGAGATGAATACCTCCTGTACATTCCACTACAGACCTGGCAGCTGTACTATTTACATTACTGTGGTATATGCCTGTATGTGTTATTGTGTGTATTTGTATATTCACAAAGGTTCCCAGAGTGTTTAGTATTACAGCTCATTCTGATGCAAGCCAGCTTGACAGTACTTTTGATATAGTGACATTCTTGTAAGACTGACATTGCATTGTGCTGTCCAAAGGGTTGTTTTGTTAATTCACTTGTGCACCATCTGTCCTGATGTTTATTTGTTAACCGTTTTGCTTTTCAAGTCCTGATGTCCTTGGTTCGGATGTTTATTATAGGTGTCCTTGTAGGGTGTTATGGCTCCATATAAATTGTCATTATTATTAATTATTATTATTATTATTATTATTATTATTATTATTATTATTATTATTATTATTATTATTATTATTTTTTACCCGAGGTATCAAGGATCCCTCAGGTCGAGAGAAAAACAGATGGCGTTCCCGCGTTGGACAGCTACCGAGAGTCTTTGGAATAGGTAGTTTGTTTCGAGGGTGTCATGGGTTGCATCCGTCAACCTTCGTCCAAGCTCCAACACAAAATTCAATCCTTCTGAGCTCCAAGCACCGCTGGATTACCGCCACAAAAGCATGTGTTCGGGTGATTGTGGCGTATTTCAATCTCTTGGCGGCGGCTGCCCGGTTTGCGGCCTCACCCGCTTCGGTTGATGTTGTTGCCAGATGTGACTTTGCGAATGTATCCGAAACTGTCACATCCCAAGTGAGGCATCTTCCGCATGACCACGGGATGAGTGTCACGCCGTCCGGTCGTTTACCATCTTCTCTGGTGAGGCCCAACGGTTCTTTCTGAGAAGGGATGTTTGCTCTTCCGAAAGATCGCCATATGATATCGTTATTATGCCGTTGATTATTATTATTATTATTATTATTATTATTATTATTATTATTATTATTATTATTATTATTATTTTTTGTAATTATTACCGACATTATTATTATTATTATTATTATTATTATTATTATTATTATTATTATTATTATTATTATTATTGCTTACCGACATTTATTATTATTATTATTATTATTATTGAGCAGTCTACTGTTGCCTCGTTTCATATTTCAAACTTTTCGTGGCTGTGTTGCGTGTAAGCATTGTTTTGAGTAATTAAACTTGAAAAATAATTTAAATTAATTATCTTTAGATTTAGTTGGTCAGTTACTGTCTAACACACTGTGTCATAACAAAGATGATTAGTGTTGCCCTCCTTTATCCAGGCTTGGGACTAGCACTACTAGAGTATCGGCTGAGTTTTCTTTAGATTTCAAGCATGAGGTTCCTTTTTTGTTTTGTTGAGTTGATATTTTCTTCTTTCAGCTGCCTGAAGTCATTATGCTATGGGTCTGTCCAAGATCTGTCAATATACCATTCTATTATATAGTGTGCCTCCAGATTGCATCTGGGTCTGTGTTCTGGACTGTGTCCTAAGGATGTGAGACTGTAGAGACCCCCAGTGTTGCTGTGGAACAACCCACTTGAATTGTTTATGCTTAGGTGTCCTATTAAAAAGACTGCTAGTAAACGGACTGGCTTGAACTCCGAATGATCTGACTTTATTTGCTTAGATTTTATTCTCATTACCATATAGCACCCCTGTGACCCCAAAGAAGGTCACAAAGAAGATTTACCATATATGACTCACAAATGTTATGTTTCTCATGCCAATAGACATTAATTATGTACCCATAGTGTTCATGCATATTCCGTTATATCAGAGTTACTGTCTGGGACATGGAGCATTTTAGTAACTGTAGTTTCTCTTCCTACTAGACTTCATTTTTACCGAGTGTAATGCTCTATTGCACATGTTTCAATTGGTATTTGAAGTTCACTTGTCCTTTGGCTGAGATTCTGACTCACCATTCATAGGGTCTAGATCTCTTAATGAAATTCATTGACCTACCTCAAGTATTATACTTAATGAATAATTAGCATGCAATAAGCTTTGGCCACAGTCAAGTACACTGATACCTGAACCCCAGTCATTTGATATAGGAGAAACTCCTACTGCATAGTTTAAGAGTTGTTTATTGAGCTACAGTATGTACTATATCACCATGTGGATGACCTATGCTTTTCTTTCAGGGTTGGCAAGTTGTTGCCACCGCCGGTTATAACCGGTTATTGCCATGGCTATAACCGTCCCGGCAACAACCTCTTGGCAATAATGGCAACAACCTCTTGGCTACGAAAAATGGCAAAAACCTTTTGGCAAAAATAGAAACTATTAATTATTGTGGTAATAAAATATGGAATCTTCACAGTTGGCTTCATTTTTTATTTCTTCTGGCTTGCTACTTTACAGAGTTGATTGATTTAAATATCTCATGCTTTAAATCAATCAAGTTTTCCAAATAAAAATCACCTGATTTAAATAACCATATAATTTCTTCCTAATAAAAGACATTTACAAGTTTTACATATTAAGTACAGTCAATATCAAATTGTGTCGGGCATGAATTAGAAATTTTGCCAAACTATTGGCTTCTATACACTGACACTACTTTAAATTATATACTACCAGGTAAGTATATAGAAAAGGCAATGACCCTGTTGACCTGAATATTACTAAGTAGTGCAAATGTTTTGGAGTAGTTGAACTGTAGGTCAGAATTTTTTATCTAAATCTCATATAGTTGACTTTAACTACATTTATTCTAAGGGGTAATATAGATTTACTACAGTAGTTTTAATTTCTCACAAGAAACATTTAATATAACTATGCAGTCTGTGCAGTGAAATATGATTTTTATTTGCCTTGCCCTTTCTTTGGAGAAAATGGGCAACAACTGGCAATAACCGGCCGGCAACAACTGGCAATAACCGGTTATTGCCACTGTCCCGGCAACAATAGGTTGTTGCCGGCATTAACCCAACCCTGTTTTCTTTAATGCAGATTCAGTATTGTCTTTTTTATTATCAGTTGGTGCCAGTCCCAAACCTGGAAAAAGGAGGGCAACGCTAATCATCATTAAAGAAAAGCTGCTATAGATTGAAATAATGCCTTTCTTAAACTGTTGCCCATGTGTGTTTGTCTAAATCTAGACAGTTACAGTTTTTATGGCTCTGTGTATTTCTTTGATTTCTTTTGAATACCAAACCATTGTCTTGTTTACTTAAATATCAATAACAAGTAACCTCTTGTTTACTTTAGTGTAAAATGATGATCTATTTCGTTCCAAACAGTAGTACATTACATACTAATGCAGTCGTTTTTATAATGAAGCCTGCTTTTGCAAGCCTTGAGTATCCACTTGCCTAGACTCAGGTGCCTTATTCAGCAGTCTTTTTCATATTGAGTACTATTTTGCATACTAAAGTATTATATCTAATGACTTCTATAATGTCATTATCATAATGCTGTGAAGGCAACAATGAATTTTACTTTAAGTAAAATCACAACCAAAAGTCATTTATAATCCTTTCGAGAAGACTGGATGAATCTCAGTAGTGTAGCTAGGTTGAAATCGGATCGAACCAGTATGTTGCCTACTAAAGTGGTCTCTTGCATGCTTTATTATCAACAGCTAGTCTCTTTCATACCAAACAGTTATTCATTTGCATACTAATGAAGCCTTTTTTTATAATGATGCTGTCTGGACTGAAGTCCACAAGCAATTTCATTACCGTTGGAACAAAAGTCTTTCGCTCGGAGCACTGGCGGGAATACTTTAATATCCAAAGGCAATCTCTTTTATAAATTGAACAACTTCCCGGTCGGTCGGTGTCTTTCTATGTTGACCGCTGCAGTGAACCAGCGGCAAAGGAAAGTATGGAAATTAAATTCATGAATTCATCTTTGGATAAATTCATTTCAATTTCTTGATTCCTTTTACATTGTATGAAACCAACTAATATTGTCTGCAGTTTGAGGAACTCAAAGGTTTTTCTCTGATGCCTGTATGATGAACTTACTTGATCGATCTGAATCTGTCTGTATGATTTGCAAAATTCCTGCACTGAATGACATATAATTGTACCAGAAGCAGAGAAATTGTCAAAAGCCAAAAGAAGTAAGCCTTCTGATTGACCGTGGTGGCTAGATTCATGCACTGGGAAGCTGGCAGGCTGATTGATTGACCAGAAGCGCCGAAGATAAGGCAAATGGTGTGGCAGTCGTATTAGTAGTAGTTGTAGAGAAGCCCTTGTGGCTGATTTGCTTAATGCCAGAGAAGCAATACTGAGATGTTTTATGTTGGAACGGGAGCCAGACTGCTTTTGGATTTATGGCATTGGCAGATTCTGACCGGAAATAGCCAATGTCTTCATTTCCTTCCTTTTGGTATTTTCATGAATGTCTTCCCTGGATGTCGTCTCTGTTTAATAGCTTTGTTGTAGGATATGTGGATAGTGATGTAGCTTTTCCGGAAAAATATTTTGCGGAAAATTTTCCGGAAATTTTCCAGAAATTTTCCGGAAATTTTCCGCAGAACCGGAAAAATACATTTAACTCATAATGTCAGATTTCAGTATGAGACGACACTAGAAAATTTCTGTTTTTTTAAAGTTCCTTTAATTTACAGTATTTCTGTCAATGCAGGCAATGTTCACCTTGAAAGAATTAAAATTAAGATTAAGGACTGTTCATTAGAGGTTCAGTTTGATATGTTTGATAATCGAGATATGTTTGATATGTTGTTAGTGATAATTAATCGAGATATCTTGAACTAGATAGCAATCACAACTGCGTCTAGATTTTACTATCTGGTAATGGGTTACCCTAATTTAGCGGGATACTTTTAAAACTTTTAATTTCTTAAATTCTCAATGCCTGTACCTCGTTGCAGTATGACAACCTGTTTTTTCAATAAACGAAAATATATATATACTTATCCCTTCAGGGTCCCTTGTTACCCTGACGATGAAAACTGTTTTATTGTAAATGCACTGTTCGAAAGGTTAACAATAAATGATGATTGATTGATTGATTGGTTGTTGGGCCTTGTGAACACATTGAACAGTAAGCACTTCAGTAATAATAGTCCTAGATGCCATCTATTCAATAAACATCAGGAATAACTACCCGGTACATAAGATAGTATAGAGTGAATGATGTTTAAACATTATTATGCATAAATTAAATTGTTATTTAGTAATATTATATTGATGGAAAAATATCGGAAAATTTTCCGGAAAAAAACACTGGAAATTTTCCGAAATTTTCCGGAAAAATATGAAATTTTCCGGACAATTTTTCCGCCTCACAACACTATATGTGGACACTTTACTATGCAGTCAAATGCCTGTCTGTTTGCTTGCCTTACTCTTTAGTGTGTGTGTCTGGCTGTCTTGCTGCAGCCATTATGCCTATCTGTCAGCCTGCCTTTATCTGTCCATCTGGCTGACTGACCTCTGTCTGTCTGCTGCCCTCTGGCTGGACTGAGCTATCTGGGCCCTTCTGGAGAGAGCTGTCTGTCCGCTGACATGCATGTGGAAATCGACCCTTAAGACAAGCAGTTTATGGCTGTGTGCTAAATGCACTTTACATTCGGACAGGATGTGTTACCTTGGTCTCTAGGTTGCTATAACTATAATGTGTACTTAGCAGTTTTGTTTTTCTGCCTAATAGGTTGCGGTTTTCACCTTCTTTCACTATCTATTTAAGCAGTGGTGCTTAAATAAACAGAAGCCTAGCTTGCTAAGATAAGATGCATGTATGGAAAGTTGTTTTAACTCAGTGTTTATGTACTGAAGTAATATGATCTGATTCTTCCAGTCTGAGTAAAAATATAAGAACTCACTAACACATAGTGTAATTTTCTTACCCTAATAGACTCTTTGAACTGAGCAATGGTCTTTTATCTGCATTTTTTATTCTGCAGAAGAGAAAGCCTTAACGAGGTTATCAGATGAAATGGTACTAGTTCAGCCACAATACAGACATGTAAAAAAGTGTGATATAATAGGTAAAAATGTCCACACACGTACATAATCTTCATCATTGCGAGCATCATGTAGTTTCTTATGAACTTTCTTATCTCTGTTATCATTTCTGGTAGCAAGTAGAAGTCAGTGCACTATAGAATCAGAGCAGCTTGCTTCTTATGACTTTGAGAGGTTCTTGATAGGATCTTTGCAGATATCAAGATTCATACATGTGGATAGCCATATAGACATAGAAATGCATGGAATGGCCTCATCTCAAGCTGCATATCCTTCTGGCCAGCTACATACACCTTTCACCAATGATCATTTTTATGCATATCCTGAGTATATCCTTTGGGTTAATATATTGAGGATTCTTGAATGAATAAATGAATGATTGTACAGATATTGAAAGATCTTTATTTAAATGAATCTTTGTGATATAGACGGATCTCTAGATGTTGTTTTTGTCTGTTGGTTACAGAGCCTCGTAATGATGAAGACAAGAACGACCAATGGATGGGTGTATCTGTCTCAAGCCAAGGCACAGAAGATGGAAAAGCATTGGTAGGTCTATATCTTTCTTTCATTTAAATAATTGTGCAATGAGGCAACAATAGATCAACAGCCTAGAAGGCACTGCTTGTCGAACTTCATGTTCCAGAACTTTCTGCCGATAGCTTCAGGAAGAAATTAGTCTTGCCTATTCATGTCACCTGGCTACTGCTAACACATCTGTGGTGTATTTAGTTAAATTAACTTGTGCTTTTTGTAAATCCTAATTTAATAATAATGATGATAACAATAATAGATGTTACTGGGCAAGTCCTTACAAGTAGTAGATCGTATTAAGGAGGCCTGAACTGTGGTGTAGTTGTTTTCAGAAACAGGACATATCTGTAATGCCTTCTAAGATCTTCTCAAAGTTGTTCCTTACTGTCTGATATTAGAATTTGTTGAGAACAGGTAGTTCATCTGTAGTCAAGTGATGTTGAAATAGATAAAAAAAATTGCAAATTGGTAAGTTCATGCATAAGTGTGCTAAGTTTGAAAAATTGCAAATTTGCAGGTTTGTGCATTAGTGTACACAGAACTGAACCAGTGGAGTCTTATTGAAATATGACACCATTCAGAGTGCTTGACTTATGTTGTGTTAACACTGGAGAATGAATGAAGCATCTGCAGTACTTGGTTTCACTGGGATGGTAGTAGAGATGATCATGTTTCCAATCTTGTGAAGAATACGCATTCATCATTCGTCAGGCCATTTTCACCAAGATGGCCACTCCAAAGATCCTAGCTGTTGCTTAACTGAATCCAAATGTACAAGAATTATGAATCTTTTTCCAGGTAGCAGAAAAACGTGCTTAAGTCTGGGCTACATGTTGTTCCAGTTGTAAACGTGTTTACTGTTTACCGATGGTTGCATTGGTTATGGCAGCCAAGCTGTGACTGATGAAGGTTTTCAGTTATTACCCTGAAAGTGTAGGAAATCGTAGGAAGACTCCAGAAATAACTGGTGAACACACACTGAGACACAAAGTTCTTTAAATATACAAGAATTATGAATCTATTGCCATCGATGATCAACTTACCGTAGATGCTCAGAATGAGGGAGACGTTTGAACATGGCTGACATGGCAATTGCTGCGTAACCTGTTTCAGAAGGCATGGTCTTAACTATGGAGCAATCGTCTGACTTCCAGAACATCATCTTAATTATAGTCAATTATGGTTTCTTCTTTGTCTCTTTGACTTAGATAGTCCTCAGTTGCTTTCTGAAAGTCCATAAAGAGATAACCTGGCTTCTGTTGACCTGGTTTGTGTCTATTGAACATAAACCAAGCCATATAATCTTATCCAGAACTGTGGCAGATCCAACTTACTCCAGTCAAAGACCCCGGGTCCAGCCAAGGACCTCTTGGTCCAGATGAATTCCATGATGGACAAAGTTTACTGGTTTTTATTAGACAGCCAGTTCTGCTGTCTGTTCATGTTCCCTCTGTTATCATGGTGATTGACCTTTGACTCTGGTTTAAGTGAGGCTTCTCTGCTGGTAATTCAGAATTTGTTTCCCATCAGTTAACCTATTACAACATGATTTACCTTCAGTGGTAAAAGTTTACAGACATATAGCAGTAGCTGATAGACAAACACAAGAACTCAGTAGCATGCTAATTCATCAACTCATTTTACATTGAGGTGAAATCCAATCTATCTATCTATTATTTTTCATTCATTCATTCTTCGTTTATTGAATCCCAAAAAATCAGTAAAATAAAATATATAGACATGAAACATTGACATGGGTATTGAGAAACAACCGGTAGACCCAGAAGGAACAGAGTTCCGCTTGAATAGGGTCACCAAATTAAAGGCAGTACAGATGGCGACGAAGAACAGTTGTCTTTCTAATTAAACATGCATCGAAGTCTTAACTATGACAACAACAAAAAATTGGATCATATACATGATCAACTGAACAGAGAGTTAAACTTAACTAAGCTATAAAACAAGTTACAAATTACAGTCGTGTGTCATTTAAGAAACTGCGCAGTTGTTGTTTAAATAATTGTAAAGTCGGCAAACATCGAATATGAACAGGTAATGTATTCCATACTAATGGTCCATTGCATTTAATATTGAAAAATCTAATATTAGTTCGAGCGTAAGTACTACGAAAGTTATCTTGGGATCTTGTATTATATGAATGAATTTGATAGGAGTGCAAGACATAACCATCAAAAACTTGGGGCATTAATTTCCGTTCATATTTATACATAAATTCTGCAATTAGGAATTTATTTACAGATTCTATTTTTAGAATCCTTAGTCTTGAGAACAAATGATCAGTGTCATCTTTATAATATTGTTTAGGCCAAAACAAAATAATGGTGTGTTTCCGGTAACCCGACCGACTCACTTTTTTGCCGCGACTCAGGAAAATTTTGTAAAAAATTTTTTTTTCCGAAAAATTTTGTAAAAAAAATTTTCCGAAAAATTTAAAATTTTTTTTCCTACTTCACATACATTAAGCCTTTGCATGCCGGTGATGCAGAATCGCGACATTATAGGTGCATTCACTGAAGCAGAGACGTTCGGAAACTAGCGGTCTTTCAATGGAAAGAATGGTGCCGTAAATTACAGCAATAAAAGGGCTAAAGTGTGGAGTTTGGGAGAGGGAGGTAACTGACTCGAAAGTGGTGGATTTTCTCAGGGTAATTTGTCAGGGTTATTTCACAAATCTGACCCCCATATTCATTGTATCAGAAATACCTATTATCGTACGTGCCATTATAAAAGTAAAGCCTCCTAATAGCAATCAGCCTACTTAACAACCTCCGTAGCATTCTACTTTCGTAGCAACCAGCCTTCTTAGCAACCAAGCTTTGTAGCAAGCAGCCTCTATGTCAGCCTCATTAGTCATTAGCAACCAGTTTCAAAGTCAGACTTGGCCCCTTTAGCAACCGCCTTCCTTAGCAACAGTTATCCTTAGCAACAGTTATCCTTAGAAACTGTCCTGCTTAGCAACTGCCTTCATTAGCAACTAGTCTCCTTAACAACCAGTCTTCATAGCAAGCAGTCTCCTTTAGCAGACGACGTTAGGAACCATGTTTCTTTCTATGCAGCGTTAATAATATTATAACAATAAATGGGCTCAATGTTTCCCATGGACAATTTACACACATGTATGATGTTGAGGAGATAACAGACACCGAAAAGTCAGCGATTTTCTCACGTTACCACCCATGCATATTTCCTAAAGAGCCGTTGTCTGCTACACGTTTATTGTTTAATATTTATTCTGTAGTTAAGTTTATCTACTTCCCTCTTCGTCCTTGCTAAAGAACTGGCCATCATCTTGACTCACTTTTCATGAAGTAATTAGGCCCCTGCTCAGCGGGATTAGTCCCTTTAGGTGCGCCTATTGCTCCCATTTAAAAGCTCTGTTACACTATGATGATATAATACTCCATGGAAATTGTAGTAACATGCATAATTAAATGTCAATGTACAATTACTGGGAACAATAAATGTCTTATTGTTTAATATACATAATCCATAATTCCTTCCCCACCCCTGCCCCTTCCATTTCACCTTGCAAGAAAAACGATGTCAGCAAAAATGAAATAAATAAGATTGTTTTCTACAGCAGTTTGTAGGTACATTCTGCAAAAGGCATTTTTAATACTCACATAGAAAATATATACTTTGGTACAGCATGTACCGCTGTGCATAAATGGGCAGTGGCGTAATTTTGGGAAATCACTGCATAAAATTATTTTACCAAAATAAAATTATTTTCCTACCTACCTACCCAGTTTTTTTAAACTCTGTTACCGGAAACACATCATTATATAATATTGTTTAGCAACAATTCTCACCGCACGTCTTTGTAACATCATTAGAACTTTTAAACGAGAGGGATAATTGATATATATCCAAATTAGGTTGCAGTAAGAAATTTATATAGCGCCCCTTCAAGATAACTACTCAGAGGCGCAAATGTAAAAATGTAAAAGAACTTTTTACATATCGTACTTTTTATATTAGTTCAGCGAGTTGTAGTGATGAATATGTATGGAATGGTGACTTCCACATTTTCAAATAGATTTTCATCTGTTGCCTGAATAAATTTTTTGTCAGGAGACTTTTGCAAACACAATCACTGTCGTGAATGTCCATTAACTGGATTGAATTTCGACTGCTTCTACCAATTGGATTACAATTCTTGACTGTGATTTCTCTGGAAGCAACCATCCATTGATGCTTTGTCCATTATGATAATGGCTCTACAGAAGTCATTTGATTAGATTAGATGATGCTATTAGTTGAATTCCTGGAAAAGCACACACACCAAGCATTGCTAATGACTGGTTTTTCCTCATCGGTCTCTCGCTCTTTAAAAGCGTTTCTTTTTTCCCGGGGCTTCCGTCCTGAGAGCGCCTCTAAATAGTTATTCTGCGAGAGGCACTTTATTAATTATTAGATACGATGTGATACAATTGCTTGTGATCAAGCACTCAGCATTTAGGTTACAAGAACATACTGACAGGTGTTTGAGTACTAAACGTTGATAAATTTTGATTGTTGGAATTATTTGCCCTGAAAACATCTTCCTGTGAGTTGTAAGCTTTCTGCTCTCTGGTCCAGCTGATTCAAACCATTTGCCAGTGCTTCCAAAGATGCTTAAATATAGTATCCTGTCCAACTCCTACATTCCCTTTCCAACCCAGTGCATCTATTGAGTAATTAATCACCACTCTCTTGTTGTTCACACCCAAGCTACCTATTCAGGTCAACTATCACTTGACCTGCATCCCTCTTCTGAGGCTTTGCGTTAAAGTCCCATGTTGCAGGCCTGCGTAAAAACAGAAGTCACGGTTCTAATCAACTTTATTGGCGTACAGTGCCAAGTTAAGTAGTTATTGCATCTGGGAATTTAATTTATGTGAAATAGTCTGTAATCTTATCAGACTCAAGTGCCTCTGATTAGGTAGTACTGTGAGAGGCGCTTTAGAGATCCTTAAATACTATGCAATACTTATTTTGGTAGTATTTATGTGGTGTGAACCACAAGCTACTTACCTAGCAGCATCAGTCAGGTCACATTTTATTATTAGTCTGCTAAAGAACATGTGCATACTCAAGATACAGTTACTTGAACTCTCTTAACCTGACAGCACATAGACATGATGAACAAGATAGTATTTCATATGCTCTTGCTATTGAGGCAAAGAGAGGTCAAGAATTTCTTGCTGCAGTTGACAGGGCAGCGTGTGTGTGTTCTAGGGTAAAACGTACATATCATGATGACTGATGACAGTAATAGATGTGCAATATCAAAAATAGGCCTATCTCGACTCTGTGAAGAAAAAGGATTAATACAACAGTACTTTGTTCATTCAATGATTGAATGTCGCCATTTAGACAGCTTCATGCATGGGACAAACACTTTATTGTCAGCCAGTGAGTCACTGTAGAGAAAAAGTAGGTTGCTACTTACAGCATCATCTTTCTTTTCAAGTTGAATGCCCTTGGGCAGGCTAAAATGTCCAATGGCACCACTGGTCTCCGATGATGCTGGGGGAGTTCCTTCTCCAGTTTAATGGAGTACCATAGAGTGTCGGTGCCATAAAACTGTTATCATTATATGGAATCAGTAGCAAAGGTTTTCATTTGGTTTGAGATATCATCGCCTAAGTAATCACTGCAGCAAATCACTTGCTTTGGAATTTCAGGACTCTATGCATTTCAGGTATGTATAACTGCAACAGCAAAATTGCACTGCAGAAATGATGGCCAAATAATGGCAAACCATGCAAAATGCATCATATTTGGTGCTTGTCCCAGCGGTATGCCAGATTTAGGTTTGTTTACTCTCAGTCGATAAACATTTGGGTGGCATGGTTTGTTTTCTTTAGGCAGATTTCCACGCTTGGCTATAAAGCCGGGCTGTCTCACTTTGCCATGGTCATGATCTATTGACTGTATTGATCTGGTGCGTGGACGGATGTGCTTCTAGATCGGTATGGCACAGGGACAGGGAGTGCAGGGCTCCTAAGCTTTGGCTCGAAGGTCATTTAAAGCTCTTTGGCTGTTTCTCCGCATCTGTCATTTACGCTTGAAACGGTTTTCCATACTGTATGCTGGCTCTAGCTGTATTTCTCTTTGATATTGTTATTATGGAAAACACAGATGGAAATGAAATTAGTGATTGAAATGTGGACGTGTGAGTCTGTGAGAGGATAATCATCAAATTAGGCTTAATTGGCCCACATGTATAATGTGTTAGGGATCTCAATACAGGTTCAACCCTCATCTATAGTTATTTGCACAGCAAAGGACGAACTGCTTAGATGACAGCTATTTTAATAGCTGCAGAGTTGTTGTGTGGGTTTATTATAATACAATACAACTGTAATTTAATATTGCCCTCCTTCCAAAGTTCAGAAGTTCACACACGACGATGTCGCAGATACAATTATATTGCAGAGCAATTGTGAGTGAAGGACTTGCTCAAGGTCCCTACACAGTAACTGCCTCGGACGAGGCTCGAACCCGTACTTTCCGTGTTACAGGCCGAGCGCTCTAACCAATCAGCCACCGTTCCCCATATAGGCATTACTAAACCTGTATTTAGCTAGAATGTCCTGGTTAGTTTCCATTTAAAAATGTAATGTAATGTAAATCTTCAAAAATTTTTCAGCACCCACAAAAGTCGTGTCAGGGAGACCAGCTTATTCACCGGCGCTATATCAAATCAAGTCCACAATAGCCAGTCTTCTTTTTTCCGGTGCCAGGTCAGAATCCAGGGAGGTCACGCCGAGGAAACAGCATGGAAAACAATTTGCAAAGAAATGGTTGGAACTGTAGCTATGCAGTTTCAATGTATACATATGTGCTTCCATTCTTTGTTCTCTGAAAATCTGGGATGTGATTGGGAGTATTCTGTGCATGAGGCATTGAGGCTTCCCTGCTTATCTGATCCCAAAGCACAGCTAGCCAGGCATGATAAGAAGCGGAAAGGAGGTGTCAGCTTGTAACTCCTGAAGCACATAAATTCCTGTAATGAAGCATCCTGAAGACTTGGTTTCCCTGGTCCCTCGACTTCCTCAGTTATTCAGACATACTCCACCCTTTTTAAATTTTTTATTGGGCAACCTTTGTGCCAGGGAATAGTTTTTTTCTACTATGCCTGGCTTTGCCTGCCTGTACTGTAACAGAGCATCAAGAGGCGTAGCCAGACTTTTTTAACCAGAGCATAGCCAGGGCAGTTTTACGGTGGCGCCAGACTTTTTTAACCAGAGCATAGCCAGGGCAGTTTTACAAGTAACCAGTGCAGAGGGCTATTTATGCCCAAATTAAATTCTTACAGGGCAAAAATCTGGCAGCCTTTACGGCAAGGCAACGATCAGGGCAAAGGCTTTTTTACCAGGGTATTTGCCCTGCTGTAGAGCTGCTTCTGAGAGCATATATGCTCTGGTTGTAAGTAATGTTTGAAAATCATTTGTTGGTGTTATGCAGTTGCTTGAAGTCATTGTCGTGTGAAGGATTTGAAGTTTGTGATACTGGCCAACAACAAGACTACTAGGTACTGGTGTAAATGCCAGCAACCAGA
Organism: Aporrectodea caliginosa; assembly: GCA_020284085.1. Taxonomy (NCBI): domain Eukaryota; kingdom Metazoa; phylum Annelida; class Clitellata; order Crassiclitellata; family Lumbricidae; genus Aporrectodea; species Aporrectodea caliginosa. Next base: position 248,831 of record JACEVL010001048.1, read on the forward strand.
CTACTAGGTACTGGTGGTGTAAATGCTTCATAGTACATAATTGAGTGTTTCATGCTGATTTATCGATTGAGTTGTGCTATGTACAGAAACTGATCCCTCGGGCCATGTTCCTCATCCGTTTAACATTCAAAGTCATTTTCACGTTTTCTGCTAGAATCGTGTCAATGAAATTGTACAAAGTCTTGTAAAATGGTTTGCATGTGTACCTGGAGAATAAAGCAGCTACTTGATACACAATACATTTGCATTTGATATAGCTATGCTTCCACAGTTGAGAAGTGCACATGACCATACGATGGAACATCAATGGCGCTGAGCAATTGTGAGTGAAGGACTTGATCATGGTTCCTACACAGTAACTGACTCAAGTGGGGCTTGAACCCATACTGTCAGCATTACAGGCGAGCACTTTAACCAATCGGCCACCAATGCCACAGCATGGTATGCATTGTATGCAGCATGTGTAGAAAATGTGTGTTGACAACTACATCTCTTCATAATGGCAGAATCTTTGAAAACTGCATAAACTAAGTGGGCCTAGTTAGTTTGCACTGCACACAGGTCTTTTTCCAAAGCTATTCAAATTTTATTCATGCTCTTGGTCCCACACTGTTTTATTACATCAGAACTCTTGTTGTGATGATACAACAAGGCAGTGGCCTACTTTATAGAAGACATTCATACAAGATTTAATTCAAACCTGATTTCCCAATCTTCAATGATATCCTCCAGGTGTTGTTTAGAAGGCAAAGGCTTCTATGGAAAGAAAGACAAAGATGGTCAATTAAGCCATTTCAGTCTTTCTTCTTTTGAGGGACACATAAACTACTTAGAATGTTACAAGTGAATTATCAAATCCAGGAGAAGGCACTTTGCGCTGAAGTTTGCAATATATGGGGGGAAAAACAGGAGAACAAGTGGTTTAACAGCGAGCATTTCCAAAATATAAGTAGACTGCAAAGCCTGAAGAGCAACGAAAGAGCAAAGATTTTGTAACTGATGTGCTTAGAGACTTCATATCCATAAAGAGATTTTAGGGCTGGCATTATGTGTTGGTTTGTATGGGTTTTAGTGACACACTGTTTTTTCAGGTTAGAGACATAGAAGGCTGCAAGTTGTACAAACTGATAGTTTGAAAATGATATTACAAAAGTGATTTGTTGCATAGGACACAAGGTGTCAAGAGAAAGAAATTAAAAAGGTAATCTTTAATTTTGGGCCACCCCAGATAAATTGATGGGCACTAGGCAGGTACTTAGCCGCAAATACAAGTGGGAGTCACCCGCTCAATTACACAAGCTTTATCCATGTTCTACACAAAGTTAAAAGCACTACATTGTTCTTTTCATCTACAATATATCCAGCCATTTTCCGCAGCTCAACAGCGAGGTAGTGGTCGCCGTTGCATTCCAGGTAATCTTCAATCAATTGTAAAATGATATTGTGCGATTCCGAATCTTGCGCCATTCGTGAGCAAAATATGAGCAATGAGCAAAGCAAACATCTGAAATTAAGCCACCCAATTTCAGGTTTAATGCAAATGCCAGACAAATTGAGTATCACTCAAGACAGACGTTTGTAACCTAGATTTGCTGAATCGGGGTTGACAAGTAGTGCTTGATTGTAGGGTAATGGGTCAAAGTGGGTAAAACATTGAACATGGACTTTTCACTTTAGTAGTACATCCTTCAGTGCATCCCTAAAAATATATCTGAAAACAGCTAAGTGAACTTTTTTTAGTCTCTGTCATCATCATCAATGTGTGCCTCCCCAGAGCTTTGCTATTTCCACGATACATCATCACCAGCCATACCATTCACGCTTTTTTACTTGTCATTTGCTCTGTCACCGAGCAGTATCATGTGGCACTGAGAACGGGAGTAAACAGCAGGCCCTGCGTTGCACTGGCTTTATGGCTAGTACCTGGGGATTCATCCATTGTTGGTTCAAGGTGTAAAAAAGTTGATGAATGCCTCGTCTGTGTTCTATCCTGGAATAGTTGATTGATACATTCAGTAAATTTTTGTAGGGTCCCTTCATGATATCTGTGCAGATGTACTGAAAAACCAGCTGCAGTGAAACAAAACAGTTTTCCGAATATGGGAGACGACTTCTAATTTTTTAGCCTCGAAATTGGTTTGGAAATACAGTTGAGTCAGGTGTTTGTTGTGCTGAAGAAATTAAGTTATTATTATTATTATGTATTTATTAATCGCCACTATCTAATGACCATGCATCACTCGATGGGGAGTAGGGAATGCAAACCCGGGGTCTTTTTTCGAAACCCGGGTTTCGGGTTTGACCGCCGTGAAAACCCGGGTAACCCGGGTTTGGACGGGTTAACAAATTTTACATGATAAATATTATTACTGCACTATTTCTTGCGTAAGAACAACGTCGTTGTATGCAGCTACAAGTCCAACGTTCTCCAACAGTCAAGAATTTTGCATAAAAAGAAAACTTTAGGATAATCGCAATATTTTTTATATAAGCAGTGTTTTTCAATAAAAAATGATCCGGAACTGAACAATTCCAGAACAGTTATGGAAGACATTGCAAGGGTTCCGAAGGCCTAAACCTGAGCCTCTAATTTTATAGCATCTTGAATACCAATAAACACTGAAAACGCTGAAATTAAATTAAATTAACTAAATAATTTTTATTAAAAATGTAAGTAAATAAAATAATTAAAATAATAGCAGCTTGAAAAATTCACGGAATACCGTTCCGGAGCGTTCTGTCTGAAAATAATTGTCAAATGACAGCTTAATCGTCTACATCTCAGCTTTAGGCCATTCCAGTGCCTGCCCATTTGCTTTCAGAAGATAATTTAGTCATCGTTACTCTGCAGCCCAATTTCGCAGAGCCAGAACTTACTAAAGTAGATGCTGCTTTGGAGACATTTCGCTGCCTGTGATTGTGCTTGGACTAAGAGGCCTACCGTCATTGGCTTCGTCAGAACGACAAGGGTCACGAACGTCCTTGTGTTTCAGCAGGTTTATCTTATGCTTGGACCCGAGATGAATAGCCTATGCATATTTCTTGTTCCACCGCTGGCAATTGTTGCTGCGAGTTGACATTGAGCCGTCTGGCCCTCAGAATCGTGAACGAAATTATCCAAACAACACCCTTTACATTTGCTGATTTAGACATTGTTTGGATTTGTCTGAAATCACTAAATTAAAATAAAAACAGTTTACTGCTATTATTTACGAATTCGAAGCTACGACGCCGACGTGTCAAAACACTCAACATTAGTCACTGGTCGTGTGAAATGGGAAGCCACACTCATACGAAGTCACCAATAAAGATATGGAATGAGCCGATAAATAAGTAGTTAGAAGTTGTATTACGTAAACCCGTTATCAACCACTATTATCGTTATATTTCCATTACTCTGCATTTGTGGGTTTCACACCGTGAAGGACGGTGAAAGTTACGATTTTCAAACCCGTCGAACCCGGGTTTCAATCGCGTTCAAACCCGGGTTTCGGGTTTGGAAAAAATCCGGGTAACCCGGGTTACCCGGGTTCGGGTAACCCGGGTTTGCATTCCCTAATGGGGAGTGAAGGGCTTGCTCAATGTTCCTACACAGTAACCTTCTAAGAGGAGGCTCAAACCTATACTCTCTGCATTGCAAGGCAGGCACTCTAACCATTGAGCTACTGTGTCCTGCAATATTACTTAGAGCAGAATGATCTGCCTGGCCTGTTTCAATGTACCTACTGAATCCATGTTGGTTTCCGTGGATTTTGTGTCATTTGGCATTACTGGGTTCAGGGTTCAATTATTCTCACTCTGCCTTGCCAGTTTTTTGTTTACAGTGGTTTCTTCCCATGGTTGAAGTTGTCAATCAGTGCCTGCTTGCATTTATTTCTGTCCTGGATGTTAAATGACAACAGACATTTATGTCCTTTGGTTCCTCCATTCTGACCTCAGATTCACACCACTTTGCCTGCTAGGGTGGGGTAATAACGATCTGTGTGTTAAGATAGATGTCCTAGTGAAATTTTTATGAGATATATGGGAAAGCAGATTTTGGTTCTGTTTGTAAATTACTCTATCAGATTCTTTATGAGCCGGTTGTTGAGTCTCTATTTATTGAGTCTGGCTGAGATAACTGATTCACAATGAGGCAGTGTTTGTCCTGCACTTGGAGCCCCATGTTTACTCATCTGCTTCTCAGCACATAATGAGTAGATATAATTATATCACACCCGCTATGTCCATATTTCGTTCTGGATTTTATGTTGCTCCATCAGAGTTCCTCCTGGAGAGCCAGTCATCCACACGAGATACACAGTTAATGGGCTCTCTGTGTGTAAGAAGAGACTGAAACAGCAAATTAGATTTTTCATCTAGCTGGAAACCTTCACAGACGCTTCTGATTACATAATATTGTATATTGATCCGTGCAGAGTTAGACTGTTCCAAAGGGCTGACTCTGAGGCTTGCTCTCATATATCCAGCAGACGCAATTGTAATGCTGAAACATCTTAGGAGTTTCTGACTACTGTTTATGCACGGCACAATTTGTGCCCGTCCCACGCGAATTCCCATCTCGTGCATTTTGAACATCGTACTGACTGTTGATTTTACCCAGTATGGATCGTTCTGGGAATTTTATGCCCAGATGAGTATTTTGTGACGCAGATGCAGTCGGAGGAGAATTGCCAACTTGAATCTGACTTATTTGATCAATGAAGATGGATTCTATGCTGAACAGTATTTTACTGATTTTTTTGATGAAGCATTTCCGGTTAGGCAGTTAGTGTAGGCGATGGTTCATGAAGTGTTTGCACAGACTGAGTAGCTCTAGATTTTGCTCATTGGCTGCATATATTCTTATTTATGGTTAAGCAATTTACGAGATGTAAATAATTTTTAATAAGTGTGGTGTGCTGGGTACATGTTGGCGAAATTGTAAAACACTTTTACTGAAGTGGCTATCAGGTAGCTGTCATATGGATGTATAAGTAATTTTTTATGTAGAAAATATTTAAATGTATAATTTTATTGATCTGTGTTAGTATAGAAATTTACATTCTCATGACACAGTATCGGAAATGCGTGGGAGCCTCTTATGCAGCCACTTGTATAGTTACTATAAATTTGCTAAGTAGGGATTGGTTAATTCTTGGTAAGCGTTCTTCAACTCAGTAGAAATAGTGCCTCTGATGTGGGTTGTGAGTCATCCTCTGACCTTTTCTTCTTCACTTCTGCCATCTTTCGTAGCTGTCATTCTAACCACCTTTGCTTGCGGATTTAGAGCTTGTAAATCAGAAAAACAGGACTGTGTATTCTGTAACAAGGACAGGTATGATGACAAGCCTAGGCAGTACCTAAGTACTAAGAGCTAGTTCAGCGTAATGCAATTCAGTCAACTAGTTTACTGGCTATGCACTGTTCAGTGCACAGTATAATATAAGCTAGGCATGGTTTGCAAGGAGTGTGTGGCTCATAGATCTTGCTTGTTTATGCCAACAGCAGTCAAACCCATAAAGATACAAGAGAACCACAATTGCAGTACAACAACAGCACAGGGCTTCTTTGTATCTCAGGTGTAGACATATGTATTCTATGTACCGGTAGACTTGATGTATTGCATTTCAGTTGGAAAACATAATTCATAGTAAGGTTTGTGCAGTTGTTGCCCTACATATCATTTCAGATAGTAAGGTGGGGGGATTCTTTTGTTACCAAACTCTCAGTCTTTTTTTGTCTCATTTATCTTTGAAGTTGCTTATCTAGAGCTTCTCCTTTTTCTTTATGCTACTGATTATTTCCCCTTTTCGGCTGTTTTATATGTTGTGGTAATGATAATAATAAATAAATAACAATTAATAATAATAATAATTAGTGCCAAATGCCAATTGTGACACTTGATTCAGAGACAAGTAGACCTTTTTGTATAAGTCATGTTTCTTTTTGTCTATATTGCATTTGGTCCTTCTTGTCCAAGTTACCGGTACACTTGGTCATATTTCTTTCCTTCACATGTGGTCCTTTTTTGTTAAATAGGGTATCTTTTTGTCTATATTACATATGATCCTTTTTCTCTGCATGACAATAATGATTCTTTTTGTCCTTGTGGCATATGGTTCTTTTGTCTATGTTGTGTAACTTGTGTATGATATTTTTTTTAACGTAGTGGTGGTACTTTTAGTTTTTGTTACGTTATAATGGTCCCTCCTTTTCTATGTGTTATATATGGTCCTGTGTATGTTTTTGTTACACAGGCATGTGCACACAGGTACAAGAAGGAAGGGGCTTCGTTTCGATGGGGTCTCGGTCTCTGTGTCTCGTTGAGCAACTCCCTTGATGAAGATGCTTTCTGGGAGCCGTGTGATGGACTGAAGAAGGACATTGGCCATGGAGAATACGGGTTCTGCCAAGCCGGAATTAGCTCTGCAATTAGTGAGGTAAAATTTCATGGAATTGAGCGCCTCTGTGTAGTTTTCTTAAAGGGAAACGATATAAATTGTTCGATATGAATGAGTGAATGAATGAATGAATTGGTTGCTAACTACAACTGTCGGTGTCTAGTGACTTGTCAGGTTCACTTGTGTCCCAATTGGCTAATTATAACTTTGACTTGTACACTTGGAAAGTAATGTCTGGATACAGCAGATGCTGATATAACCAGAATCCTTTGACTTCAGCTATGGGATAAAAATTCAGTCACTGGGGCCATCTAGTAGATCGTAACCTTGGCATTTGTCTAGTCTTTCATGATACTACATGAATTTCAAATTACTAGCTAGTAAGCAGAGCAATGTACTGTTTTGAAGTAGTTACATCTACTGTAGTTCCAGTTGCTCTGTTCAGTATTGTTGCACACCTGCATATATTGAAATTAAAATTAAAGAATTAAAATTAAAGAGTTAATTAGGCCTGACTATACAGCTACGGATATTGGTACCAAAGGTGAAAACTGCAGACCCAGAAGGGATCGTAGTCTCTCCTAATAAGGTAGGGATGCCTCTTAACAAGCAATACAAGTGTCCAGGAGCAATTCCAGTGAATGTTTAATATATCTCTGCTTTTCTCTAATTTTTTTCTCTAGTTCTTCACTTGATGTAAACTTTGATGCCTGTAAACAGCCTCTAAATATGACATCCAATTATATAGATCCAGGATTGTGGTGTTGATTTCAGGATGGTGATATGTTGTTGGGATCTCCTGGTCCATACAACTGGAGAGGGGCGCTCTTCAAGAACACTCTCGTAACGTCCTTGGAAGCAGAAGCCACATGGTACCAGAGTCCAGTCGAAGATCCAACGCCACTAAATCCAGGACCACTTCCAGCAACACCATACTACTCTTACCTAGGTAGTTTTGCATCTTTAAATGTATGCATCCGAATATATATGTTGTCCTTTGAGGTCCTATCAACAGTTACAATTATGATGACTTAATGCACCTCTGAGCATCTGTTTAGAGGCACTATGCACATTTTCATTCTGTTTCTTCATATTTAACTTTGTTTCTTTGGATGTTCAGTTTCTTTTGTATATAGGGCCATCAAAAGGCCTTCAGAGGCCCAGGTTCCCTTATTAGGCCACAAATATAATACCTGAATGCAATATACAGTAGCTGTAACCAGGCTAAAGAAACAATGAGTTAGGCTGATTACAGCTCTAGGTGTTGTGCAGGCAACTTTACCAATCTGTGAAACATGCAGAATAAGAAAGTTCATTAGTCACTAAAAGTCAATACAAATTATCAGGTTGCATTAAATATCTGTCTAGTGGCTGCATTCATCATTTGTGAGACATGGTAGCTGATTGGTTAGAGTGCTTTCCTTGTAATGCAGTTAGTACTGGCTTGTGCCTCCTATAAAGACGGTTACTGTGTAAGGACCTTGAGCAAGTCCTTCACTCACAATTGTTCAGCACCATCAATTGATGCTTGGTCATTAGAAAATGGTGCATAATGATTGCATAATGAGGATAATAATTATCTGGTGAATTGTAACTTGCAACTATTTCATGAGTTTTGTTGAAGTATCCATCCTGTAATGAACTGAGGGTACCAGCTCAGAATCAACACAGGCATTCAGGCTGCATTTGACTATTTTGACTCCTCTCTTTTTGTATTTGGATCTTGCACTGCATTGCACTAACCTGGATGGAAGTTGCAGAAAAAATAATATGGAGGCTGTGGCACAGTCTGAACTCCTGCTAATATACGCCCCTGGCCAGTCATGTTTCGGATGTTATCAGTAAGACTTGTGATCATACTGATAACATTGGTAAAGACAATGTGCAACTGAGACAGGCTACAAAGGCGTATCTCTGTATCCTGTCTTTCAGTCTCTGAGGTGTCATTGATCTTGACTTGTTCTGTCCAACAGATTCTGATTTGGGATTTTGCCTAGAAGTAACCTTCAGTTGATGCCTTCTGCATTGTAATAATGGTGCTTTCGAAGTTACTACCATATGTGACCCAGGGAATAAAAATGAGTCGGATGTCGGCAATATTTATATTGCTAGGAAAAACAGCAAATATGATCAGAAGTCACTTTTGCTCAATTTCAGATTTTATTGGAAATGGGTGAATTTTTTTATACATTTCTGATATCTCACATTTGATGAAATTCATTGTTTTAATGTGTATTTTCAGGACAGGGTATAGTACAGGGTATATATTAATATCAATTAAAAAATTCCAAAAATTTGACACAATCATTCGTAACTTTGTCAAAAAATAAGGTAGAACTAAACTTTTTATGTAATTTTGAAGCAGAAAATTGTGGTCTTTAAGAATATGTAAAATAAAATATTCTAAAAATTCTGACATGTGACTCAATTTGACCCCTTGGGTCACATATTAGATTAGATGCTTATGCTTTGTTATTTAAAGATTTAGCAATATGAACTACGCATTGAAAATCTGAATGTATGAACAACTTAAAAGTCTTGTCATGCTCTGTTATGCATGTTTGGTTGTTCATTTTGCTAGGAATGTCTGTGAAGATTGCAAAGATTATCAACGGTATGAAGACATATGTGGGTGGAGCACCAAGGGCAAATGATACGGGACATGTCCTCCTCTTCCAGCTTGAAGGAGGTGCTCTGGCAATTAAGCCAGAACATTACTTGGCAGGAGAACAGTTCGGATCTTACTTCGGGCATGACTTTGCTATTGGAGACTTCAACATTGATGGGTTGGTTTTTGGTAGTATTCTCCTTATATACTTGAAAGGTGTTAATTAGAATTATTATTATTATTATATTATTTATAAAGTACAAGTTAATACAGTTATACACCCTTAATACGTTCACCATTAACATGAATGTTCGGTTTACACGTGGTGCCACCATGTCTCCCGACGCCACGAGATCAATGTGAGGGCATTACTAACATGCAGTAGTGTATTAAAAATGATGGTGCTAATATAGTGACTGATGACGATGCTGAAAATGCTGTTGAAAATCGGTGCTGAATTTCACATACAGATGCTTGCAATGTGGCACAGACAATGACTCAGTTTCTCAAGGAACAAGGTGCCAAGTACATCAAGATTATCCAACTATGACTGTTGCATTGCCCCCATGCAAGGGAACCATGTGCCACAGTGGAACCCGAGGGAAAGGAGGAAAGGTGTAAACCAGCCTTTGACAGCCTTTGTTTGACATTCTCTCCATCAGCGCCGGTGGATTCCTCGGTAAACATCAGCACGTGGATTTCTTTGTTGGCAACTGGGTTAACACAGCTGTTGCTCTCTTTCTTTCACCACCCAAGCCAGACAAAGTCTGTGGCAGCAAGTCTCTGTCTGTCTGTTTTTCCTCTCTTTGTCTCTGTGTCTTTTTTTCTGTCTGTCTGTCTCTTTCTGTTTCTCTCTCTATATGTCTCTATCTGTCTGTCTTTTTCTCTCTGTCACTCTCTCTCTCTCTCTGCCTGTCTCTGTGTCTCTGTCTTTCTCTGTCTGTCTCTATATCTCTGTCTCTCTGGCCTGTGGCAATCTTGTCACTCTCTCTCTGTCTGTCTCTCTGTCTGTCTCTGTGTCTCTGTCTTTCTCTGTCTGTTTCTATATCTCTGTCTCTCTGGCCTGTGGCAATCTTTATTTGCTGCTTGCAGTCGTCACTGTCCTCCCTTCCGAGGTACATTGAAGTCTTTGATGCACCACCTCAACAGATGCATCCGTTCCTTCTCTCTCTCTCTCTCTCTCTCTCTCTCTCTCTCTCTCTCTCTCTCTCTCTCTCTCTCTCTCTCTCTCTCTCTCTCTCTCTCTCTCTCTCTCTCTCTCTCTCTCTCTCTCTCTCTCTCTCTCTCTCTCTCTCTCTCTCTCTCTCTCTCTCTCTCTCTCTCTCTCTCTCTCTCTCTCTCTGTTGTCCATGGCAACCATTATTTGCGGCTTGGGTAAATGTCGTCTTAGCTCTTCTCAATTTCGAGGCCCATGGAAACCTTTGATCATAGACACCTGTATAATAGCGAGCTATTATAAGGATGCCTATGCTTTGATACTCTGCCTTTTGTAATATAATTATTGTTTCTTTTCTGTTTTCTTCTGCATTTCCAAAAATGCATGTGTATTTGTACTGAGCAGAGCAAAGGTAATTTTCTTTAGCTAATAATGATGTTCAAGATTTGCAATTACACTTTCGTTCAAAGTAGACAATATATATATATATATATATATATATATATATGTACAATACTGCTATGCCTACCTCATAGACTCATTAAGCCCTGTGTGCACAGTTCAGATAGCGGGCTTCCCATTGGCCACATGTACACTGTATAACTAACACACAAGAAATGCACTAACAATAGCTTAGAGTAGTAATATTACATGTAATTATCTTCCTGGAACCTACAACACGGTGTTGTGAAGCATGTTGTTCAATGGGCAGATGTGCCAAATGTTCATATGCGTGTCGCAGCGGCTTTTTCCAGATCACATTAAGTCTTGGCACTTTCCTAAATGCAATCAAAACTGAGGAACTGCAGATGCTGAGCTGTTAATACTGGACCTTGTTTGTTGTGTTGGTAAAATGGCTGAATCTTTGATTTATTTGGCATTGTTTAATACCTTATGGCGCTATATGTATTATATGGAATTTAGATTTCTCTGAACTTGCTTGAAAGCGATTTTTTCTTCACATTTGCTGATGTTAAATATGTCAGACAGGCATATATTGGAAAGCAATTCTTCAAATGCAGTTTAAGAATGCTGTATAGTGTCTCAATACATTGCTGAAACATCTAGTGTTTCGTTGTGCTTTGATAAAATAATCATTGACCAGTTCTTGTACTTCAACTCTAGACTTCTTTAATTCTGCAAATTAATTCTCCATTCTTCCAACCCTCCTGTTGTCCACCCACCATGAGCTTCTCAAGCCCCTCTATCTATCACTCTTTAGGCTTTCCATTTCAAAATAAGTCCCATCTCCTTAAGAAATTGTACTATGAACCATCCTTTCCATCCCATGTTTCTGAACTCCAACACAGCCCATCAAAACAGCTCCCATCTCCTTCTGTGTCTGGTCCTTTGGCATCCAGACTATGGTCTTCATACAGTATCTGTTAACAACCTCGCTGACACGATGCAAACTTACGAATAAAGTAGTTCCCTGCTTTTAGTTTTTAAGCAGTGCTTTTGAAATTCTCCGGTTTTGAATGAATTAGTGATTGTTATGATTGCTTAGAATTTTTCTTCAGCCATCAGTTGTTTCTGATTTGTTCTTTAGGAGGGAGGATATTGCTGTCGGTGCTCCGTTCTATCGTGACCATGGAGTCGGTGGAGCCATTTATATCTACATGAACGGACCAGAGGTATAAGCCCAGACAGGAACTGCACATGTGGTAGTCGCTGAATAATGCATGAACAATGTATTGTTGTGTTTTGGCATCTGTTTTGATGAGTAGAAATGACCATCCAGGACGTCATTGTTGCATGGGCATCCAGGTGCAACGTACAATAACCTGTCTCCTTTAACAATAAATATTTTCAATTATTCATACATAGTCATACTACATGCTACAGTGCTTGATCGGAAAGCAGGTATTGTAGAATCGTGTGCAAAATTATTGAGCCATTCTGTTTATCTTTTTCTCAAGTGTGCGATTGGATAGCTAATTCAAGAAGAATAGAACTGTAGCATCAAAGAATTTCTCAAATGGCTTAACTATTTTGATATGTGAAATTAGTTTACAGTTGGAGCATGTTGTCAGTGTTGAAACCAGGAGTTTTAATTTTGTCCAGTTGCGAGATATTTTTTACCTATACAGTCACCAGATGAATGTGAAGAGAAAGTTGCTTTGTCAAATGAATTGCCATGACTTGATTTCAATGCATTGAAGTAGACCAAATGTGAAAAGCAGAGTTAATTTCCATATTAGCTGAGGAAGACGAGTTAGATGCAACTGGTTGATAATGATCACTGACACTTTAATAATGTGCTCCAACTGTAAACTATTTTCACACATAAAAATAGACTAGACTGATTGACATAGCACTAGGCCTATCCTGTTAGCGGAACGTAAGGTTCCTTAGGGTATTACCCATTGTTACTGCATTTGGAGAAAAAAAATCTGTCTTTACATGTAAACACTGAATTGAAGCGGTGAACAATAAAGTTGATTTGATGAATGTGTACTAAAATTGACTGTGAAATCAGTGCCGCTCGACATTAGAGTGTTAGGTAAAAAGATATCTAGGGAAGAGCAGAACCTGAAACTCCAAACAACATATGGGGTCGGGATAACAAACACCAATATCTACAGTAGGAAATGCACATTCAATCAGACGTAGTGCCTTTTCAACAGAGACTCGTGAGAGGCACTCAAACTGTGCAATCGGTTGATGCCTTGTGCATTAGACACAGACACCATGGAAGTTACTAAATTACAATTATACGTGAGAGGGGTTACCTTTGTAATTTGCCTGTTTTATCTTTATGAACACCTAGATTTGATTTCTGTATTTAATGATGATATGCTGTTTATGCTGCAGGGCATAACATCAGCAACAAAGCCGCTGAAGATAGTCAGCCGTAAAATGAAGGATCAAGAATGCGCAGAGCTCGATTGCCTCAACGCACGGTTTGGTTTTGCTCTGGCAAACATTGCAGACGTCGATAGAGATGGCTTTGATGGTTGGTATCATCGTTTTTTTCTAAATGACATGAGTGTTATGTGTGTTTCATGGTGTTTTCTGTTTTCATAGATGCTTTCCTCGTGTTTGGTGATTTATTTGCTGTCAGGATTGTTTTCCATGATTATGAGTAGTTTTCATTGTGAGATCTTAGGAATTGAACATTGATTTCATTATGGAACAGCGATGTGCAGTAATTAGTTTTATTGTTAAGAAAATGAAGAGCAACAGTTTTGCGTCCTATCACTGTTCTCTTTTTGTTTTATTACCACATCTTTCAGCCCATCAATGAGTACAACAGTTTGTATTGACTCCTAGCGATTAAGAAAATTTCTTATTCTGTATATTTCACTGATTGGTAAATGTCACCAGTGCCGCATCTTGCACGCCATAAGCCTCAACTTCACAAGCGACAGACAACTGCAACAGGTCTGCGAGTAAGCATCAGCTTAAGTCGTTATGCTTCGACCTGATTTTGGGTATTCAGTTATTGAAATTGTGTGCCAGGTGCAACCCTTCAAATGGGTACTGTGCCTGGGGGGTTCTTTGACAGTCCTACTGTTGGACATTCAATGATGGTAGAAAACAGAGGCCAGATCTTGACAGAAGTAGGATGGGCATTCATCAGTAGCAAGGTAATTTGATTGCTGAGTGGGCAATTCATCAGTTGGCCTTCCTTTCCAAATCAGATGTGTATGAAATGTGTATGGTTAGTTTTATGACACATTTATGATTGGTGCTATGACCAGTCAGCTGACTTCTGACAAGGGCTTGTCCTACACAGACCTGGTGATGGCAAGGGATAGCCAGTCGCTTTGTCTTTTACCACCTAAGAGAGAGTACCAGGTATTGAGGTAACTGTATGCTATGGACTGCATCTGCTGTCGTCAGTTCCTTTCTTTGTGCAACATGAACCAGGAATTCTGGTTGTTCTATGCATATGCACTGGAGACAGCAGAAGCATCTTTTTTAGTTATCTGCTCCCTTCCACCATGTAAGCTAGTACATGCAGCACGTTTGCAGGGTTCTTAAAAGGTGTAACACTTAGTGACTTGATACATACATACCTTAAACCAAAAGTCAGATAAATAAGATTTCTGACAGGTGATTAGTTATGCAGGCAGTTGTGTTATATATTAAAAATGAACTTGTGATGTTTTAGACCTTGCGGTTGGTGCACCATATGAAGGTAAAGGTGCCGTCTACATCTTCCGCGGCTCAGCCTCGGGCATCATCAAGGAATTCTCTCAGCGAATCAGTGCTTCCCACTTTTCTGCTGCCCAGCCACAGGCGTTCGGAGCTTCGATAGCTGGAAATTTTGACGTAGATTCAAACGGATACCCAGATGTCGTTGTTGGTGCATTTGTTTCCGATGAGGTGTTCATCCTTCGTGCTCGGCCGGTCGTAAACGTCATGACGGTTCTTGAGAGTATTCCAAAGGCAATCGATCCAAAGGTAACGCAGTGTGCAAAGGACGGTCAACTTATGAACTGCTTCGAAGTCAGAGTCTGTTTCCGTTTCACTGCTCAACCAGTCGACAGGTGAGATGCTTAACAAGGGTAGAGGCTTGTGATTAAAAAACCTTACCTTTCTTATTCAAAAGGTGAGGTATTGCATGCTTTTATCGTCAGGAATGCAATCGTTTGGTTTAAGGATCTTTAACATTTTAACGACGAGCTACTTTGGTTTCCCAGTCGCTTTTAGCTCACTCTTGTTAACAAAAGTGCTGTCTATTATCATTACTTAAATTATCAATCTTGCTTGATATATGAAGCTGAAAAGCAGATAAAGTAGCATTCAGTGTCTATGCCCTATGAAAGTACATTACCAGTAACTTAATAAAATGCTTATGAAACTTGACGTTGCGACAAATAAGGAAGAAATGTCAGACACCGATATACATTCACAGCTGGAAAGCAGACGACTAAACTACTGAGGGTTTCAGGTCACTGGCTGGAGAGTGTCACGCTCCATTTGGAATGACAAAGAAAATCTGTGGATTAATGCTGGCCACTCTACTAGTGGACGCTCGACGGACAATTGCTTGCTTTGAAGAATTCCACAGACCCATTGGCAGAAGGATGCTGTGATGCAGCATTGTCTACCATTTACGAGGGGCTGATTGTGCCTGGCTGGCTTTGTCATTTGTTGCCACTACTCTTCTTCAGTGCCATGTCTTCAGTCTCAGAATGCCTAACATTGTGTCTACTGTCAGCTCTGGATGGAAATCCATCGGTTGAGCTCTGCTTGTTTGTGGCAGGTTATCTGTGGTGACTCTTTTTGGCACTTTCGTTCTTAGTGACTTAGCATCATTTAGACTGGCACAGGCAGTGCTTTTTGCATACCTTGAAAGGCATTAGGGGTCATTGCATAATTACGTAACGCTGAAAATGACCGTTTTGGACCCACCCACCCTGTAACGCTTCGTAACGTTTCACTAGACCCACCCACCCACCCCAGCGTTACGTAATTATTGGTACGAAAAATCATTTTATATTTACTATGTGAAAGCGCAAATATTTCATATTTTAAAGCGAATTTTATATGGCATGTGAATTTTACAGTAGGCCTAAAATATACATAATGTTTTATTTATATAAATGACAGTCATGTGTGAAATGAAATGTCGTTTTTTAAGTTTTACGTTAAGAGTTAAAAGTTTTACACACCGCTCAAAGGTGCAATGGACTAAATTGCCTATTAATAATTAATCAAAAGTAAGATGAACTAATTATTTGCTTAGTCTTAGCACTTCGATAATTATTAATACAGATATCACTCAGTTTTTGTCGGGCATCAATTTTAAATGTTTGAAATTCGTGTCCACGAAGTAAAATATGCTTTAAAGTGGCTGGTCGAGGTCAAGAATCCAAGGAGAATTACCTCGTTGTTCCGACGGTAAAAACTATGAAAGATCCAAACAATTCGAACAGCGGTGTCTGGTTTGCCCAAACGGGAGAAAAGATATGTTGATCTGAACTTCCGCTGGTGCCTGCTAACGGATCTTCTTCGGCTACTTCGGGACCTGTCAGTATTGGATCCTTCGGCGGCAATTTATTAAACACTAACTTAATTACACAACTAATCTCAAGTTCACCAACCGAGCAATATCCAACACTGCACCGCGTCTCTGGAACGATCCACCTCCTGAATTCCGCACTTTTTCGGTTCCTCCACCATCATCGCCAATCATCCACCATCATCTGCCTCAGACTCCTCTATCCATCACCCCCAAGGCTTTCCACTCGAAACTAAAGTCTCTCCTTTTCAAGAACTCTTATCCTGACTCTTCTGATCCTGTACCTTCCAATCCTCGACCTAAAAGACACCCGCCTTAACATCTGCTGTGCCTCTCTGATCCTCTGGAAACCGGACTCGGACCTCCCTCAGCCTACTCTTTTGGACAACCCTCTGACTAGACGCAGCGCTCGTGAATAAGCTGGTGCCCTGCGTTTGGCTTTCGAGTGGCGCTTTAGAAGTTTGGAGATTACGATTACGATTGATTTATACTATTGCGTGTTTTAGTTCAGTTTTAAATCAATGGCACGAAGTTTGAATTTCGATCACATCGTGTCTAAGGTGTCATTCGATGTTAATTTAAAATTCATTTATAACTAAACTGTTGGTAAAAGCGTTACGTAACGTTCAGCTCGACCCACCCACCCACCCTCGTAACGTTTCGTAACGTTTTCAAGGAACCCACCCACCCACCCTGGAGCGTTACGTAATTATGCAATGACCCCTTATACTAAACGTTTAAATATATACATACTGACAATGTAGCTTAATTTGTTTGATATTTTTGTTGAGATGAAAGGTCCTTGATCTACATTCAGTCATGTTTACATTTTTTTCTAGGTTTCGTGATAAGATTGAGTTGAATTACACGCTTGAGGCTGAGAGGTTCGCTGGTGCTATCATATCTCGAGTGGCCTTCAAAGTACAAGGCAAAGAAGAGATGGAAAAAACAGATGTGATCGAAAGAACTATGCGTCTCAATGAACAATCGAAACCTGAATTCAAGTGTCGTGAACATCTCGTCTATATCTTGGTATGAGTTTGACTCCCTTCAAGCAACTGCTAGTTATGACTGAAGGCAATTTTGCATCTGTTTGATGTCTTCCTATAAGTAAATTAGAGCTTTAGTGTTCTTAATGTAACTTCATGAAAAATTGGGTGCAATTGTTGAAACATTTGGCAGTTGGGAAAAAATTAATTAAATGTTTCATCTATGGATTTTGAATTTTTTGGACTAGTTTTCTAGGTGTCATTCTATCAAATGTTAATTTTAAATCTCTGAAATTTCTCAGCAACACACGAATATCACATCAGGGAGTGAAAGTCTGTTCTACGATTCTATTTTGTGGATGTTTGATTACTTGTGTCTTCCTGTGCCTTCAAATGATTCTTGGAGTGCATGGTTGCCAAATGAGTAGAGCGCTCGGCCTGTAACACAGAGACTATGGGTTTGAGCCTCCACTCGAGCGATCATCGTGTAAGGACTTTTGAAGGAGGGCAAATACAGTTGTATTGCATAACTTATTACTCATTCTTAGGGCTGTCAACGGGCCCCCGGGTCCCCGTTCGAAGGGCCCGGCCCGGGCCCTTAAATCAAGGCCTGAAAACCCGTCCGAATCAGCATATTATTTTAAGTAAATTTTAAAAGCTTAAATACAGACTTTCTGTCGCCTAAAACGCTGTGGATTTGAAGATGTGTTGGCCAGCTACAGTGGTCTATTAGTCATTGGCGCGGGGGTAGTTGGCAACTTGGCACCCGTACCTGTTTACTTGTCGGCTGGCTATACTAAGACCAGCCAAGCGTTGCAGCGCGTTGAGGTATTACTGCTATTACCAGACCTGTGCATGATGTGCTGCTAGAGCCTTGTGCCCCTCTTCAAATCTGCCGCCTTCGCAGTATCGGCGACAGACCGCCGGTGACCATTAGGCCTGTCAATCAAAGAAGAAAGATCGCTATATCGGGAATTGGTGGTGAGTCTGGTGACACAGTACACACTGGCTGTTATTGCATTCGGCTTATGAACAGAAATTGGGAAACATGAGCATTCGTATCGTCAGCCCTACCGCCCGTAGCTGACCCGCAAGCCGACGAGTGACTAACTTTTAATTTAAGCCCTAGCGCAATTTGTTAATAATACTACCATTGGCATTAAGATTGGTTACTTACTGACTTACTTGGACTGTCTAGATCTTAACGCGAGATCTCGTTGTTTACCGCCAAACCGCCATTGCTTTCGTTTTAAATCAAGTTTTAGGAGTGTATTAGAATCATTCCATTGTTTTGTGCATTTAACTGTCTAATCACGTCAGTGCAGACTGCAGGTAACTTTTAAACTTTTGGAATAAAATGTGGGCATCAGTTATTAATTATCTAGCGGACTAGCAGTTACATGTAATTTAGCGAATTATAACTTTTAGCGACTAGCAAGCTATCAGCCGCCATTTTATGTGCTGTGTACACTGTAAGGTAACGCAAGTATTTCTTGCTTTCTTTAAGGAACTTTTCCAATGACGGGCCGACGCAGGGTTGGGTTAATGCCGGCAACAACCTATTATTGCCGGGACGGTGGCAATAACCGGTTATTGCCGGTTATTGCCAGTTGTTGCCGGTTATAACCAGTTGTGGCCCATTTTTGCAAAGTAAAGACAAAACAAATGAAAATCTTATTTCACTGCACAGACCGCATAGTCATAATAAATGTTTCTTGTGAGAAATTAAAACTACTGTAGTAAATCTATATTACTCTGTAGTATAAATACAGTTAAAGTCAACTATATGAGATCAAGATAAAGAAATTCTGACCTACAGTTCAACTACTCCAGTATAAACTGCCATTTGCACTGCAATAGTAATATTCAGTTCAACGGGGACATTGCCTTTTCAATATACTTACCTGGTAGCAGTGTTTTAGTTGTCAAAAACTAACTGGGGGGGTTGAAAATTTTGCAGATTTCGAAAGTACACGATCACAGGTCTAAATTAAATTTTAATGCTGTTAATATGAAACAACTGACGACTCATGAGATATCTTAGTTTCTTCTTTAAATTTATCTATGCGACACAACAAAGAAATTACATAATCATAGGGCGTAGCCAGGAAAAAAATTTCAGAGGGGGTTTTAACTTTTAAGTTTTCGGGGTTTTCCATTGGAAATGGCGTATTTTTCTACATATTTAGTTTTTAATAACACAATGCATTTATTTGGGGGGGGTTGAACCTGTAAAACCATCCCATAAAAACGCCCATGCATGACCACATAGACAAAACACCTGGTTTTTGGAAAGTAATGCAATAACACAAACCATAATGCATAGATTCTTACACTATACCCGGTAGTTTACAAAAATAATTTTGGACTATGTTTTGTAATTTCTTTTTTTCTTTGGTGACCCAGTGTCTTTGTCCCAAAGCATCATGTCTGCCAGCTTTAAGACAAGAAATAACATATTTTTCTGCATTCCATGCAGTAAGAGGTGGACCATTGATACCAATCATCAACAGATCATTCACTGAACTCACCAGAAGCCTGTTTCTTCCACTAGTGTGACATAAATTCATCTGACTGAATCCTCTTTCACACTCAGCAGATGAAACAGGTAGAACTTCCAACAAAGTAATAAGTGGCTGTAATTTCTGCCCAAGCATTAAACCATCGTTCTTTTTAAGCATAGAATATTCAAGCAAAACATCAGCTGCGTCAGAATTACTCATTCCAAACTCTACTCAGTGCAATATGTCTTTCTCCACACACTAAATAGCCTCAACCATGTGCTCGAACTATAACATAATAAGAGGAAAAGGAAATAAACGTGTTTCAGAAATTGGCTTTCACCTTAATTCTGTAGGCTGGTTCTCCGCTCTCAGTCACAAACCATAACAGCAAGTAAGTAACTAATTTACTTAAAAATAAAGGAATTGGGCTATATATTCTTTTGTACTTGATGACAGAGCAACATAGTGTATGTATGACACCCCGAATATATAAATATATTTGGGGGGTCAAGACCTAACCCCCCCAGCATCTTTTCAGTTACTTAGCTGAGGGGGTTAGAAAAAGAACTAGGGGGGTTGAACCCCCCAACCCCCCCGACAACTAAAACACTGCCTGGTAGTATATAGCCTAACTTATGAGTAGTGTATAGAAGCCAATGGTTTGGCAAAATTTCTAATTCGTAATTACACCATTCGATATTGATTGTACGTATATAAAACTTGTAAATGATTTTTATTAGGAAGAAATTATACTGGTTATTGGAATCTCGTGATTTTATTACGAAAAATTTGACTGATTAAATAATGATATATTTAAATCAATCTACTCTGACTGTAAAGTAGCAAGCCATATGAAATAAAAAATGAAGCTAACTGTGAAGATTCCATATTTTATTACCACAATAATTAATAGTTTCTATTTTTGCCAAGAGGGTTGTTGCCATTTTTGCCAAGAGGTTGTTGCCATTGTTGCCAAGAGGTTGTTGCCGGGACGGTTATAGCCATGGCAATAACCGGTTATAACCGGTGGCCGGCAACAACTTGCCAACCCTGGGCCGACGGGCCCCCGCTGAAACTGAGGTCGGGCTCCCGGGCCGCGTTTTTCTAATATTTTGACAGCCCTACTCATTCTGTAGTCAGTTGGTTTCAGTTACTTGTTTTCACCTGTGATTGTGTCTGAAAAAAATTGATGTATCTAATTTAATCCGATATTAGAATTTCTGTTGCTCCCATGTCATAAAGTACTAATCATCGATCAGTGGCATTCCAACAGAAAGTCACAATCCGGTCAATGACAAGGATTAGTCTGATAAAACAGAAATGTGTCTTTCGATGTTTTAGAAAAACAACAAGGACTTCCTGAGTCCAATTGCATTCCAGCTTACCTACCGCCTGTTGGATGCGGAGGATCCAGTACTTGTTCCGGGTGGAACACTGCCAGACATGAATTCATATCCTGTCCTAAATGACGTCATGACAAAGTTACCACTCACAGTAAGAGCAAGTCTAGTGTTTGGATGCTTTTGTTTTCTTTCAACTGAATGAAAAACTGATTGATTTGATTTAATGTCTCCATTATAGACTAGGTGGGTGCTTGAGGAGGTACTAGTATCCTTTGCATATACCCGGTAGGTCTTTGAGCCAGCTTGTCACGGAGGTATTTAGCCATCAGCTGTAGTACTTGTATCCTTTGCTTATATTTTGACCCAGCGTGTCATAGAGGCAATTAGCCACCAGCAATAGTATCTTGTATCCTTAGTCCTGCTCTTCATTTTTATGGTCATTTTTTTATTGAGCCCAAGTTAAGAAAAAGAATGATGCATCTGACAAATGCCGTAGACTTAAACAAGATGCAGATGCAAAAGGCTGGGGGAAAATCTCTTCGATAGTTACCAAAATTTTATCTTAATGTGTCTGACATCAGTAGTACAAGAATTGTTTCTCTTATGAGTATTTATTCACAAATCTGTTGATCTTATTTTGTTTTTGAAAGTGTATTTCTGTATGTCAACAGGTGAATTTCCTGAAGAACTGTGGACAAGATGAGTTATGCCACAGCAATTTGAAACTCAACAGTTATCTAAATCTCAACAGGTGACAATTGAAATGGAATCTCTGAAACACATTAGTGTATAATCTTTTTAAGGATAGAAGGTAGATCAGTTGCTTGTCTGTTACACAGAGAATTAGTCTTGTTGTTCTAAGAAACAATGTATTTGCTTGAACGAGATACTAAGGGCACAGCTAGTGGAGGCTATTTTTATCTTCGATTCGTCTGTCCTTTCCCTAGTTTCGTGGCAACTGGACTTGGACCTCCACTTTCTACATCTGGAAACTCGTGTGACACGACACAGTGCTTGTGAATCAGCTGGTGGCCTGTGCTTAGCTTTAAAGTAGCATTTAGAAATTTTGAGATTACATTTGCTTATACATTTACATTACAGACCTTGTTTTCCAGTGATTTATTGTCTATTGCTTTTGCTTGGTAATGACCATCAGTTGATATACCCTCAGCATTTGATAGGTACATAAAGAAATTGTATGTGAATAACTTTCTATATTGGTGATGCCAATATGAAATTGATGCTGTGATGTGATGGTTGGGTTTTTGTTTTACTTGTAATAGGGATCCTAATGGCGATTACGTCCTTCGAGTGGGACAGGATGATGTTGCCTTGACAGTCAATGTACAGAACATGGGAGAGGATGCTCATGAGGCGACTGTTGTTGTCATCCATCCAAAGTTTCTCAGTTATCGAGGAACAGATGAAGAGGCATGATTTCTCTATTTCAGTAATAGTAGTAATTGATAATAATAATAATAATAATATTTCAGTTATAATAATTTGCTTTATTTCAGTAGTTGATAATAATAATAATAATAATAGTATTTCAATAATAATAATATCACTATTTCAATATTTTTTTGATAGGCCAAGTAGTATACTGATAAGCAAGTGAAGTTGTAAATCATTTGTGAAGTAAGGAAGTGGTTAAATTTTCCACAGCTAATCAACAAATGCCCAAACCTAATCCAGCTCAGATCTCAGGTGAGGCACCAACTCACAGAGGTTCTTAGTTGTCTCCACACAGATGATATGTCCTCAACTCCTCACAGTGCTTTTTTCTAGAAAAAAAAGGTTCCGGAACTCAACAAATTCAGAACAGTTATAGGGGCATATTTTATGCTAATATTTATATTTCATATATATATATCAATATCAATAAACACTGAAAGCACTTAAATTAAATTAAAGTATCTGAATAATTTTAAATAATTTAAAAAAATTAAAATTAACTACATTATTTTTAATAGCTAAAAAAAGGTCCCGGAACGCCGTTCCGGACCGCTCCGGCTGAAAAAAGCACTGACTCCTCATATAAAACTTCATAATGGCATGAATTCTTTTGTAAGGCAGTCAGACATATGAATACCAAAATTAGTTTGGCTTTTGGAAATAAACTTGGCTTAACATGCCTTCATTATCAGATAGCTTTGTGATTCTCATTTCTGCTTCGCTTGTACCAACCAGGAAATTTCAGCTATCAGCTGCCTCTCAGGACTATCTTGAAGGCTTGCATCTCATTTATAGACAAGAGTCGATTTGGTTTGTCTTGGCATGTTCACGAAAACCTGTGGATAGAGACGTCTGCATTATCACTTTCATAGCATCATTTAGGCTATGAGGAGTGTCTCCAAGAGGCTGCTAAAAAGTTTTATATACATATATCCATTTATTTATATACATATGCATGCAAGTGCATCCCTACAAACATACATACTCGCATACATATATGCATGGATTGAAATGCGGATCGAATGTGCAATACAGCAGTTAAACAATAGGACAGTGTTTAGCTTGCATGTGATGCACCAGTTGTCAATTGCAAGATGCAGACACAGCAGGGGAGCAGGACATTACCCCCTGGACATTACCCCCCTGCCATTACCCCTGCCATTACCCCCGGCCAATTACCCCCGTAGGATATTACCCCCCTGCCATTACCCCCGGCATTTAGTATACATAGTCTATACATACATGTATTTTACATGTATTATATTTATTATTTATTTCTTCTTTTTAAGTTCTCTGCCCTTATCCAACTTCCAATTACGCCACTCTTCTCTGTGCTGTGCTTTTCCTTTAGTTCGCTGTATCCGTCGGTCATCCATCCCAGCATCATCTGCCTCGGTCTTCCTCTCCCTCTTTTCCCTTCCATTCTCCCTTCTATGATTATATGCCCCACCCAGTTCTTCTGTCTTTCTCTTATTGTTGTTATTAGCGATCGCTTTTCATCAACCATTTGTAGGACCTCCTCATTCGATATATGCTCCAGTCCAGCTCACCTTCTCCATCCTTCTCTATTTATTTATAATATATATATAATATATTAATATATTTGTTAGCTTGTATGTTTAAATCACTCTAAGTAGCTGACCCCTCGGCATTTAATATATATAGTTATAGTCTATACATTTATATACAATATGCATATATATTACATGTATTATATTTATTATTTATTTATAATATTATATTAATATATTTTTAGCGTCGACCTGAAATTAATTTACTTCATTTTTAGTGATTTTGATTGGATTTTCATCTGGCTATCGTGATGCGTATGACGATGGGGGGTAGAATGGTTTATCCCCCGGATACTCTACACCAGTTTATTCCATCCGGGGGATATGCTTTAGGGGGATAGAATATCACGGGACACCGGCATGGAAAGATTAGGCTGTATAAACTAATAAGTAAACTGAAATTAAACTAAATAACAAGTTAATATTATTGAGCCAATTAACAATTATTATTTTATTTTTATAGTATCACGCTGGCTCGGTGCTGCAACCTACTGGCCCTAAATTAATTTAAGTGTAGGCCTACTTATTTGTGTCAGCTACTTCACAGTGATATAAACAAAAGTGCAGGCACACAAGATACAAGCTGACAAATATATTAATAGGATATTATAAATAAATAATAAATATAATACATGTAATATATATGCAATTATTATGCATATTGTATATAAATGTATAGACTATAATTATATATATTAAATGCTGAGGGGTCAGCTACTTAGAGTAATATAAACAGAAGCGCAGGCACACAAGATACAAGCTAACAAATATATTAATATAATATATATATATTATAAATAAATAATAAATATAATACATGTATGTATAGACTATGTATACTAAATGCCGGGGGTAATGGCAGGGGGTAATATCCTACGGGGGTAATTGGCCGGGGGTTAATGGCAGGGGAGGTAATATCCTACGGGGGTAATGTCCTAGACCCCACAGCAGAGACCAACAAACTTTTTGATCAGCTAGTGTGCTTATCAGCCTTCTTTTCCTAAAGAAATGAAGCTAATTCTGTGAAGAGTGATCTTAATTTCTGGCTTTCCTACAAGGCTATGCTTTTTATGACGGAATCTTTCACTGCTGCTATGATTGCAGTGCTGTTGCTTTTCTTTCATTGAAGTATGACACTGGGCTGTTCTGCTTTAGTTGTTGCTATATGGATGGTGTCCGTTTGTTCCTTGTAGGGAAAGAAATACTCTTGCACTCCAGTAGACAACACCGTTGTTTGTATCCTGGGAAATCCACTGCCTCAGAATCAGAATGTTAACTTTACAATACGCTTAGACACAGTGAATGCAGTTCCATCAAGGGATAAATTTAACATTTCTGTGAATGTTAGCACGTAAGTTAAAATATTTCTGTTTGTATCATGGTTGCCTTTACTGATATGAGTTCATTCATTTATTCATTAATTCAGTCTGAGAATTTATATAGCACCCCTTCAAGAAACCTACTCAGAGGCGCTCCCAGCCCAGCCATTGCTAAAGAATAGAGTTTTAAGCAACTTCTAAAAGTGGGCATGTTGCTTTGAGGTAACAAGTACAGCTCTAGTGGAAGCCCATTCCAAATGGACGACCCACAATCGAAACAGTGTCCATCTGTGGACAGAACTAGTTGCTGGTCAATGGGGTGCTCGATAGTGCAGTGGTTAGCCTGCTGGACTGTCAATCGAGAGGTCGGGATTCAATTCCAGTCAGAGCAGATATTTGGTTCGAGATTTCTGCTCCATCTGCTCCCCTAGCCAACTCAGCTATAATGAGTTCACTTGCCATACACTGTCGGAAGATGAGACGGCGAGGGAAAGAATTGGCCACCGACTCTCGTATGCCGACTCTGCCGAGGCTAAGAAAATGAAGTCGCTAACACGTCATACCCATGACTGCCTCAGTGCTAGCTTAAGGACTGTGCCTCTTCTCTTCTTCAATGCGAAATTGTTGCTGATATTTTCAGAACAAGCGTTGAATTGAATCAAAATGACGACAAGGCTGAACTGAAGTTCCGAGTGGTCGTTTCAGCAGATCTTCATGTTAGTGGGTGAGCTGACAAACCTTCCGTCATAACTAACCCTCATTAAATTTAATGTTGTAATGAGAACATTTGCGCTGAATATCTCAGAGATGTTGATAAGTGCCAACTGTGCAGTTTATTGACACTATCTTCAGTGGTTCGTGAGATCGTGAGATATTACGCATTTACCCTCAAGGATTGAAATGGACAGAGCCAGAAAAGAGCTAATAATAACTGGCGTGCAAAAGGTTGGGATCCCTTTCTTGATGTATGAGTTTTGCCTGCAGTTTACTTTAGCTTCTCTGTATTTGTATTTGTCATGTACTTTGCAGTGATTCGGATCCAAAAAGTGTTTACTTTGGCGGGGAAGTACGAGGAGAAAGTGCAATCAAGTTTGAAGATCAAATTGGGTCTGAAATTACACACAACTATGAGGTGTGTATCTGTTGTTTGTTTTCATAGTTAGCTGCTGTAGAAGCCATGTCAGAGTTTAAAAACTGGAGTTCTACAGTTTAGTTCAGAAGAAGTTTCGGTATTAGTTTTGGAGAGATAAACAGGCAATTTTGCCTAAAAATTAAGGATCTTTTGCTGTTAGAAGAGACTGAAAACTGCAGAATGCTGTTATGTCTGGACTGCATAAAAGGCTTTTTATAGAGGAGTCCCGGTAAGTGACGACTGTTGAAATTATGCCAAAAGGGCATAAATATAAGAACATCTGTTCCAGTGCATGGAAGTCCTTGATTTTGAGGTTCTTCAATAATTAGTTTTTTTATTTACTGAAGAGTAGTATTTATTCATTCATTACTTGAATTTGTATAACTCCCCTTCAAGGGAACTCACAGAGGCACTCCCAACCCCAGCGCGGCCAAATAGGACCATTTTAAGTTGAGAGAGGAATGCCTGAGAAGGGGTTCTAGGAAGGGAGCGGAGTGACTGAGGGAGGCCATTCCAGGTCGAGGGGCCAACCACAGAGAAGACACGGCTCTGCCTTGTGGAGGTTCGAGCAAAAGGGACAGAGAGAAGACCCTGTTCAGCTGTAGTAGTCATGTTTTTAGGATTTAGGATTGTGCAGGCATGTTGATGTGTGATGTGTGGACATGGTGGCTAATTGGTTTGATCGCTCACCATGCTACACCAAATGTGGGGGTTTGAACCTCTGTTGTAATACAGTTCCTGTGTAGGGACATTGAGCATTATTCCCCTTTATGCTCAGTTGCATATTAACCATAGCCATAACGATAAATTTTATTGTTCCAAGAAAAACCATATTCAAGATAACATCTCATATTCAGTAAGTACCGGTAGTCAGTTGGTCACATTGGATTGGTCATTAGGTATTGGTTTTCAATAAATACAGTTCTAAATAAATAGTACTAAATAAATAGTATATGCATGCTATATTACACGTTTTTACTGTCAATGAACTGAATTCTACAGATAAAGAATATTGGTTATGGGCGTGTTCCCAAGTCAACGGTGTTTGTCAGTTGGCCTTATGAACTGCAGAGTACTTATCCAATGGGCAAACATGTCCTCTACATCCTTGAAGAACCACTGGTCAGTCTATTGTTCTGTTGAGTACTTAGAAATTTCTCAGGATTCTTTTAATTTCATTATGTTGTGTAATTCTGTGTAGCATTGACTAAGGGCTGGCCCAGTAACATGAGGTATATCTATGATTGTTTGACAGTTGTATGTGAATTGCCTCCTGATGCTTGATATATCTGTGCATAGTATAAAGTTATTGACTGACTGAATGAGTGTTTGTTTTAGATTGTTAAGTTCTGTATTTACAATTATAACAAGTTAAATCTGTTCTTTTGACTTTTGGATTGCCTTTATTATAACCTGGTCAATTCTGAAGGATCAGGTAAAGCTGCTAGAATTTGCAGATTGATTTATCCTGCCAATGTGTCACTTCAAGTAGATAGGTATCTGAGGAGGTTAGTTAAGTTTGGAGGTTTGAACTTCGGAAGTAAAGTTAGAAGAACGTTGTAAACCCAGTGGGAAAAGTGACCCCTTCAACTGTTTTGTAACTACTACAATAGTACTATTGCGTTTTGCACTTCAGTCAGTTGTGCTTCTCTTTCTTTATGTAGCTGGAAAGTGTTGGAGGTCGTTGCTACTTTGAAAAAGGATGGATTAATCCTCTCAATATCAAGGTTCGTATTAATCATAACCAATAAAATGATCATAAAGTTGTGTGAAGTATCTTATTGTATGCATTTTTAAGTATGTAGTCATCTGTGAAATAGGATATGACACGTGTTTCAGTACCTTTGCTGTCTTTTATTGAAAGTTCTTTTATATAAATTTTTTTAATTTTCATTAATTTTGCCTTGCACTGATGATATCTGCTTATGTTGTTATGGTTGCATCATCGTCATTACTGGCATCACCACTACCATCATCATTGTCGTCATCATCATCAATCAATCAATCAATCAATCAATCAATTCTTTTATTGAAGCCAAAGAGTAACGAAACAGAGGTAACATGAATATTAGCCATTGATAACATTACAACACAATTATAGTAGCATGAATATTTTTCATTAATAGCAACAAAAGGGGATCCTGAAGGGACAATTGTCCCGCTAGATAGGGTCACCTAATTACTAATATCGTGGTACAATAGTTCAGTTGTTTCTATTCAGAAAATCTAGTACGAAAAACATAAACCTTAACTACATTCAAACTAAGCGTAAAAAAAACCTTAACTAGAATTAAACCAATCCAGGCATGTACAGTATTACTTCAGAAAGTGGTTAACATTACCCAATAATTATCAAGTGAACATAAACATAGCACGCGCTAATACAAATTAAATAAAAGGAAAGAAAAGGCGAGAAAAAGCAAAAATGGAACAAACTGAAAGGAGATCACAAAATAGAAACAAAATAAAAAAAGACACGTAGTTTTTGTAGAACACTAACAAATTAAAGAGATATGCAAGCTATGAATCCAGTAGACTTTCACGCAATGACTTTTTGAACAAGTATAGGTTTGGCAGTTTGCGAATATTTAAAGATACACTGTTCCACGCAGTTGGGCCAGTGCACTTAATCGAAAAGAGACGCGAATTAGTCCGAGCAAATCCTGTGCGATAGTCATCTCTAGCTCTGGTATAGTGATCATGTACGTCAGATACACAAGGGAAATAGTCTTTGAAGGCAGGTGGTAATAAATTATTAGCAAAGCGGAACATAAATTCACATATTTGCGATTTATTAATTTGATCAATTTTTAAAACACGAAGATCTTGAAATATCTGACTCGTATGGGAGTTGTATGGAACGCCAGCTATAATACGAACCGCTCTCTTCTGTAGTATATGCAACCTCATCAATCTGGTCTGGTAATTAGAAGCCCACACGATATTGCAATAGATCAAATAAGGCTGAATGAGGGAATAGTATAAGTTGGAAATAATATTTCGAGGTAGCAAGTAAGATATTCGAGATAGTATCCCCACATTCTTAGCTATTTTATTAGATATTTGGGTTATATGCTGCTTCCAGGTTAAATGTTCGTCAACGTAAACACCAAGAAATTTGGTAGACTTAACTTGCAGAATAGGTTTATTATCAATGGAAATATTGAAGTTTTGATTAGGTATAGATTTTCTATGAGAGCGAAAGATGATAAAGTTAGTTTTGGAAAGATTAAGCGACAATCTATTGGCTCTGAACCAGTCAGCAACAGCTGCAAGCTCGGAGTTCACTAGGTCCATTAAGCTATCAAGAGATTTATGAGAGTAAAATACATTAGTGTCATCCGCAAAGAGAATAAAATGAAGTACGGAAGACGAGTTAGGAAGATCGTTGATATAGAGTAGGAAAAGTAAAGGACCAAGATTGGAGCCTTGAGGGACTCCATGATGAACAAATCTGAGTTTAGAAAATAGTCCATTACATACTACCTGTTGCTGCCTCTGGTCAAGGTAGCTATAAAACCATCGGAGAGGAGTGTCGCGTATACCGTAGTTTTCAAGTTTTTTTAGAAGTATAGTGTGATCAACAGTGTCGAACGCTTTCGCCAAGTCAAAGAAGATACCAAGAGAAAATTCATTGGCATCAATAGCGTGAGAGACTCTGTCCTGCATTCCCAAAAGTGCCATGGACGTTGAGTGACCAGATTGAAAGCCGTGTTGTTGGGGATATAAGATGTTCATTTTCGTTGCATAGCTATAGAGTCTTTCATACATCACCGACTCATTGTAGATAGCTAAAGAAGGCTGTGGTTCCTTCTAACTAACAATGTTCAGTAATTGCAGGAAGTTATCAATAACATATGTTTAGCATTAACAGAGGTTTAGCATTAACAGAAGCTTAATATTAACAGCAATATCTAGTCAGTGACAACAATGTCATTTGTATGTATTTGGGTAAGTCTAACAAATTCTTTTAATGCCTGTAGGAAAGAGCAGAAATACTTTACTTAAATTTCATGCTTTAACTAACAATTTTCCAGTGTACTTAGTGTTGATTTTGGTAAAGTTCAAGTGACATTGTAGTAATTTCAGACTTTATTGTTTGTTTGTATATATAGTACAGTACATAAAATTTGAATTTGCTAAAACTCTCAGGTGTATCCAGACAAGAAGTTAACTGCTACAAAAGTAAGTCTTGGTGATAAAGCAAATGAGGATTTTGCTTTTTCAGCTCTCATTGTATTAATTCAGTTGTGTTTTTTGTGGCTTTTGTTGCCTGTTAAATTGCTGCACTTTGCTGTGTTGCAAATTGTGTGTCTGTTGTTTAGTTTTAAGTTCACTTTATTTCTTTGCAGGATGCTTTTCTTGTGCATTTTCAAGAGTACTTTAAAACTCTTATTTTCTGTAGAAACATTGATTATCTTTAGAAGCCTTTTGATCAGAACACTTTGACTTTTGATAGTTTGTCAGATTCTGTTAAAATGGCTTATCTTGCCTTAATATTCTTAATTACTGCAAACTCTGAACAAAGGGCTTCTGCAATATTCTAAGGACTTGTCCTGACATTTGTCATTATTACAGCAGAGAAGCTTTCCTGCCTGCAGTTTTCAAATTGCTTTTCCTGCTATTTTTCACATTTACTGAAGATGTAGCTTTTCCTGTAATTTTTAGAGGGTTTGTCCTCCTGTTTTTTTAATTTAAAACTCATAATTTCCAACAGACAGCATTTCCTACAATTTTAGGCGGCTGTCTTTTTCGTGGGTCAGAATGTTAAAAGTTTTATATAAAGTCTTATTCTGATCAAAAGGCTTAATCAGCAGAGTTTCATAAATACTTAAAATTGCTGGAATGTTTAGTAGAAATGTTAGTTATCTTCAGAAGTATGTTATGCCAATTCATCTTCACATTTTCATTTATTTTATCTTTTTTGTTGTTGTGTTAAAGATAATTTTCATCTTTTACACTTTTATTGTCTGATAGGAAGAGTAAAACCTGTTTGACAGTACCAGATAGTTGAAGGAGTTTTCTATGAGACAGGTTTACTAGGCACAATGAGCGATTAGATGTAGTTTATTGAACTGATCTTTTTTCATGAAATTTAGTGTAATTTTCTACATGTATATCCAAATTATGTTTTGATACATATTTCCTTCATTAGAACAATTTCTTCAAAGGATATTTTAAAGGAACATACAGATATCTTCAAAGGTTCAAAGTCTTCTTTTTGTACTCTTCATCTTTGCGTAGTTTCACCATTCAGCTTTTTAAATGGTTTTTCATAGTTTTACGAGTACTTTTTGTTTTTTGTTTAGAAATTTAGGTTTTCACTAAATTTTAGGATTTTCTGTTCTTTTTATGGGATCCTGATTCTTAGTTATTCAGCATTGTTTCCATAGTTTTAGCAAAACACTAGATAAGGATTAATAAAAATCTTGTTGTACAGTCAGAAACAATTGGGAAGCGAGTGCTGGCTTGGGGTCGGTATTTGAGTGAAAATTTATGCCGTCTTGAAATGCAAATTTGCTGCAATCTGATTTTGTCATTTTTTTTCTGCTAGTTTGCATTTGATGTCCAATGTAAGGTGCACACGTATTGTAGCTGGCCCAGAGAAGGTACCAATTAAGTCACCCAACCTCTATGCATGCAATTATTAGTTTTAGCTTCAAATATTTTCTCTGCTGGCATGCTATCAATCAGATTCATTTATTCGAAACTCTGCTACGTTTGATCATTTGTTTAAGCTGGTGAATGTCTGTGCTTACTTTGTATTTTACAAATGCTCCAATTGATTCGGTTAATAACAGCAACAATTTCTATGGTGCCTTAACACAGCCATGCCACTATAAGGGTCCATACACAAAACTATAACATTGAGCTGCGGTTGTGCCAAGTAACTGCAGAAAGTTCGCAGTAACAAATGTGTGGCATTAACAAAGGTTCAACTGGATTTGAATTTGTTTGTTTCGATGCCTGCTTTAATTTCAATATCATAATTTTTATGAATGGTGGAACAGTTACCATTCTGTATGTTCACTGCATTGTACCAATCATCTGATTTTTTATGAGGCTGCCTCCGTAGTTGCATATCTCCATAGGTCTCCAAATCTCTCCATATGTCACCACATAGCTCCATATCTCTTCTGTAGGTTGAGTTGCTTGTTTCCTCTTTCAATGAAAGTGAAATAAACCAGCTTTAAAATTCCATATAAAAGCTTAGAAACATCATACTGTTTGCTGGTTGATGTATGCACATGCGTACATAGTTGTCTAAGCATATTAATTTATATTTTTTGTTTTTGTGATCGACCTTTGTTAATTCACTTTTCGGACTGATTTCTTCAATTTGAATTTACTTTTTCATGTTTTAGACTCGTCTTCCTCGTCCACCTGTTCAAGAGCAGACAAATATAACGCACCCTGCTGTAACAGATTCAGAAGATGGCAAATATAAGTTTCGAAGGCGACGGGAAGTTGAGCCTGAGGTTGAAAGGTCAACGGATTCACGAAGAAAGATTAACTTTGTGAATATAGTGAGTTGTTATATTTGGTTTCTAGCATGTAGGGTGCGAATTCAACATGAGGGCACAATTGCTAAGTGCCTTTGATGCTTTGTCATAAGTCGTTCATGCACTTCTGAACATTGGAAGAAGGCTCTTAAATGTAATCTCCACCTGAACCACTCTAAATCCAGCAACACTGTTTTTACCAGACCAATGGCAACTCTTAAACAGGGACTGCAGCCCTGCAATTTACAATGGTTAAGTCATTGAATATACTGAGAGTCAAAATTTCAGAAAAATTCGGTTTTCCCCACGTTACTTACTTAATATCAAATACAGTTGCATTGCATAGTATTTATATAACTCCCAAGGACAGCATTAACACGAGTTTCTGATGTGCAAATATTTAAGCTGAATGTATTGATGTAATACAAATTCAGATGTCCACATAATGTTAGTGAGCAGCAGAATTGTGATTTTTCTTGTGCTTTTACTTACAGGACTGTGAGGAAAACTCGGCCAAATGTTATCGCTTCAACTGCTCACTGGGGGAATTGGTTCCCGGCAGCAGTGCTGTTCTTAAGATCCGAGCTCGTCTTTGGAACAGCACGTTTCTTGAGGCATGTGATGATTTGCCACTAGAATTTTAAGATTTGTGAAACAAAAATCGGTCACTTAAACACTCTCTATGGTATCCCATTGAATTTCTTATATCTGGTTAATGTAACGAGAGGTAGCGTATGTCATGATGCTAATTGCTGCTTCCTTCCTGTAGTAATTTGTTACTTTAATATTCATCTGTAAACTGGAGGAAAAGCTCTTGAGATTTAAGAAGCCTTACCATGTTTAGAATTTGTCTGTGAAGTAAATTAGTATTGCCAGGGTATATTTTTTTATGTCACCAGTTTTAGACATTTGGGGGTGAGCAATAGTCAAGTGGTTAGCATGCTGGACTGTTAATCATGAGGTTGGGGCTACGATCCCTGCCAGTGCAGAAATTTGTTTCAAGAGTTTGCTCCATCTTCACTCCCAAGTGTACTTGAGTATGAAGAGTACACTGACTGTACAAGTGCTGTCAGTGCGAAGATCGAGTTGTGAGAGAGAGGAATGGCCACCCATATGCTGAGGCTAAGTACAATGAAATCACTGACACTTCATACCCATAGCTACCTCTCCAGGCCAGTTTAACACTTTAGCAATGAGCTGCATTTCTTTCCCAGTCACTTAGTAAACGTTTGTCCTCAAAGTGTTACGGAAATGCTGATCTTTTTATTTAACTGCTAAGCAGAAATCATGGCCGTCGTATTGTGCAGGAACTATTTGCAGATGTAGGAATTTCTGAAGAAATAAGTTGAGACAAATAAATAAGATAAATGTTTGCATTGTAGGACTTTCCCAACTTGGATGAAGTTCGTATATCGTCCGTGGCTGAAGTGAGAATTGATCCATCCCTTAACATTCATCAGATGAATACGATGAATGACATTAAAAAGGTAAAGAAGATTTCTATGATGCAATGTTTTCCATTGACACAAGATGCTACTTAACTTATAAACCTCGTTACATTTTAAGCTTAAGTGCTGTGATAGGTAGCAGCTTATAAAGAGATGTTATTGTTTAGTGAAATTCTGTTGTACTTTGGTGGCTTCAGCAGTTTTTAGTAGACATGAGATACAAATAATATTAAAACATTTGAGAGGAAACGTTTCTAACAGTTTGTAGGGAGGTGGTAATGTTTTACAGCAAAATGATGTAGTGTTGCAACGGCTTTTATATGTATTTTGTATTGAGAAGTTTCTGAGAGACAAAGGATGGTAATAAAATGAGAAATTTGGTTGAGATAAATATCGGTAGACACCAGTTGGTAAAGAGAAAGATGGGACTAATGATGTTGTGTTGAAACAGCTTCTAAAGATTTGGTAAGTAACTTGATTTGGAAAATCAAAAAAAAAAATGGTTTAGTTACATTACATTACGTGTCATGAATAATTACAGATCACAACAACTGCCAAGCCAGAAATTCAGGAGCCTGAAGCCGTTCCGATCTGGGTTATCATTGTAGCCGTTATTGCAGGTGTCATCCTGCTTGCAGTCATCATTCTCTTACTCTGCAAGGTAAGTGCACTGAGGTTGCCACATAGACGCACGCACACACACACACACACACACACACACACACACACACACACACACACACACACACACACACACACACACACACACACACACACACTACAGAAACTCGTGCACTTGTGTAAAGACAGTTATACAATTACTTGTGTGTATGCAATTATGTATCTGAAAATGTATTGTATGTGGATTTTTCACCACCCTAAAAGGAATGTTCCTCATTACTTGCACTGCATGATATCATGAGTTTGAGAAGCAAACTTTGTGGTCGTTTTGCTTGCCATGCTGGAAAAGATTAGCCAACAGTCACTCACAGATATGGAGACTATGATGAATAAAAATGTGCAATATTGACTGGTGACCATAAAAAAAGATGGAGAATGATTAGGAGCCATGGAGATTCTTACAGATGGCTATGCTCAACACAGAAGATGGCTATGCTCAGCAGCAGGCATTCTTGTGGTTGACAGTTCCTGGCAGCTGTGCATTCGAAAGTTCCTCTTGGTTGTAGGTTTGGCTTCTGTGAAAGCTCACAGATGGCACTTGTTGGGCAGAAAACTTTTAACTGCTACTGTTTTCCACTGCTGTCAGTGAAGTCCTCTTCCTATTTTGCAAGATTATGTCTGCACTGTCCTGGGCACTTGCAAAAGGCTTGTAACAGGATTTCGTACCCCTAGAACTATAAGGTACTATGTCCACTTTTTTGAAAAATCAACCTAACGCTATATCCGTTACCGGGATGACAGGGGCTATGTCCTGAACAGTCTAGCTTAACTGAAGACGCTTTCTTAAGCTCAATCTGTGAGTGCTATAAAGCTCTATGTCCACAAATTTGGACAGTGTCTCAAAGCTATAGAGGAACAAGTCAGTCATCCAATAGAATCATTAATTTTGTATCACGTGAATTGGAGATATAACCGTGTTCGAGTGAGGTCTGAAAAAAGAATTATACGTTGCTATGTCCATAGCCAATAGCAGTGAGAGATCTTAACGTGACTGGACTTAGAACCTACAGCACTCACTTTGTCTGCAATCAGTAATGCTATACAGCTCTATGTCCAAAAAATAGTCGCCCCTGCCATAATTATAGCCAAATTACTCATAATCGTTTTACATTATGATCGAAATACACATATAATCATACTAAGGGAAAACTTTGTTTTCAAAAAGTTTAATTTAATTGCCATCAATAAAAGAGAGCAAAAAAATGTTGTCAGCAAATCTTAAAAATCGTTTTTCTCCGTTTCGCAAAAAGTGGACATAGAACTATGTAGTTCTAGGGGTACGATTTGGTGCTTTTCTGATCTGTGGTGTAATCTGTAGTTTAATCATGATCATTAGACATGTATTTTTGGTTTGTCAGTAAAGGACATGTCTGATGTCAGATAACGGGTGCACAACATTTACTCTTCCAGGAGAGCATTAGTTTGAGTTGTCTTCCGGTCTGTTTGTGATGGAGTTTTGTATTTTTGTTCTAGTCTTCGTTTAGTTTCTCTGTTCTGCTTTTTGAGTGAAATAAAGTTTATTTTATTTTATTATTAACATTATTAGTCAGAACCAAATTAACAAAACGATATCATTTGAAAGGCATCAGACTTGGCAAAGACTTAAAACCAGAGAGATATCTATCAATGGCCATACATAAGAACATTTAACAGTTCATGTACACACGGTTTCTGATGATGTAGAAGTGTTTTTCTTACAAAGCACGTGTTACTTTCTTACAATGCACACTTGCTTCTTACAACACACTTGCTTGCACGTGTTCTTGCAAAATATTCTGACTATTAACTGGCATATAATTTATGAAAATATTAATTACTTTAATTGCCTGTTATTCTGCACCAGCCATTGGGAATAGTTGAACTGTTTACATAACTCTCATAACAACATCTTGCTAGATGGGATGTTTATCCTGCAGTTTAATATGTATTTGCATTGCCTTTTGTTCTGACTGCTGCTTTACTTTCTTATTCTTATCTGTCTAGTGTGGCTTCTTCCGGAGACAGCAGCGTGACCAGATGATACAACACAAAGCCAAAATGGAACGGAAATCGTATGACGAGTATCACGACTAGACAGCGCCACTGACAGTCTGCATCATCTTTCAACCACTCAGGGCCTACTCAACAATAACAACATTCATTCCAACCAGGATCTTTTGTCCGTGGTTTGAGAATCGCAGACTTGAAAGAGACTTCGATTCCATTTCATATTTCATTTAGAAAACAAGGATGGGCAACTTGAATGTGTCCAGTATTTGCGGACTTTGCTTCCACCCTAAGATGAAATTGTGCCCAAAAATCTCATGCTGCTGGCCTAGATTGTACTGTACCAGTGTACCTGAAAACAAGCTCGTATGTTTGCGATGAACATATTTATCTGAAAATTGATTGTTTGATGTATTTGTTTAGTTTGACACAATTCATTTGAATATTTTTCAGTAGCCAGTCATCTCGTTTTTAAATAGATAATTCTTTTGGAAATTCTCTTTGGATTATTCCACTTTCATAAATCCATCTCTAATTTTATGATTCTGTTGGCTGAAATAGTAAAATTCAAAACATTCTTTTGCATGGTGTTAAGTCTTTAGCTGCTACATGCTTTATTTGAAATGCTCATATTTTTAATCTTATGTTTAAAGAAAGCATCTAAAGATTGAACTTTTTGGGTTTAACATTGCTTTAGCTCTAAACTTTAAAGCTTTTAATGAAACCTTAGGCAGTGTACATGTAGCACTTACATTCTTTAGCCTGCATAATAGCCTTACTTTCAGTTACCGTACTTACACACAAAATTTTAATAAAACGTAAAAATTGAGCAATGCATTATGAATAATATTGGGTGGTGTTTGTTTGTGTTTAGAATCATGTTAGGTAATTTTGCTTGGGTTGATTGAGCTACATCCCGAGTTATAACATGTGATTTTAGAAATGCTTTTCTCATGTTTTTGGTTGTCATGAGACGAGTTGAGTTAATCTTGACTTACGAGTTGTCATGGTGATTGACTTGACTTGACTTGACTTCTGCTGCTCTCTCTATGTTGGCCTCCCGGCTGCCCGACTAAGCTGTCTGGTTCGCGTTTTACGCTCTGCAGCTCGCCTTATTGGCCGCATACCTAAATTCGACCACATCTCCAGCTATATGCGCGACATTCTTCACTGGCTCCCGCTTAGGCAGCGTATCGAATATAGGGTAGCTGCCCTAGTTTGGCGCTGCCTGCTGGGTCTTGCTCCTGCTTACCTTATTGAGCTTTGTAGCCCCACCCTTAGTGCTCGAGGCTCGCGTTCCCTCCGTTCAGCTGAACAGGGTCTTCTCTCTGTCCCTTTTGCTCGTACCTCCACCAGGCAGAGCCGTGCCTTCTCTGTGATTGGCCCCTCGACCTGGAATGGCCTACCTCTGACACTCCGCTCCCTTCCTAGAACCCCTTCTCAGTCATTCCTCTCTCAACTTAAAACGATCCTATTTGGTCGCGCTTAGGTTGGGAGCGCCTCTGAGTAGTTCCCTTGAAGAGGCGCTATACAAATTCAAGCAATGAATGAATGAATGAATGAATGATTGAGTTGAATAGATCGTGACTTGCGAGTTGTCGTGGTGCTTGAGATGAGTGGATCTTGACTTACGTGTTGTTATGGCGATTGAGATGAGTTGATCTTGACTTACAAGGAATATGCAATTTAGTCATGTCTTGTGGTATATTTGGCAGCCTTATTTGAAACAAGTGCTGATAGATTAGTCATGAAATGGCAATTTTGTAAGGATTAATTGGCTTGAATGGGAATTGGGCCAGTATGTAAGAACAAAGACCATTTAAGATGTAAGATATAGGTAGACAATTAAGGCAAATCATGTATGGTCTCTGTGGATGCTGCAAGCTCTAGAGAACTTTGTCTCCACAGTGAGAATATTGATGGGCAACTAGAGAGTTTTGGAAATGAAATTAGAAGGAATGAAAAACCACCTGTACATTACAACTTGATTCAGCAGTTTTTATGAAACCTGGATATTTACAAAACAACCATGTATTTTTTAAGTGTGCATTTCACAGGTTTTGTGCTGTGTTTTTCTGTTATCTGCATCTCGTTCTACTTGTGCAACCTCTTGCATATGAAATTAATTGTTACTTCACTCACACAACCTGAACAGCCAAATTCTACTAAAAGTCAGTTCTGCATTGAAGTTGTAACACAAATTTTATTTTAAGTTTTTTAAAACAAATGACTTGATAACTCAAATAACAAGATTCCGGCAATCCTGCAAACATGGTATGTTGCCAAATAGTAGTACAAGTCTGATAGAAATAATAACGTTTGTAATACATTGTCAAAATCAATGAGTCTTTCGTCTGTTATTAAAGGCGTAACTGCTTTGTGCTTTGCTTGTTCAAAAACTTTTTTTCAAGTTGTGTTATGCTGTGTTATAAATTTATTTACTCTTGAGTGTCTTTGTGTAGTTTTCTTATGGAATAAACATCTCTGTTCTCATGGAGTTTTCATTATATCCTAGAGCAAATGTTCCAAAGATGTACTAGAAACATTGTAGGTTTAGGGTTTCACTAGTAAAGCTTTATTTCATGTTTAGTCTAAAAACACAGGAGCTGCAGATGAAAGCAAAACTGACATTTAACGTCAGATGCGCTGAATTTCTCCATTCTAATTATTTTCCGTTCTGTTTACGATCTCGGCTTAAGGCTGGCCTGTTTCATGTGTAGTTTACTGATTTCTGGAAACTAGGTGTGTCAAGATTGGTACCATGTGAATTACAGTGTATTAGAATGGTGAACTAGAAATTTTAAAATTAAAATCATATACGGTAAATGTTGTTGACAGTACTAGTGTCAAAAGCAAGAGTTCTTTATTCTTGTTGGAGCTGAAAAATGTGAATCCTATCTTTCTACCAAACCTTCACTTATTCAAACCATCGACAAACTTCTTTAACCTCTAGTTTCCTCTAATAATAATCTATCCAGTAAAAGCATCATATCTGTAATGTATGAAATGATATAATGCTTTGTGGTGCAACTATGTTCCTGATACTTTCTCTGAATTTCTTCCATACCTTTGTGAATAAGTTTCTGCTGCTATGAACTGAGTTTGGCTGAGGTCCTGATAGAAAAGGGAAAGATTAACATTTAACTGACATCTTAACAGATATTTTTAGTGACCCTGTACATATGTAACGCCTGTACCATAAGCTGTAAATAGACTCTTTTAGATCAGTAGATACCGCTTGAACAATTCTAATCCGATTTCTGTGTTCAGCAACATGCCAATGTTTGCTGCATAGGACTTTGCATTGTAGTAGTTATTTTAGTCGTTAGTAACAGAAATGCCAAAATGGTGGAGGATGTACGGTCTGCCTTTCAGCAGCCGCTTTAGTTTGTAGTGTGTCGTTATTGTTGTGTTTTGTTAATTTGTCACCAATTATGTCTTGATTTGTCGACCATTCTGCAGCCAGCGATATATGAACTATTGAACCCCCAGAATTTCTATGTTTCTATGTTTCCCAGAGAGATCTGTTTAGGTTTGATGTTATGTTTAATGAAGGGCTTCTGGACATATTAACAAAACATTTTCCCACGTTATATTTTGTCTAATGCATGTACACCAAAATGTGGATAGGCAGTTGGTTTTAAAAAGAATATACTTGCTTACTTACTTCTTTATGGGATGTATTCAGATTGTATGAGAAGTTCTGAGATGTATATTTGTATCTGGACCCTGCACAATGCACGTTTCTATCAATCATTTTGTTAAAATACAGTTAACAATTTTAAGCAGTGTCCTGGCTGTTGTCAAAATAAGTTTTTCCCTTTTCAGAAGTGTTCAGATACTGCAAGAAATCATGTGAACACATTTTGAGCAGTTTACACATTCCTTGTCCATATTTACAATGTGTAAATTCATTAAGAATTAGAGAATAAGGATTAACTCATAATGTTGCTCTGTCTGTCTGTGTGTGTCCTTCCTTCTGTCTGTCTGTCTGTCTGTCTGTCTGTCTGTCTGTCTGTCTGTCTGTCTGTCTGTCTGTCTGTCTGTCTGTCTGTCTGTCTGTCTGTCTGTCTGTCTGTCTGTCTGTCTGTCTGTCTGTCTGTCTGTCTGTCTGTCTGTCTGTCTGTCTGTCTGTCTGTCTGTCTCTCTCTTTCCCAGCAGAGGGATGGAATCGTTTCGTTGTTCTGGAGACATAAAATTTGACGTCTTTGACGTCTATGTTACGATGAAAATTGGACCGCTACTGCTTAATGCATGCATTGTAAAGTTGACTGGCAATACTAGAAATTCTGCTTTTGGCAATACCAAGTGCTGTGCCTCATATGTTGTGTTGTTGTGAATCTATTAATCAAGTGATTTGCCTTGTATGCTGTTAATTTTACTAATTGACAAACTCATTGCCTTAACAGTGGGTCATTGACTCAAAAATTCAGTTCTTTTAGTCTTGTCTGGCTGTCACCTTTATTCATGTTCACTTAAAAACAGGCTTCTTTTCTACTTGTCTAAAAGTTTACTACGTATCTACACTGATGACATATCTTAAAAATTAAGCATGCTGCGAACTTCCCGAAGAAGTGTTTCGTTGTTGTGATGAATTTGGCTAGGTTTAGGTGACCACTATGTGATGGGGCATGGTAGCTGAATGGAGAGAGCATTCGGCCTGTAAGGTGGAGAGTATGGGTGTGAGCTTCCATTCAGGCAATCACTATGTAAGTACCTTGGGCAAGTCCTTTACATGCACTTGCTAAGTGTCGTCGATGTTCTGTTAAACGATATAGTCATGCATGCACTTTGGAATGAGGGCAATATCAAACACAGTTGTATGTATGTGTGTATTCTGTAAACACTTTCTATAACACTTTTTAATATCTCACAAAGGCACTGCTCATCAGATTTTCCAATCACAATACGCCTGAATGAAAACAGAAATACAGATAACTATGTGAGTGCTGACAGAGTATTGTTACCAGCATATAGATGATGACTGTTGAATTTTGTACGAACACCTTTAGAAACGTGTGTGTAACAAATGTAGAATTATGAAATACCTTTGGTAGACCATCATTTCTGAACTGAATGATAGTGAAAGAAATTAGTTAACAATCTACCACAATCATTCTGATATCAAGTGAGCTTTGGTCATTACTGACTTAGTTGCATTGCCATACTTTTTGTTCCTTGTCACGTGAATGTTGTTAGTTTTCTAGTAGTTCGTGTCTAGTTAATTCTAATCAGTTGTAATCTTGTATGCTGGTGTGTGGGTGTGAACATGTGTTTTTCATTTGCTCATTTTGCAAAACTATTCCAGCATCTTATTGGGAACATCTTGGTTGTTACCCAGTTAACTAAACCTGGCAGAAATGAATCCTGCTTATGGACAAGTCATTAGAGATCCAGGTCATGGATGAATCATCATGAATTCAGGTCACAGATGAGTGATCATGAATTAAGGTCATGGATGAGTCATCATGAATTAAGGTCATGGATGAGTCATGAATTAAGGTCATGGATGAATCATGAATTCAGGTCACAGATGAGTCATCATGAATTAAGGTCATGGGTGAGTCATCATGAATTAAGGTCATGGATGAGTCATCATGAATTAAGGTCATGGGTGAATCATCGTGAATCCAGATCATGATGTGCAATCAGTCCTGGTATTGGGTGACTCGTTATACCAGGTCCATATCGCTTGTAAAGTGCTGTATATTACCAGCCTAAATATCCATAATTATATGATGTGATTAGCTAAAATAGAGCTAAAGGCTGCATGTAGCATGTGGATAGCACTTCACTGATTTGTAGCAGATAATTTTGGCAGTGTTCAGACGTGTAATAGCAATTCTGCAATTTGATAGAAGTGTTTTTGTAGAATGTTAGGTGTTTTCATCGACTGCAGATTGATGCTGATGGGACAGATTTCTCAACTTATGTAGCAAATTGATTTCATTATTTAACAGATTAAAATACCGACGAATTCATGATATATTTATTGCAGCCAGTAATTTAATCAGTTCTGTTTCCTGTTACTTAGCTGTTCTTATCCATATATTCTTTACATTATTTTATTTTACCATGGGATTTGCTCATACTCTATAGCTGTTCAGTTTTGTGTACTGTGAGTAGGGCTGTTTTCATAAGTTCATAAGACAAAGACCTGTTTAGATAATAGATAATCCTTTGTGTTTACAGACTGACTGCTAGCCACATATGGAGCATGTCTGAGAGCTTCCCAGAGACAATTACGTTGACTGTATCACTTCAATAAGTGAATATTTGCTTGGCATTTCTGCATCCATAATTATGTACTGATGTAGTCTTGCCTAAATGACCTGCTGCATTCATTTTCAAACACTCGGTTTTACTTTGTCTTCATATTTTACTTGATTTTTGTTGTCCTTGTCACCCACCACCTGCCCTTAAAATTGGCAAGTTTAAACTTTAGTTTGAAACTTTTGATTTAATCTTTAATCTTTCTTGCTTCCAGTCAAGCTTCTTTGCATCTTATTATGACTTGTGTATATCATCCTTTTTGAGTTTTCATCTGTCACATATGGCAACTTTGTTTATTCTCATTTGTACAAGTTCAAAAGCAAACTAAACTAATATGTCTAGCTTCATGAATTGATAACAAATGCTTTGGTGTTGAACCACATTTGAATTATTCAGAATGTTGGCTGTCGTGCAGCCTCTTAGATTTCATGTACTTTAGTTAAAAGTCTACATATTAACTTTTGTTTATGTTCTAAATGTTATTTTATTAGCTAAGTAGCGAAATATGAGCAATGTACAGTAGAATGTTTCAGTTTTTCAAGGATGTGAGTTATTTCTCAGCCCATTTTCAATCTTGCTATTTTGCAGTGATTAATAATTAGTTTAGGTGCTTTCACAGCCATATTATTTTGGCCTGTAGCTGGCCACATACCTAAAGAACATCTAGAATTCTAGATCCCTTATCATTTTAGCACTAAACGAATCTAT
The DNA here is from genome assembly GCA_020284085.1 of Aporrectodea caliginosa. Taxonomy (NCBI): domain Eukaryota; kingdom Metazoa; phylum Annelida; class Clitellata; order Crassiclitellata; family Lumbricidae; genus Aporrectodea; species Aporrectodea caliginosa. The sequence continues at coordinate 292,864 of JACEVL010001048.1, forward strand.
TACTGATGCACTGTTTGTCAAAAACAATTAAATGGGTACATGTACATCATTCTGGGTTGGATGAATTGGCCTGATAACTGTTTCTTTTGTTCAGCAACTAAACTGTGGAAAAGTTATGTTTCAGAAATGTGACATTACTTAAACATTTCTAATTAATTTCTCTTTCTAGGATTTTCAGAGTTTTAACAAACCCTTTGAATGAAAGAGAGAACCCCTCTGCAGTGCCACATGCAACATGTTTCCCACATTCAGAACAATTACTGTTCTTGTTTTCCAGATTTGGACTGTGAGTGAATACGTAGATAATCTTGAATTGGTCTTATGTCATACTGGTAGGATGGAAGAATGAGGAACATTACAAAAACTTCCTTGGTTATCGTAATCGAGATTTCTCAAATGCCCAAACAGCAAAGTCACAGGTGCCTCGTCAAAACATTGATAGGCAGACAAGATCAAATTTGGTTCCCGGTCCAGATCCAAAAGATAGAAATGTATCTAATGTGAGCTGCAACTTCTTGGTTGTTTAATCTGTTGTTGACAGATTGCATAGATGCTACATTTGTAGGATACTGTCTTTAAAAGAAGACAAGTTGTGCTGTCCTTTGACAGTTTCCACTTAGGCCTAAGTAAATTGACACTTTTCTGTAAGATTCCTATGTTTTCAGTTGTACAGAATCGGCTCTGTAGGAAATCTGGGCGAATAATAAAGTGCGCAGTTGCCAGTTGTATATGAATTGAGTAATTTCCTTTTTGACTATTTAAATAAAGTATGTAATTTACATTTTCTGTTACTCAGTGATTGAATTAATAAAATACCACCAGTTGAATGATGATTGACTGGATAATCGGTAGGCAGTGGTGGTTGGCTGTTTTGTGTGGGAAATGGGTGCGCAAGTGAGCAAATGTGAGCAAGTGGAAATCGGTACAAAGTGAGCAAAGAAGCATAGCCCAGACATGCCTCATTCCGACCCTCTCAGTATATGAAGTCCGTTCTAAAGCCGAGTGGATCAAGGCCCACACGGACCACGGCATCATCGGCATGCCCTACCCAAAGCTGGTGCCAGAGTAGGCCTATTTGGCGCCCTAGGCGAACCTGTCGCACTGCGCCCCGGTAAGTGCGATAAATAAGTCGATAATTTCGCAGTTTAGCGTTCTTAATTATTCGCCCATTGCAGCATTATTATTTTTCATCAATCTAACTTCTACTTGGGCAAAAATTCTTTTCATCAATCCAACTTCTATTTAAACAATTAATTCCGCTTCTATTTCAGCAAGAATCTTTTCATCAATTGCACTTCTATTTAAGCAAAACGTATTCCATCAATCCGACTGCTATTTAACAAGAATTCTTTCCAACTTGTATTCGACCAAAGGTAAAACCGATGCAAATGGCGAGTAATTAAGAATGCTAAAATGCGAAATTACCCTTAATTGTGCTACTGGTAATACTTGCAGCTGAAACAGTAAACGGAGTCATTAGGGCCTACTTGTAGAATACGGCAACCAACGACGACGAATATCTTCTCCCTTGACAAACTTACGGTTGTATTGAATTTTAGAAACTGTTCCGGTCCATGTTGTACCAAAATTTGTCAATTTTCATAAAATTATACTGTACGATCTTCAATTTTTTTCCAAGTAGCTCAATAGCACGATAGCCATAGGCCATAGCCCATAGTTACACAATTAGCCTATTATAATCCAGTGAAGGTAAACCCAATATGATGTGGTAAAACTAAGTTCTTATTTTAGCATATTTATTATTGCATTGAACCTATCCTGTATTTTAGCTTATTTTATTATTTTGGATGGTCAACTCCATTGCATATTTAATAATTTCAATGATTTTAATGATAACTGTCATCAATCCAACTTATATTTACTTAAAGAATTATTTTTCATCAATCCAACTTATACTTACACTATGATTTTATTATCAATCCAGCTTCTACTTGCACTATAAAATAGTTTCATCGATCCAACATCTACTTACACTATAACATTTTTGTCATCATTCCAACTTCCATGTAAGGATTATTTTCATCAATCTAACTTCTATTTACCCAAGCCAACTTCTATTTAAGCAGCCCGATAGGCCTAGTTGAATACGCTAAAATACAGGATATATGTTCAATGCAATAAAATATGCTAAAATGCAAGGTTACCCTCTTAAACTACTCTACATTAAGGGTGTTTACATTAGTTTTGTACCAAGATAGATTCCAGTTAAAATTAGTTGAAAAAGATCAGTGTAAAGTGAAAAATATCAGTGTATTAAACAGATATGTTCCATTCAGAGAAATACAAGTACAATAATACATGTATGTGCAATTTACGACACGAGGCAACAGAACAGAATTAAGTGTATAAAAAATCACAAAAGAATACAAAACACCAAATAATTTTATGATACATGACAATCTTGATTACACATTAATCTGTCGCGATGACCAAACACTTGTCCAACATTTATCTAAGTAGAATAAGCTAATTTGCTAATTAAGCTTATTACTTAATACATCATCAATGCAACAACAATAGGCACGCCAATCATCGTCGATATGACGGCGTCGTTAAATAAACGATATTAACCTAACAACAATAGGCAACAAACAAAGTATCATAGTCTAAAATAGTCTCTCAAAACAGCTAACTGCTCTGTAAAATGTATACTAAAGTATGTACTAAAGTTAAAATTTAACAACAAAGTTGTCAAGTAGTGGAACTTTAGGTTCTACAGTATAGCATAAAATTTCATGATGACCTGCAGCAATTCTGCAGTCTTACAATTACAGTATGTGGTGCCTAATGCCTATAAGGTGGAACATCTGGATTCTCTATTTCAGAATGCCTACTGTCTAAGTGTTCTAAAAACAAAGTGTTACAATGTAACTATTCCTGTATGTATGTATACCAGCACTTCTATCGCAGGTTGTATCTCAAATCAGCATTGTTTGAATCTGTATGTAGCATCAGAATTCAGCACAGGTCAGCAACTACGTCAACAGGTTGAGACAATCGATGGCTAAAACAATGCTCTAGAAATTCTTTATCTGTTTCAAGCAATTCATCACAAATACCACACCCAAAAGACTTTGACAAAGATGCTTTTGCATCCAAACAAAATTTGAATTGGCTAATATACAGACATTCTCCATCTTTAATATTCCACAAAGGACCTGCAATTCCACTAGAATCCGGTTGTATGATCTTTGAGAAACTTTCATTTGGTTTGACAATAGCGTCTGTATTACTAAATGCGATGAAATTATCAGACAGGTTAGCAATTACTTCACTTCCGATTGTAAGATCCTGTGGTGCATGGAGTTTCAACTGCTTTGCTGAAGAACTGCTCTTGGTATAAGATTTACTGCATGTGTGGCGCTTCTCAGTTGCATGAGTTCTTCTGTGACTCTTTAGGTGTCCTATTTGTGTGAATCCTTTATTACAAACCTCACAAATGTATGGCTTTTCTCCAGTATGGGTTATCATGTGCGTTTTCAGAGCACTACGATAAGCAAATGATTTCTGACATAACTGGCACCTGTACGGTTTTTCGCCAGTATGGGTTCTCATATGTGATATCCGTTGACTACAATTAGCAAATGATTTCTGACAAAGCTGGCACTCGTATGGTTTTTCGCCAGTATGGGTTCTCATATGCGATATCAGTTGACTACACTTAGCAAATGATTTCTGACATATCTGGCACCTGTATGGTTTTTCGCCTGTATGGGTTCTCATATGCAATTTCAGTTTACTATGATCAGCAAACGATTTCTTACATAACTGGCACCTGTATGGTTTTTCGCCAGTATGGGTTCTCATATGCGTTTTCAAACAACCACCGTCAGCAAATCTTTTGTGACATAGCTGACACCTGTATGGTTTTTCGCCAGTATGGGTTCTTATGTGCCTGTTCAAATGACCACCTTCCCTAAATGATTTCTTACATATTTGGCACCTGTATGGTTTTTCGCCAGTATGCGTTCTCATGTGCTTTTTTAGACTACTATCTACAGAAAATGATTTCTGACATATCTGGCACCTGTATGGTTTTTCTCCAGTATGGGTTCTCATATGCACTTTCAGTTCACTATTATCTAAAAACGATTTCCGACATAACTGGCAACTGTACGGTTTATCGCCAGTATGGGCTCTCATGTGCCTTTTCAAATGACTACCTTGAGCAAATCTATTCCGACATAACTGGCACCTGTATGGTTTTTCGCCAGTATGGGTTCTCATGTGGATGTTCAAATGACCACTAAATGATTTCTGACATATCTGGCACCTGTATGGTTTTTTGCCTGTATGGGTTCTCATGTGCGTTTTAAGATTACTACCTACAGAAAATGATTTCTGACATAGCTGGCACCTGTATGGTTTTTCGCCAGTATGGGTTCTCATGTGCATTTTCAGCTCACTATGATTAGCATATGATTTCTGACATAACAGGCACCTGTATGGTTTTTCGCCAGTATGGGTTCTCATATGCGTTTTCAGATGACTACCTTGAGCAAATCTTATCTGACATAGCCGGCACCTGTATGGTTTTTCACCAGTATGGGTTCTCATGTGTGTTTTCAGAGAACTATGATCAGCCAATGATTTCTGACATAACTGGCACCTGTATGGTTTTTCACCAGCATGGATTCTCATATGCTTTTTCAAACTACCACTTTGAGTAAATCTTATCTTACATAGCTGGCACCTGTATGGTTTTTCGCCAGTATGGGTTCTCATGTGGTTTTTTATAGAACTACCTGTAGAAAATGATTTCAGACATAGCTGGCACCTGTATGGCTTTTCACCGGAATGGGTTCTCATGTGAGTGTTCAAATGACCCCTTTCACTAAATGATTTCTGACATATCTGGCACCTGTATGGTTTTTCGCCTGTATGGGTTCTCATGTGCTTTTTTAGAGTACTATCTACAGAAAATGATTTCTGACATAGCTGGCACATGTATGGTTTTTCGCCAGTATGGGTTCTCATGTGCATTTTCAAACTATCACCTCGAGCAAATCTTTTCTGACATAGCTGGCACCTGTATGGTTTTTCACCAGTATGGGTTCTCATGTGAGTGTTCAAATGACCACCTTCACTAAATGATTTTTGACATAGCTGGCACATGTATGGTTTTTCGCCAGCATGGGTTCTCATGTGCTTTTTTAGAGACCTGTCTACAGAAAATGATTTCTGACATAGCTGGCACTTGTATGGTTTCTCACCAATATTGGTTTTCAAGTGCATTTTCAATTGACAATGATTAGGATATGATGTCTTACAAAATTGGCACTGTATGGTTTTCTCCAGTGTGGATTCTCAAGTGCGTTTTCAGGGTGCTACCTTCCTTAAATGATTTCTGACATAACTGGCACCTGTATGGTTTTTTTGAAAGAATGGGTTCTCATGTGCTTTTTGAGATTACTACCCTCATCAAATGATTTCCTACATGTCTGGTACCTGTATTGTTTTTCTCCCATATCTGTTCTCGTATTCACCATCAGGCTACTTATTTGATCAAACCATAAATAATTAGCAGCTGTGTGGTTTTTAAATGAATCGTATGTGCTTCTCCAATCATCAGATTCTAGACAAAGTTGCTATATGCTTTTGTGAAGCATGACTTTTGATGTGCACTTCAAAGTCATTGCATGTGTAGAGTTTCTGCAATTGTTGTATACCATTTCCAACACCAGCAGTGTCCAGTTTCTCACATTCATGACGACTTCATTTAAGGTTCATGTTTCCTCTGTGAGTAGTACTAATTTTTTGAGTAAAGAGAGAATTAGTCACACAGAAAAATACTGTATGACGGAATAATGAAGCTATCCAACTTTTGTATAATAGCACACCTTTCTGCTATTGTTCACTACAATTTTAACCAAAGATGAAGGATAGTTAACATCCACAAAAGTTGCAGACAGATAAATCCAGTAGAATGTTTTTTGATGAAGATTAATGCTGCTGCAACAGCATCTTGAAGCTCCAACACAATGTTGCTTGTCTTTTTCAAGTACTTCCTAAAAAGAACAATACAAACTATTACTTGCATTACAAAGCGTTACACGGTGGGTGGGTGAAAAACGGTCATTTTCGGTGTTACGTAATTATGCAATGTGTACACATCTGTGTATGTTTTAAAAATACAGAACATAATTTTATTACTGCTCATTACAGTACAATGGCTGTTCTCAATTCAAAGTTGAGTGACCAGTTAGTAATAATAGCAAGGCACAGTTCAAGAAATTCCTTAACTAATTTCTGCTTAGATGTTTACTTGCCTAAAACCTTTTAATATGTTGCAGCTCTGTATCAAAACAGACTGGCCTGACACATGAACTTAGTACTATTAGTACACCATTCCATGAAAAGTAAACTGAAATAATGCCAATTTTAAATCACACCAACTCAGATCTTCATAGCAGCTTAAAAAGTAGCACAGCTAAAACTTTGTCAATTTCTTAAAAGGCCATCATGTTGTCATAAAAGATATGAATTAAAACTGGCAACTGAAATATGAATAAAGAGACTTCAGAGATAAAAGAGGCAGAAGTCTTAAAAGTTCATGTTAAAGTTGCTGTTAGTTAAAATGAAATAACTTTAGTGTAGCTGTTATCAAAAAAGACGAAAAAGTAAACTTCTTCAAACATCATGTGTAATTGTGAGCTACTGTAATTTATTATTTTATTTCACATTAAGTCACATGTGATTTAAAATAAACCATACTGAGTCTGTTCTTAAATTTGTCAGGTATGCCATTTTTCTTAACTTTTCCATATTGGGTCATTGCATAATTACGTAACGCCGAAAATGACCGTTTTGGACCCACCCACCCACCCTGTAACGCTTCGTAACGTTTTGCCTAGACCCACCCACCCACCCACCCCAGCGTTACGTAATTAATGGTGTGGCGCGCAAAATCATTTTAGATTTACTATGTGAAAGCGCAAATAATTCATAATTTATAGCGAATTTTAGGCCTATATGGTATGTGAATTTGACAGTAGGCCTAAAATGTACATAATGTTTTATTTATATAAATGACAGTAATGTTTAAAAGGCCATTTTTTTTTGTTTTACGCTAAGAGCTAAAAGTTTAACACACTGCTGAAAAGTGTAATGGACTAAATTGCTTATTAATAATTAATCAAAAGTAAGATGAACTAATTAATTCCTTAGTCTTACCACTTCGATAATTATTATACAAATATCACCCAGTTTTTGTCGGGCATCAGTTTTAAATGTTTGAAATTCGTGTCCACGAAGTAAAATATGCTTTAAAGTGGTTGTTCGAGGTCAGAAATCCAAGGAGAATTAGGGCCTACCACGTTGTTCCGACGGTAAAACTATGAAAGATCCAAACAATTCGAACAGTTATGTTGATCCGAAATTTTGCTAGTGTAGGCTACCGGATCTTCTTCGGCTACTTGGGCACCTGTCGGTATTGGATCCTTCGTCGGCAGTTTATTAAACACTAACTTAGTGTTGATTTATACTATTGCGTGTTTTAGTTAAGTTTTAAATCAATACCATGAAGTTTGAACTTCGATCACTTTTATAACTAAACTTTTGGTAAAAGCGTTACGTAACGTTCAGCTCGACCCACCCACCCACCCTCGTAACGTTTCGTAACGTTTTCAAGGACCCCACCCACCCACCCTGGAGCGTTACGTAATTATGCAATGACCCCTATGCAAAGAATGGTAGGTAGCTACTCCAAACTGCAAATCCTTAACAGAAAGACATTGGCATTGTGCATGGCTATAGTTGTGTTACATAGTTTAGGTTTGAGCTCAGCTCTTTTCTAATCCATGACATTTAGTGAATATGATAGATATCGTCATATAGCACTTGCTTCTTTGAAAAGAACTGCATCAAGTTTCAGTGGACTAATAATGTCGTCTTACTCATTTTCTCACATTAACTCATTTCTCACATCTGGCATGGCATCTGGAATTGAAAATAATGTAACACATATGTTCATCTGCATATTCTGTTTAATTAATTGAGATCCATCTCAACTATGAACTTCATAATTATCTCAATTCTTTAACACAGTTATGAATCATGTCGGCGAGCGCTCAGGTCTGCCTTGCAAAATGACTTGATTGAACCCTGCTTTCGAACCACCTCCCGTGCTCGTTGGGACTTCTCAGTGGCGGCGGCGTTGATCTGGAATGCTCTTCCACCCCCTGTTTGTGTCACTAATGCTGCATGTGACTATATGGTTTTCTTTAGACTCTTAAAGGCAAACTTTTTCAGCAATTTGATGGCAACATGTTGAGCACTTCTGAGATACTCTTAAGTGCCACATTATAAATGTCTGGTTACATTACATTACATATGAAAACTCATTTTAATATCCTCTAATTCCCTAATCCCTATTTAAGTCTGATGTTTCATTCAACAGAATCCACTCTATGCTATGCCCCACAATAGGCCTACAATCATACCTAAGGCAAACTCTCTACTTCGTAAAACATTTGTCACATGAATGCTTTATACTTATATTTATTTTGTATCTTTTTTTATGAACTATGTACATCAAAATGCGGCTAGCAGTTGGTTTTTCAATAAAGGATATACTTACTTACTTACTTCCTCTTGCTGTTCAGAATGACATCTTGAGCACTATGAATAAGTGTACAATGACAGCACTTGTTCCTCTTAATACCTATCTGCTGCTTTTGATGGTGTGCCCATTCACTTTTTTGCACTGATCAGATCAAAAACAACATACGAGCGCAAAATCCCCTTGCAATTAACAACTCCTTTTAATCATTGGTGCAAACCGGGTGTTAGTCATAGGTAGAAATTTTTTAAAGTAATATAACTTTAACTTAAGAATGAAGTCATATCAACAAAAATTAAAAATAAAATCACGATTAGAAAGTGTTAATGTGAGCAGTGGGCTTGTTTTGACAAGCACAGATTTACAATTATCTGGTATAATATTTGTCAATTTAAGACGCAACTCTCGTTCGAGTTCAAGCTTTGTTCTGCATTTGTTTTTGATCACAAGCTTAGCTGAAAAACCTGTTTCACACAGATATGACGTGCTGAAAGGAATCAACAATTTTAAAGCTCGGTCAGAAATTAATCAATATTCAGCTCTTCGTTTCAGCCAAAAATCACACAACATGTCTTTCTTGAATTCGTTCTTCAATCAACCATAGGCCTAACATGATAGTTCAACAAACTGGTCTATTTCCTGGACTGAAAAATCAGCCTGCAACACTGTATAGGGGCCTACATCCAATGGCATAAACTCATAGAAATGTACAGAAAAATAAGCGAACGGTGGATGTAGAATAGCTAATGAAAGAAAGAAGGACATGAAGTCCATAAACTTATAGAAAATGTTAATTTTTTAAAATTTTTCGCGTACCCCTTAGCGACACCTGGCGTACCCCCAGGGGTACGCGTTCCACAGTTTGAAAACCCCTGGTTTAAACGTTTCAAACTGGGATATTCACTATTCAATTCAATTCAATTCTATTCATTTCAAATTGGTTTATTGCAACCAAATTATTACAGTAAAGCAGAGAATGTGAAGATACAAAATACAGTTGCAACAAAGGGAAGCCAAAAGGGATGGAGATCCTGCTAAGGAGGGTCACCCACAAAAAATTACGAGGTAAGGCAATAGAAAAAAAAATAGAACCAGTTGGTGACTGGGCACAACTAGCATTACATTATCAAGAAACAAGTGATAGGATGATCTTAACTACAACTTGATTAGAACCTTAAATAAGCGCGGTTACTGCGGTATATGCACTTAGCTGTTTAAATCTGATGCGAGAAGAAATGCATATAATCTCTTTCTGAAAACCTGCAGATTACTGGAGAGACGGATATCTATTGTCAATGCATTCCATACTGCAGTGCCGTACGATTTGATGGTAAAGCTTAGAGTGTTAGAATGGGCGTTAACAGGGCGCTATGCTAGACTTGCTTGTTGAGTTGGTGATTCTGCTCATAATCTAGACCTGTGTCATTTTAACTCCACTATGTCCTTTATCAACAATGTTAGTGGTATTTGAATTGTCACACATGCATATTCGTGACTTGCATAAAAATTAGGAATGATATATCTTTGGCTTACTTTACTACGCTAAACTGCACACTTTTTCATCAATCCAGCTTCTATTTTAGCAAATAACTAGTTTCATCAATCCAACTTCCATTTATGTCAATAATTATTTTTATCAATCCAGATTCCAAATGGGTGTGGGCCGAATCGAATTTCGGCCGGATGCCCGAAATATTGAATTTCTAAGTCCCACTCGAATGAATATAATTAACACATTTGAATAGGCAGTATATCGATATGCATCAGGGCCACGCTAGGTCTGTGTCATGTTTACAAATTATTTAACTCTGAATAACTCGGCCGCTTTATAGAAAACTGTTTTCGGGGAATCGGGCTTTTGTGTATTTTCAGCGTTTTCGGGGATTCGGGATGAGAAATAATAAAATACGCTAAAATGCTCGGCCGGCAGAATCACAAATTAAATACGCTAAAATAAATGCACTTTTACCCTAAATAAAACGCACAAAGAAACACAATCTGCAGGACGTGAAAAGAAAATTATTTTCACAGAGGAAACTGTATTTTAGCGTATTTAATTATTGCATTTTATTATTTCTCTAATCAGACTGCGTAATTTGTAACGCTGAAACATTAAGCTATAATATGATAAGTTAAGTTAAGAATAAATAACCCCAAAACAACCGAACAAAATTAAATTAAGACCAAAAACAAAACAGTGAGCTCTTACGCAATCTCAAGCGACCATGCGACAAAAACCGGAAGTGAAGCTGCTATTAATAGCGTCAAGTTCACGACGATAACTCCGCCACTACCCTGGAGAAAGGAGGAGGTCGACACTAACCATCTTTGTTACTTTACGAGTTTACGTCAACAAATTTGTTTCCCCAATGAATCCAAAAAAGTAGCGAAAGACTAAAGAAAAGTCATCCTACAAAAAGGTCATGGGAGTTCAAATCTCCAAAAAAAGGTCATTGAGAAAATGTCAGTCTGGCTACGCTGCTGGTAGGGGGTGTCTGGGATTGTTGACATAATTTTTTGGGGTCCGTCAATGTTTGACCAGTGGCGGCGCCAGCTAGGGGGCTTAGCCCCCCCTAACTGCGGCTCAGCCCCCCCAAACAAAAAGTGGGAAATCTCTGCCAATGCTTACTTCATAATAAGCCAACTGAACAGTGACCAAAGGCAACGAAATCATCAACTATCTCGGGCAGTGAGGCAATTATATTACTTGATTATGATGGACAGGGTCACAGACTCACAGGGCCTATTTTAATCTTTACCGATTACATTCTTACTGACTTTACGGTTTCAGTTGCGTGCAACGACCTCTTTCTTATAATTATTATGGTTGCTTGAGTGCGTGACTGACTCACTTCCGTTCTAAAAGCAAAAGGGCCTAATAGCGGGATTGCGGGAAACAGATTAATGCGATCAATATTTAATTAATTATTTTCTTGGGGTTTCTGCTATAGATTTACGAAGTTTTCCTTAAGTTTCTTTCAAAAACGTTTTGTTATATTTTTATTTTTCTAGAATTTCCAAGTGTTGCCATGGATAATAATTCTTAAGTAAAGTGTTTTCAACTTCATGATGTTGATGTTTTAACCCTTTAACAGCGAGAAGCGCCCAGGGCAGGCACAGTTAATATAAATACATATTATATACAGATAAGAGAAAGTAATCAAGCATATAATATTGTTGAATTGAAATCAGTAAAAAAGTAAGTGGTGGCAATATATATGCCACTAGCTGTTTGGGATACACGATGAGGTGGCAACATACTTGCCATTAGCTGTTCATACACCCCAAATAACTGTATACTGGTTCCCTGTTTGGATTTTTTGTGTGGTTAAAAAGGGTTAAACAGTAGCTGGTAGTGACATCTTGTGAATTCACATGCATTTGGTTAGTGGCAAATACTGTACATTAGTTGTTTAGTATACCGCATGAAAGTGATGTAGTGGCAAATATATTGCCTCTCGCTTATAAAGGGTTAATGGGTTTGGTGTAGTATTGCATGATGGCTTTATTCCAACATGAAGTATTTCAGACACAAAAAGTGTGATTGGGAATGTAAGTTTGTCATCATGTTGTTTGTACAGGAGGCATAGTTGCAGTTCAAATAAATTCATGTTTGAAAGTTTTCCTGTAGCAAAATGCTGTAGGCCTAATAACTTGTTAGGGATTTTATGTCGCTTATGTACATTAAATTTGTGCTTTACAAGGAAATAAACATTAGGATTTAACGTGTTTATTGTATAGTTTTCAATCAATCTAAGTGGAGAATAGTAAAACTTGCAAGAACCTGTTTCAAATCAATGCCCAGTAACAGCTGTAAGGGTCTATGAAAGAAGTAATTTGGGAACATCTTACAGATTTTCTTGTGATAGAGCTCAAACTTCTGTACAGTATATTGATTCCATTGTCTGCAGGTTTTGTGTCGGGTATAGAAGAGGGAAGGGATGGAGGCATAGGCGCAACCACCCTATGGGACCCGTAGGACGCGTCCCCCCAACTTTCGGGCAGGCTTGGACGGTGCCCCCAACTTTTGAAAAGTTTGAGGTAAACAAGAGCCCAAAATGCACTCCATTTGGTATTAAATGCTCAAAATTGCGTCGTCGTCTTGGGCTCCGCCCCAGACCCCGTTGGCGGAGCTTACGACGCTCCCCGTATCCCTGTAGTCGTTAGGGGCTTCTTGCTTTCCGCAATCGCGGCTGTACGTACGTGTACCTTCCGCACTCGCAATTTCCCCCACTCGAACGTTCTAGTAGGCCCGTCCCCTAACAAATCGCTGGACCTGGCCGATAGAATACAGAGTAAGGCTAAAGCCGCTAAACTCAACTGAGTCTATAAGAATTCAGTGCAGGATGTTGCTGTATAATTTCACTCTAAACCTGTAGCCTACTTATCACGCTTTAAAATTCTACTAAGGCTCGTGGTAGAAGCCTAGGAGGACATTTCAATTTTTACTTCTGAGACTGCGAGTGGTATTCTTCTAAAACCTAAAATCTCAGTTTATTCATATAATAAAGTGTGGCGTTTTTGCCAGGGACCACCCTCGGTTTTTGGGACCACCCTCAGTTTTTGGGACCACCCTCAGTTTTTGGACCACCCACGGTTTTTGGACCACCCTGGTTTGGACCACCCTCGGGTTGCGGTAGGCTTGGCAACCCAGCCAAGGCCTCCTGCCCAGGGATCCCAGCCAAGCGGATCCCAGCCGAGGGATCCCAGCCAAGCGGATCCCAGCCGAGGGATCCCAGCCAAGCGGATCCCAGCCAAGCGGATCCCAGCCAAGAGGATCCCAGCCGAGGGATCCCAGCCAAGGCCTCCTGCCCAGGGATCCCAGCCAAGCGGATCCCAGCCAAGCGGATCCCAGCCAAGCGGATCCCAGCCGGCCAAGGATCCCAGCCAAGGATCCCAGCCGGGATCCCAGTCAGCCCAGCCAAGGATCCCAGCCGGGATCCCAGTCAGCCCAGCTGGGTATATATAGAGGGCGCTCTTGCGTAGTAGTTAGTCTGCCTGCAGAGAGAGTCTGCCTGTTGTGATGGTTCTCGTCTTCTAATGCTTGGTGTATGAATAAAGATTGTGATTGAACTTCGGTGTTCCCTTCCTTCGGTGGGTGACACTGATCGCTACGGCTAGTCGGCTGGCGGATGCTGAAATCCTTCGAATATCACGGAGGTCTTACTTACGCTCCCATCCTGAGCGACACGCGCCTGACACTCGCATCCTGAGAGAGAGCAGAAACCCCGTTTTTGTCACAAAAGTCATGTTTTTCACATATCTAGATGGTTTAGGTACTTTTATATCGAAATCATCGGTGAAAAATTTGAGGTAAATTAGAGCCCAAAATGTACTGCATTTGGCATGAAATGCTCAAAATTGCGTCAGTTTCTGGGGCTCCGGACCCCGATGGGGGAGCTTACGACGCTCCCCCATACCCCTAGTCGTTAGGGGCTTCTTGCCTTCGGCAATCGCAGCTTCGCGCCTTCGGCGCTCGCAATCCCCCCTCAGACATTCTATTAGGTCCCCCCAACTTCTGGACCATGGTTGCGCCTCTGGATGGAGGTACAGGAAGGGGAAAAGAGGGAGGGGAGAAAAGGAAGGGCTTAGGGCTACAGCCCCCCCAAACCGCAAATCCTGGCGCCGCCACTGTGTTTGACAGTTGTTGACAAGGGGGAGGGGGCAAAAAAGGCCTAAAATTTGTTGACATAATTAATGGACTACCCCTAACACGCCATGCAATCACTCTTCCGTTGCAATCACTCTTCTCTCACAGATAGCCCTTCAATCAGTGTCACGGCATACCCTAGTGCATTTTGCTTCAGCTTTGCATCATGTGACTTGAATAGGTAGCCTATGTGAATTTTGTGCTGTTTCTGATTAATTGCTAATGCATTATTATGTCGACGGTGCTGGAGGCTATCAAATAAAGTGTTAGCAACTAGAATTAGGTCCAGTCAAATAAAATGAAAGCCTGTCAAATAAAATAAAGCCCTATCAAATCAAATAATAGCCAACTTTTTGGTCCGTTTCGGTGCTAATCTGGTGATGTCTAGGCCATATATAGGCCTATATGTCTTGCCAACACATTTTAACGTCAACTTCATAGTTTCATAGCAAACAGGCCAATAGTTCTAAAACTCTTCCACTTTCACATTTGTTTATTAGTAGCTTTTGAAAAATAATTCGATCTACTTTGCTGGATTGTCGATAGAGAGTCACGTAATATACCGTTCCCCATAAAAGCGGCATGGACGAATTTTTCACGTGAATTATCTGTTGATACACCTTTACACATCTTGTCCCAATTACGCGGTGTCCCAGATTTTGAGCCGTTCAAAGATGATATTTTTTATGCATTAAATATGGGATTAAAGTTCTGGGATAATTTAATTCACCGAGGAGGCTCATGACGAGGTGCGCCTAGAAGGTAAGTGGTAATTATTTAGTCAAATTATGTTGATTTACCTGTTGCAAACGATTATTGCTGCAATACTTTGCAACATGTATGTAGTTAGTAAACACAGCTCTAATGGAATTCTAAGTAAGTAAGTGTGTTCTTTATTAAGCGCTGGTAAACGCACGGTGCTTTACATACAGAGTTTTCAAACGGTAGCAGAAAAGTTAGTAAAAAAGTTAACTAAAAAC
Organism: Aporrectodea caliginosa; assembly: GCA_020284085.1. Lineage (NCBI taxonomy): Eukaryota > Metazoa > Annelida > Clitellata > Crassiclitellata > Lumbricidae > Aporrectodea > Aporrectodea caliginosa. The sequence continues at coordinate 308,075 of JACEVL010001048.1, forward strand.
AACAGTAGCCTAGCTGTACAGCATTCCTAGCCAGGAAACCGCATCTGGTGAGGGAATCAGTAAGCTAGAAAGAACACGGTTATGTGAGCCTGGGCGCAGATCATGCCCAGTATGTAGGACAGGGGTAGTAGGTAATGGGTAATGGAGAATGTGTCCAGGATTATTTAAGACGCTTCTAAAAAGCTCTTGGCTAACTTTTTACAGATTTGGGTAGGAAGCCTAAGAGTACCTGCTTACGAATCAGAGCACTTACAGAGTCATGTTCCTGCTTGCTGACAAAGCCGGTGGGGCTTCAAGCAGGAACATTAACTGCATGCTATAGGCCTACTGTTCCCATGTATGGCGGATACATGGGAACAGTATAGCATGCAGTTAACAGTGATGGCCCAGACCACTTCATAAAGTCTGACCCCTGAGAGCCATTCGAGATCAAAATACGATGGGCTTGGAGTGATTTCTTGGCCCATAATTATACAAATTCTTTGGATATAGAGGAAAACCAAACTGCGGTAATTTTGACGCCCAGTATATTCAGGGATATGACTCTTTTTATGCCACGTAGGATTGTAGGGCCTTGTTTAAGATTCGCTTTCAGTCTGGTAAAAATAATTTCGTTACATTGTGTAACTTATTCAACACTAACATGATTAAGGGTGGAACAAAGGCCAATCTTTCGGTTACCATTTGAAATCTGGTGAAAGCATCTGCCACCAAAGCAAATCGGTTGTGAAGGAAATCCTGTAAAAGTGTAATCTATGCAATGTGTGCATTAGTGCATTAAAGATTGGAGCTTTTACAGACTTCTTGGGCCAATGAACCAATATATCTAAAAAATTGATTTGACACCACTGGACTAGACTTTCTGTGGTTTAAATTTGGACTTTATAGCAGTATGACAAATGCAAACAAAGTGACCAGGCTGTATAATATATTACATTTAAAAGTAAAACTTGTGTGCCATACCTGACAGTAGTAAGTAAGGTAATAGATTTTGGCGGAGGTCCTGATGGAAAATGGAAAGATTAACATTAACTGAGTTATGTGAAGATTAATATGCCATTCCTCTGATAACTATTGCAGACAATTGTAACAATCATGTGAGTATTTTACCTTCCTCTATCATATGTTCCCATTTTAATTTTATTTTAGTTGCAAACCATTCTGACTGAACTGACATCTTACAAAATGGCTTCAATTAATCCGGACCTATTGAAGGAGAGAGCTGCTGCAACATTCAACAGTGAAGGGCTGACACATATCTGGGATGGAGGGCAGCAGAATACTATCAGACGCAGGCAGATGGGTACATAATGGCTTCAGATTGATGGTTCTAAAATGCCTTGTTACAGCCGATAGTGATTGTGACAACTGATTTTCTAACCCAACCCTACGCATAATTTCAGTAATGATATTGTAAAAAAAGTAAGTAAGTATATTCTTTAATATAACCAGCTGCCAAACAGCACTCTGGTGAACAAGCATGAGCAATATAAATTAACATAAACATCAAAACATCAAGCATAAAAATCTACAATGTTTCTAAGACCAGTGAGATTGCGAGACAGATCTAATTAGTATGCGAACAGCATTCTGACTATAAATGTTTTCCTCATTTGGTTGTCAGCTTTTGGCAGCACCCGGTCATGGCGTCTGTGTTCATGTCAACTGTGTATAGTGAATATTATTGTGAGTTTACATCAGTGGAACAACTTCTAATTTTGTACCTTCCCATAGAGTACTCAAATATCTATAGGCCCTCTTATACATTTTCATACTTTATCAGGCTCTGAGTAGGCCCCATCCATCATCTTTGGGCCGACCCCAAAGTTGTGGGTACTTTTGGCGCTTAGTTACTCTACTCTTTATTCTCCTGAATCTGCTAACAGAACTTGTTTGCATTCTCTTTTAGACTTTGTTTGAGAAGCCATATTCTGTGATGGCTGGTTTTGTGCTGTAATTATCGACATGATGGTTAACTATTAGCACTGCATTTGGAACATCTCATTCTAGACCAGGCTTCAATGCAATCTTCGAAATGAGCTTCTTCTATTATCCATGCCTCAGCAATTCAGGGTTGTAGCCAGAAAAAATTTTGGGGGTTTTAAATTTTCAGGGGGGTTTTCCATTGGAAATTTTCATATTTTTCTACATTTTTAGTTTTTAATAACGGTAATGCATTTATTTCAGGGGTTTGAACCCGTAAAACCACCCCTAAATATGCCTATGCCTCAGTTTTGCAAGTGGTTGAAGACCATTCGATCGTGGTCCTGTGTAATCAGGTCTTGAGCTCCTCTGATGAGGTTTTTTGAAGAGGAGCTATATAAATCAGCAATTACAGTTTGAAGCTTGATATTTAGTGGATTCCAAAGAAGGACTGTCCGGTTGTTGCATTGCTTCTGGTATACATCTGCTTCTATCAGTAGCACTTAAAACAGTGAAACAAATGAGCTCATTCAAGAGTGGGACCATGTCGTACTTGTAACTAGTAAAGTTCTAAGCAAGTTGCACCAGTATCTAATGCATGAGGCATCAAATTGTAATCAGACATGAACTTTTATATAGCACATTTTCAAAATGCTCCTCAAAGATTACGGTCAAAGGGAAAGGTCATGGGGCATGGTAGGTATTGGTTGCTGATTCATTAGAAGCCCGACCTGCCACATGGAGACTGGTGGTTCCAGTCTCCACTGTGGCAGTCACTGTAGAAATGCAAGTCCTTCACTCACAGCTAATCAATAATAATAATAATAATAATGACGAAGATTTCTATGGCGCCGTAACACAGCACATGCCGTTACAAGGGCGCCTAGACAAAAACAGCACACTATCCGTCAGAGATACACCTTAGAAAAGAGATAAGACTTGAGTCTTGACTTGAAAGACTCAACTGAGTCGGCCGAACGGATCATGGGAGGCAGACTGTTCCAGCAGCTGGGACCAGCAGTTGAAAAAGCGCGTTCCCCGAAGCGTGTCTTCGTCCTCCGCACACACAGATCAACACAATTGACGTTCTGTCATTTTGGGAGTATGGGATGGGTTCATGCGTAAAGTATCTTTAGTTTAGTCAGCAGTCAAATAAAACATGAATGTACTTTCAGACTTTAACTAACTTATTTCTGTATTTTCTGCTATTATTGCTTGTAGAAAAGCTAGCCTACTCGGATCCTGAGCTAACAGCTCCAGATTCACGTCATGGGACTCGTGAGGAAGGCTATTCGGAGAATATTCGGAGACATCTTGCGTTTTGGAAGAAATTGAAGCAGCACCGAATTGAGGATGATTATGGAAAAATGGCTTTCTTTGCGTATGAATAATAGAATCCCAATCTACCTGAGGGCTTATAAATGTTTCTATATTTATGTGGTGGACAATTTTTTTTTTTTTGTAACGTTTTGTAGCACCTTTAAAGAAAAATTTTATCCGACGTTTTTCTATGCAAGCCTTAACTAAATGTTCACCAGTAAGCAAACATTGCTTAGTTAACTGTAGAGGTCAATACTGGCGGGCACCTGCGCAGTAGGGTGCTCCAAAATGTAATGTATTTCCCGAAAGTTCAAAAAAGTATTGCTCCAAGGCGATTTTCCAATTCCATTTATCACTTTGTTCAACTCTACCAATTTTCAGACAAATTGAAAAGGGTTAAGCCTTGCCCCGGCACAAAAATGTTAAAATATGTGAAAATATGGGAATTTGCTTAAAAATCGGCAATATCATGGAGGAAAAACGTAATTATTTTCATGATGATTAACTTCTTTTGTGAACTATTGTGTGCAGAGGTGTAGTATTGGTACTTGTACTTGTACTCAAGTGCAACTTGAGTACAGTCAGTACTTGAACTTGTACTGGAGACCTAAGTACTTGTACTCGGACTTGAGACCTAAGTACTTAGACACAAATGACATTTCTACAGGCACTCGGATACTTTACCAGTAAGCTTTGTCTTTCCTTTAAGTCATTAATTCTTACGTTCTGGATATTGAATATTCTGGCAGTTATGTATGGACCGCATCTTGATCAGAATTTCTTCCGGTTGTCTTGCTAAAATAGAGGCCACGGACGGTGATAATGCTAACAATAATAAAATACAGCCCGTAAAAACAAAGTTTTTACTATATCCATCTATCTAATGCGTCTTATGAAGCAGTTACCTCTACAAATATATAGTCCGCGTTCATTTTACAACATAGCGTCCGCTTAATGAGGCAGCGCACCTGTTTTTGTTGCGGCCCAATGGCAACGCTGGCCAATGGCAACGCCCGTATCGGAAAAGGGATTCCCGATTCGAAAAGTTTAGTCCCCGATTCTACAAGCTAGCCTTTTTGGGGAGCTGAAATTTTTATAGAAAGAAATGTCTCCGAGGGCGAGTCTATCTGCCAAGTTTCATGACGATTGAATGATTGTAAGTGATCGAATTAGTCGTCGAAAGATTTGACTTTTTAGCCTGTGGCTCAAACATAGTTACAAGATTTCCGTAAGTTAAACTAGATGGATAAAAATACTAATATTCCGAGAGCTGTTAAGTTTGGTTATGAATTATGATAATTTCACTCTCAAGGGAAATGCTACTTCTGCTAAGTGCAAGTTTTGTAGTGAGAAAACTATCATTCAGAAAACAACTGGCACAACATCAAACTTTGTTAAACACTTGCAAAGACTCCATACGGAGAGGTGAGCAGTGAGTAACAAATCATTTGAACTCTATCGAGTAATGTAAATGTAAGTCGTCGAACTTTCTCAGCACCATACGAAAGCCGCGATAAGGAAACCAGCTTATTCACCGAAATAATGCATTTTATGAATTGTATTATAGTAAGAACCATTGAACCTATGGCTTATATATGGAATTTATGTGTGAATGGGGCTCACTTATGAAAATTGTGAGTTTTCTATGTTCCTCTGTGTTCTATGTTCCTCTCGAAAGAGTCTTCCGCTGTGTGGAAGGAAACATTGTAATCTGTATCAAAACGCGCTTAGTTAGGCCACTTAGGTAGTCATTTGCAAATCAATTTTCTGGTTTACGTAAAACGCTAATTAAGGCATTTTTTGTGTTGCTCAAATTGTCAAAGACTGCCTACAACTAGTATGTTCTTATTTAATGTGTGCAGATTATATCTTATGTGAATGAGACACATGCTTTGTTGGGGGCCCACATCAAGTTTCTTTGGCAGTGGTGGAGCAGGTGCTACACAAACGTCTCATTTTGGCACGATAATCACAGATACGGTTGCATCAACCGAAACTGCAGACCTCATGTATCAAACAGTCTAAGCTATTTGGTCACTACTGTACACGATCTTCTGTGAAACCGAGCACCTTATAATCACAAGTGACAACCTGATTGAATATCAGAGGCCATGATGACTTTGATGAAATTGATTGTTTGGACGTTTGGAATGCAGCAAAACTGTTCAAAACCAGCGTTTGGAGTTGTTGTGAGTGTGCCTGCATCTAGCGCTCCGGTTGAAAGCGTGTTTAGTTTAATATTAAAACAGTTTCGATTGAATCTGAGTGACAAGATGCTCACATCCATTATATTTCTAAAAAAGCAAAATTAAAATTAGTGTATGTGGCAATACACCATTGCTTTGTCAAGGAAGTAAATCCTTGTTCTTGCAGTAGTACTTGTGTACTTGTACTTGATACTTAAGTATTTGTACAGGTACTTAAGACCTCAGTACTTGTATTTGTACTTGCAACCTTTCATGTTGCAGTCAAAAAATATGAAACATAGTAGTTTTTTCATATATACTTAAATACCGGTAATTTATGTCTTCAACAGAAAAATCGCGAATATTGTTAAAACTTCATCGTGCTGGGGGCAAGGCTTAGCCTTAATGTAAAAGCCTATTTGATTTTAGACTCATCTGTATGAGACGCATGGGAAAATGTCCTTGGAGCAAAGATATTTCAACTTTAATTTTTCTGGAGCACCCTACTGCGCAGCCTTAGGGCCCAACCAAAGGATTGTTGTACCATCCAGAATTGGCAGAGTTTCTGGACCATGTTGTATCAGGGATGAGACACAGCTGTATGACTGATGTAGTCCATGGCTCATGGTTGCCTTGCAGCTTATTCATGAGCGCTTATTCACAGTGCTTGAAGATATACACAATATATCTTTATGATATTCAAGAACTAAAGTGTGACTAAATTTAATATGAAATGGTCATACTCACTTTTCGCATATCTCTACATATATACTTGATGTCTTGCACTAGCTTCCTATCACTGCGCGCATCCATTATAAGATCCTCTTTCTAGTCTCAAAGGCGCAGCTGAGCAGTGCCCTAAAGTATCTTTCTGACTATATGCAAAAGCCGTTATCTGCAACCTGATCTCGTTCCTTGCGACCTCATCTCATTCCTTGCACTCTGCTGATTGGCTTGATCTTTTTGTTCCTAGGACTAGGACTGCCTTGGCTCAACGTCGGGCATTTGCTGTGGTTGGTCCCTCTACTTGAATGGCCTTCCCCTCATTAAGGGCTAAACTAATGACTAGTTTTTCCTCTTTGGTCTCTCGTTCTTTAAAGACGTTTCTTTTCCCCCAGGGTTTTCGTGCTGAGAGCGCCTCTGAAAAGTTATTCTGAGAGAGGCGCTATATAAATCTTTAGATACAATACAATTTAGATACAATACAATACTGTTGTTTTGTGTGTGTATTAGTTAATTCTTTATACAGTTGGCTAGAAAGAAACTGTGCAGAGCAATCTATAGATTGAGCCTGATAATAATCAGTTTCTTTTTAAAGTGCTGTCTTTGGTGGCGAACCCACTGGACTTCTGATGCATGATATTGCATTTATGCCAATGTTGCGACTTCAAGCCGCTGATGAACAACTAGCAAAGTGGTTGCCACTGGTGGAGTCCTTCCAAATGTTCGGTAGCTATGCTCAGACAGAACTTGGACATGGTAAATATGAGAACTGTTTCAACTCTGCTTTGTTTCATAGTACAGTATTTGTATAATCGGTCAATTACCTTAGAATAGAACAGTAATTGTGTAGCTTGTCCTAATGCTTGCATACAGTTCTGTACATATGTTTACCAGTATTGGTTTTGAAGTACCCTACACAAGTTCCTTGTTCATACTTGTTTCTGTCACCAAGCTGTTCTATATTGTATTGTATCTATATATTTATAAAGCGCCTCTCACAGTGCACAACAATCAGAAGCACTCCCAGTGTTAAAGATCCAGAGAAAAGAAAGTGATTTTGTGACAGCAGAAAGGGGCAATTGGAGACCTGTCAACAGCAAAGAACGTGTCAATGGAGAGAGCTGATTCCATAGTAAGGTTAAAGCTCGAATTTTGGCCATGGCAGTCCCTGCCCGCGGGACAAGGAGATCATGCCATTCAAGTGAGCATAGTGGACGAAGAGAGGAGAGACTTGCTTATGATGTAAAGTGGACAGGCCTCATATCCAGTACCATGAGATTCATCCACTGTTGGCTAAAGGGTCGTAGAGACAGGAGGTTTACTTAACTGTCTTAAAAGTCTCGCATATTTGTTCATATTCTGAAAAGTCAGAAGCTGTCTTATCAAGACATTATAAATTAAATTGATGAATTCATTGTTTTGTTCTCTGTTTGTGTGCTTGATAGTGTAGTGGTTAGTGTGCTGGACTGTCAATCGAGAGGTCGGGGTTCAAATCCCTGCCAGGTTCGAGATTTCTGCTCCATCTGTGCCCCTAGCCAACTCAGCTATAATGAGTACACTGACTGTACACTGTTGGTGGGAAGATGAGATGGCGAAGGACAGGACTGGCCACCACCCTCATATGCTGAGCCTAAGAAAATGAAGTCACTAACACTTCATACCCATGACTGCCTCAGGGATTGATTGCTTAAGGGACTGCTCTTCTTATGGCTCAGCTGAAATGCTCAGGACTATGCCTTCCAAAACTAAAGATCGTGACCCTTGTTGTTTCACAGCAGGACTCGTACATTGTCCATTGTCTTTCTGTTAGGTACTTATGTCCGAGGACTCGAGACAACAGCTGTTTATGACGAACGAACAAAAGAGTTCATACTAAACTCGCCCACTCTGACTTCAACAAAATGGTGGATTGGATCGCGTATGTTCAAGCTTGAAATGCTACTTTTTCTATCAAAGACATTGCTCAACGAAATATTGTTCTATAGTTTCAGCTGCAGACATGTAGCACAGATGCACAGCTCTATATATTTAAATGCAGTGAATTGGGTGGAATTTTTATTGCTTGATGTAAGTTATTGCTGTTTTTGAATGGTTTCACAGAGTTTATTTTCGTTTTATCAGAACGTGTTACCTGGTTAGCCAACTAGTGCTTCATTGCAGTGAAATGTATGTTTTGTAAATAAATTTATGATTTGTTTGTTGTTGGCAGTGGGAAAGTCGACCAATTATACAATCCTGATGGCACAGCTATACACAAAAGGAAAGTGCCACGGGTTGCATGCCTTTCTTGTGCGTGTGCGGGACCAAAATTACCAACCACTTCCAGGTTTGTTTTCAGGACCTCTTGAGAGGAACTTGCCAGTAAGGTAAGGTAATCAGCTGTTTTTCACCTCTGCCCGAGTAAGTTCTTTTGGTATGATCCTAAGGTTGAAAGACATTGCAGCTGGAATACAAATACCATGATGATAAACTGGCCACTCTTCTTTAGTGGTTATCTTACAGTGGATTTGAACCTGGTCTTAGCAATCAGCCACCATACACCGACAGCACATGCAGAGTTATCAGACTTTGATCTACCTATATATTTGTTTGCATATAGTCTGCTGGGTAGCCTGTTTCTTGAAATAGTGTTTACAAATTTATTTAAAGATTTACAAATTTATTTATTGTTTGTATAAGTACTTTCTAATCTGAGTATGTAGCAACTGTGCACAAGCAACTTTACTAGGAGTCCATGTGGCAGGGTCAGAATTGTTATCGTTGAATTGCAGACCCGTTGTGCTACTGAACAGATGATCGAGATGCAAGATTTATGATTTTGCTTCAGAACTTTTACAGGAACTTCTAACACAGTGCTGTACCATGTACTACAAGGTTTTGGTTTCCGCATTGATAACCAAATGCTGTTTTAGGCAGCAAGGTACCGGTAGTTGTAGGATGTTTTACAGTGTCAGTTGTCAGCGCAAATGTATACTGTGAGCAAAGATACTGTGAGTTCATACTGTTAGACACTGGTCTGTCTGAAACAGAGGAAGCAGAAAGTTGTTCTTTTACCAGGGCTGCACTTGGAGCATCTGCGAGTAGCTATCTTGTAGAAGTGCTATATAAATGTTGTGAATAAATGAATAAACATGAGTGAATGAATCACTTGTTTATTAACTGAGAATGTGGCATTTGCAGGTAATAATAAATGATGGTAAAGTAGTTGATGTAGTCACTTTTTCCACATTGTAGTGCAATTTTAGGTAAAGAAGCTTCTCTTAGCTCTCATATTAGTCGAGTGATTACCAAATATCTCTTAAAGATCTGTTGAAATTTGGGAAGTAAAATCCAGGAAGACACATTGTCATACATCTGGAATTCTTTTAACAATCGTTTAGAAAACTTAATTCGAATGTTAACAGGTATCACTGTTGGAGACATTGGTCCAAAATTTGGCTTCAGTACTATTGACAATGGATTCATCCAGTTTTCGAAAGTCAGAATTCCACTCACCAACATGCTTATGAGATATTCTAAGGTTACTCTTGAACCGTACTGTTTCACCTTCATTTTACATGAATAAAATTCTCACAATCATTTAGAAAATTGATTATTCAAATGTTAACAGGTATCACTGTTGGAGACATTGGTCCAAAATTTGGCTACAATACTATTGATAATGGATTCATCCAGTTTTCCAAAGTCAGAATTCCACTCAACAATATGCTTATGAGATTTACTAAGGTTATTCGTCCACCGTATGGTTTTCATTCATTTTGCATGAATAGAACTCCTACATTGTGTGCATTTCAATGTGCTTATGAAATTTTCTAAAGTTATTCTTGCACCCTTTTTTCATTCATTTTGCATGAATAGAACTCCTACATTGTGTGCATTTCAATGTGCTTATGAAATTTTCTAAAGTTATTCTTGCACCCTTTTTTCATTCATTTTGCATGAATAGAACTCTCACATTTGTGAATTTCAATGTGCTTATGAGATTTGCTAAAGTTATTGCATCCTTTATTCATTCCTTTTACATGAATAGAACTCTCACATTGTGCACATTTCAATGTGCTCATAAGATTTCCTAAGGTTATGGTTGCACCGTATAATTTTCATTCATTTTGCATGAATAGAACTACCACATTCTGCACATTTCAGTGTGAACTAAAATATGTATACAATTAGTGAACCATTTTACTACCCCAGAATGTATAATGCTGCCTTTGGGGGTCAAATCAATAACCACCTTATAGCGAGGTCATGTTATAGTAAGTTTATTTTATTGCTGAAATGAATTTGGGATCCGTATTGCCATCTGTGTTGTGCTAGACATATTGTAATAAAGCAGTTTGCTATGAGTCTGTTGTGTATATAATTAATTATGGACATTAGTATCGTTAATTTTTTAGCCTGAAGTAATTCCTACCTAACTAATTTTGTTTCTGAGAAAAATTTATTAGGGTAGGATAATTAATTATTACTCTTTATTAGATTTTATTTTTTACCAGAGGTGGAATTGATCAGTCTATAATGAAAGAATTAAGAGTTAGCAGCGAAAACTGATACTTATTTTTAAAAAATTTCGATTTATTTTAAGTTGTGTAAACAGCTGCTTGAGAAGCTTTTTGTGATAATTGCAGTTGTCAATGCTAATGCTATGGGCTAAGCTTGTGTAGTACATGGTGAAAGAGAGCTGCAGCCAAGACCGTAAACATTCGCAGTGATATTGTCAGCGTGCTTTCCATTTTCACCAACACTAGTCTAATAAAATTTACATCTATGCTTAAAGTCACTCACAGGTAATTTAAATGGTAATTTTCCATTTGTCTAGTCAAGAAAACTTATGTTATGCAAATGTATCCATAAGATGAAACAGATAATTACTTGAGACCTTTTAAGCATCTATGACTAAATTTGGCATGTGAGATATTTTTTTATTAATTTATAATTTGTTCAGTATGTAACTTTAAAATGCACTGTAGCATTGAAATATATAGAAACTATCAAAAGTCTAAAGCTAGACAAACAGACCTAATTAAGTTTTTAATTTGTGTATTTTGAGCTTTAGTCTCCTCAATACTTGGTTAGAACCACTTTTTATTCCAGATCTTTTCAACCTTAAATTGTTAAAATTCCAAGGTGTTGGAAGATGGAACTTATGTGAAACCACAAAATGAGAAGATTATGTATGGTGGAATGTTGGGAATTCGTGCTGGCTTGCCATCGCAAATGAGTATGGCCTTGGCTTCTGCAGTGACCATTGCCATACGCTACAGTCTTGTTCGTCGTCAATCAGAGCTTAAACCAAAGTAGGTACAGAAAAGGAGTTGCTTCTTATTCTTAGTTGAGAGGTGCTATATGAATTGTCTTGATACATGGATCTATGCATACACTACACTTGCTCGCATCATAAATTTATTTAATAATAATAATAATAATAGATATGGTTGTTTTTCACAACAGCGTTAAAATTTGAAATGTTTCTGTCTTTTCCTTTGTACGGTTTACACAAAAAGTAAAACTATACTTAATAATTTTAAAATTCCTTGCAGGGCATAAGTTAGTTGAAAGAAATTATTTTTATTCTATTATTTCGATGATTATTATGAATAATTGCAAAGTCCAATTTATACAAAAAGTTTCATTCTCCTTTCCAATGCTGAGTCAATTGAACGTTCCGTGACAATAACAGTTTAAGCGCTGATGGTTGATAATTTTAAATCATTAACTTACATAATTATGTCCATTCTATTACATGGTTTTCATTAACTTATTAACGAAATAATTAAAAAATAAGCCTCTGTCTTCAAAAGCTTTTGCAGCACCATTACTGACAGGATTCTGCCATCTGTGGAATAAATTGAAAACTCTTGGGACACTTCTGCAGGTTGGAGAAACCGGGATGTCACATAAGTTGTGCTCAGAATGATGGACAGTATAGGCAAATCGGCGGTAGACCAGCCAAAAGACTGCACATTGTTAATGATTCGTGTGAGAAGGATATGCCTATTGGCACAGGACAGAAGCCTATGGAGAAACTTAGTGAGGCGTTCAATCAGCATCAATGGGTGATTAGCCCATGAACTTGAAGAATGAATAGAAATTAACCGTACGGTAATAGGAGTTTTAAAAATCCATTAACTTAAATGCATATTGCATCATCCATAAGTTTGTTTATTATCACCTTTATAATTTTATGTTTGTGATACATACAGTTGTCGTACATTGGCAAGACAACATGGTTGGCAACTCATTGAAATGGATTGCTCAGGAGCTGGGCATGCCAGTGTTGATTTATTTTCAGATTATTTTAAGCTTTAAACTTTTATTTTTATAATTTATTTTCAGTTCTGTGGAGCCACAGATTTTGGACTTCCAGACTCAGCAGCACAAACTCTTTCCATTGTTGGCACGATGCTATGCTTACAGCTTTGCTGGGCAGTCAGTGAAAGAAATGTTCCAACAAGTAATGGCAGAAGTACAGGGTGGCAGCTTCTCTCGACTTATTGAGGTCAGTTTGAGTTTAATGATGCAGAAACACTGACTTGAAGAAAAACCTTCTTGTCACTTAAGATGAGTACTTCAGAAATAAATGATTTTGAAGAGAGAATACAAAATTCCTCTAAAAGTAGCATAGCAGTTTGAATTGAAGACTGAAAGGCATTATGCTGTGAAACTTTCTCTTAATGAGGTCATTAAATTACATTTAAATTAGGTTGCATTGTAATTCATGAAGTTACTTTCCTAAGTTGAATTGAATGTTGTATCCAGTGTCCTGAGAATGTAAAAAAAAATTGCATTTGGATGAACAAATGTGATAAGGAAGATCCAGATATTATACTGTTAGTTTTAAATTTAATATGAAGTTCATATCCACTGTTGTCACATTGTCATATGCATTAATTAACGTAGCAGTATGAATCAATTTTATCTTGTTACGTTCATGGTTAGCATGTTGGATTGTGAACCAAGAGGTTGAGGTTTCAGAGATAGGTGTCTTGAGTTTTCTGCTCCACTTGCACCTCCTAGCAAACTCCACTGTAAAATGAGTACACCACCCACTGTACAATGTACACTGTCAGTGGAAAGTTCAGGCAGTGTAGGGGAAGACTGGCCAACAAACCACACATATCGAGGCTATGAAAATGAAATAACTTACATGCATGGCCATGGTCACCTCTTGTGGTTAGGTAAAGGGACTGCTCCTCTTCTAATGGGATTTAAGAAGTATGGTATTCTATTTGGAGAACCAAACATCTGATATAACATATAAGTGACTTACCATGCTGTTTCTTTATTTTAGGCGCATGGCTTGGCTTCTGGCCTCAAGGCACTGACAACTTCAAGAGCAACAAATGGAATTGAGATTTGTCGGCTGGCTTGTGGCGGACATGGATATTCGTTGGCCAGTAATCTTTCCGTGCTATATACGAATTCGGTCTCGGCAGTAACGGCAGAAGGAGAGGCGACTATACTCCTACTGCAAGCAGCTCGGTAACTGTTTCAACCTGACTCAGACAGCTATCATTCTGAGCCTCTGCTTTTCACTTCTGCATCATGATTTCTTATCTAATCTAATCTACCTGGTAATCTAATCTAGTAACTTGACTTCTATGGTACTTATTTATCTCTGCATCTTGGCTTCATATCTGATCTCACGACTTGTTTGGTGATGTTTTCGTAATACATGAGTGAAGGGTCACGTATTTTTAAGTCAGTTTGACACTCCAAGATAACAAGCAGGTAAGAATCATGATTCACTCAAGAAGGAGACCATAGGAAATCCAATGGGTCAGGAAGATAAGAAGTTTGTCTGCATTGGGTAAGCAAACTCGTAAATAGTGTCCTTAGACACTCCAAGATAACAAGCAGATGAACTAGGATGACAATTTTAATTTATTTTAAATTCTGATTTATTTCTTTACCTCTACCTCAGGGGTTAGATAATTGTCATTTCCACTTTAAACTGAGTCGTAATTTGTAATAGTGATTGTGATGATGAATGTGTTTGAATGAGGTTTGACGATGGAATGCTTAAATTAATTTTTAATGTGACTGTCAATTTGCATGTTTCAGTTACCTTATTAAGAACTGCATTTATGCACAAAGTAACAAGAAGATTGACATCTACATGTCCTACCTGAATCCTAATTCAACACTTCGGTCAGCCAAGTTTGATGGGACCATAAACATGCGATCTCTGTTGCAGGCATATGAATTTCGAGCAGCTAGGTATGTTTGCAATTTATGCTTCTTATTAGCATCGGAAGTAGTGTACATATGTGTATGCATTGGTATGTGTACATGTATGTATATGTGTATTTTTTTCTATGTACATATGTATGTAAATGTATGTAGATATGCATGTATGTATGTACAGTATGTATGTATGTATGTATGTGCATGTATTAGAGTCCTATTGGTAGAAGCCTGTTTTACAAGAGATTTTAAAGGAATTCGAGCAGAAATTTGCAATATGCAAGTGAAATACAATGTTATTGATATTTTTATAATTATATGTAACTACTGTCTAATGATAAGGCACTACTTCAGAAATTCTTTAAGAGTTGAGAGCAATTAATTAACTACCATGACGTTTATTTGTAAATTAAGTAAATTAATTTTTGGTTTTCGTGTCCTTGACGATGTTTTTTAGAATTTTTTTATTGAATCATGCTACTTTCTTATGATTTTGTAATGATTTCAATTAAATTGACATGATGAAGTCATTTACTGTGCAGAAGCCTGGCAGCAACGTTTGTGGGTTTTTGAATTAATAAAAACTAAATTTCTTGGAAGGCATTGTGTTGAGTGTCTTGATGTGTGTACACACGCATATGTGAGACGTAGCGGTGGCATTTCGTTTAGTGAAACAAGTTGATGCACTGAATTTCGTTTTTTGTTTTTATGCTTTTGAACTCAGTCTTGCGGTGAAAGTTGCGAGTCGTTTGCAGAGTCTTGTTGCTGATGGCAAGTTGAGTCCAGAAGAAGCATGGAACCAGTGTGCCGTTCATCTGGTCAAGGCAGCTACGGTAAGCGATCATCATATGGTCAACAAGTATGCATCTATCAAAATGTGGCACTTTGGCATGTAAAAACGTAACACCTCTGTCTCGATGCAAATAGTCTTTTATTTACCTTTTGCATCTGCACCTCTTTAGATCGGTGAGTTGCCTGTGTGAGCTTGTGGTTTAGTTTTAGTTATCCTGCTCAACCTCTTTTGACCTTGGCTGTGATACATTGTTATATGAATCATATTGGAGCAGAGGATGAACAATCTAATTTAGTGGTCAAGCAAGCAATGCTTTCAACAAAACTCACCTTTTTTCTTAGTTAAGCCCCTTGTCCTTGTGCTGTCAGTTCCTGGAACTCTTGCGACCTTCATGATCAAGCCTCTCCATTTCCTTCTGTCCGAATCGCATCTCTCAGTTCTGCCAAATTCATTCCAGTTGTTTCATGTATCTCGTCCATCCACTTTTCCTTGGTCGTCCTTGTTTTCTCCTTCCCTCTCCATATGCTAACATCATTTCCTTTTCCAATCCATCTGATCGCATGACATGACCAAAGAACCTCAACTTTGCTCTTAGCACTGTTTGTTGTAGTGTCTCTTCATTCTCAATTCCGATACTCATGCGCACCCAATCGTTGGTCCTTTTCTCTTTCCATGATATTCTCTGCATCTTCCTCCATATCCACATTTCGCATGCGTTAATCTTTTTTTTTCATTTTCTTGGTCATTGTCCATGTCTCACTGCCGTATGTTACTGTTGGTATGATCAGAGCCTTCACCAATCTTTTTTCGTGTCTATACTCACATGTTTGTCCTTCCATATTTTTTCCAGACCATTCATTGCAGTTTTTCCTATCGCTACTCTACGATTTATTTCCATATCACACTTTCCCTCTTTTTCTATTACTGATCCCAAAAACGTGAAGCTAGTTACCGTTTCTATTTCCTCTCCGTCTACTTCAAAACTGTCCTCCTGCTCTGTTGTCATGATCTTTGTCTTCTTTATATTGAAGTAGAGTCCTGCTTTCTCACTTTCACTCTTGAGCCTTCTTATTAGTTCTACCAAATTTCTTTTTTACCCGCCAATAGTGTTGTATCGTCAGCGTATCTCAGATTGTTCATTGTTCTTCCCGCTATCTTTATTCCTTCCATAGCCTCATCCATTCCCGCCTGCCTCATTATCCATTCAGCATACATATTAAATAGGAAAGGAGACAGAATGCATCCTTGCCGCACTCCCTTCCTAATCCTGAATCTGTCAGTATCTCCATATTCAGTCCTTATCACCGCTATCTGATCTTTGTACAAACCCCTAAGAAGTTGTATCAAGTGTTTCGGTATTCCCATTTCTCCCAAGGTTTTCCACATCAATTCATGATTAATGCAGTCAAACGCTTTGCTATAATCAATGAAGCATATGTATACTTTCTGTCCAAACTCCCTTTGTTCTCCATTATCCACCTCATATTGGCAATATGATCACGTGTTCCACGAAATTTCCTAAATCCTGCTTGACTATCAGGAAGCTCTCTCTCTGCTTGTACTCTCCATTCTTTTATGTATTATTTTGAGTAATATTTTGCTTATGTGTGATATCATTGCTATTGTCCTGTAATTTTCACACTCTTTTGCGTCTCCTTTTTTAAATAAATGGATAAAGACTGAACTTTTCCAATCTTCTGGCCACTTTCCAGTTTTAGTTAAGCCAAAGAAAGCAATTTGTTGTCATAATGTATTCACAAATAATTTCACTTGATGCTCCGACCTTGTTTTTGAATGATATTTTATATTACACTTCAGTGTTAACTTCGTACTATAGACGGCATCTTCTTGTTATTAGTGTGCCACATGTCTGTCTGTTAATGTGCTTATCCAACTCTCAAAAGAATCACATGAGCATGAATAATTTTGCAATTTGAACCTGGACACTCTTCTTGTCATTGTTTTAGGCACAAACTGAGTATGTGATCATGCGTTTGTTTGTTGAACGAGTCGAGAACCTTGTCTGTGATCCAGCCATTCGTCGGGCATCTGTGGCGCTTTGCATTGTTCATGGCCTCTATGAAGTCATTGAGAACGCTAGCGACCTTCTGCAGGTATGAAGCAGTTGATGTGGACTTGTTATTTGAAAATGACTTTTCTGTATTACATTCTTAAAGTGATGGCAGATCATTTGCTAGTAAACAGCGGTCGTACAGTTTGGAATACGGGTGCAGAAGTGTTTTTTAAAATTATTTAAATGGAACAAAGAACTTTATTGTTTAGATTTATTGTTATCGTACAGACTTCTTATAATCGAGTCTTACAGCTATGTCAACCGCAATACATGTACACTAGAAGAAGAAAGTTTTAGTATCAACTCAATGAAATTGTGTTATTATCTGTCTTATTTCAGTCTAAGTGAATAGAGGAATCTTTTATCAGGTCTAAGCCAGCATTCCCTAAACATTTTATAGGACCCATACAGGCTTCAAAGTGTCCCATATCGAAGTATAGGTCCCACAAATGAACCTGTCAGTCAGGATGTGTCATAGTTTATGAGCTGTTGAGCTACATTGTTATGTGTTGTTTGTTAGGAGGGCTACCTGACTGGAGCTGACCTAGATGCCCTCAGAGAGAAATTACTTTCGCTTTATCAACAAGTTCGAGTGGATGCAATTGCTTATGTTGATGCGTTTAACATCGATGACCACGTCCTTCGCAGCTGTCTTGGTCGATACGACGGAAACGTGTACGAGAGTCTGTACGACTTTGCACTTAATTCAAAGTTGAACGAGACTCAGGTAATTGCTCAATTTTGCCTTTCACAATCCAGTAAATACTGAAAGAGATTTTGTACTCAGCGGTCCTCTAAAAATGAACAAACTCAGGAAATAACTCATTTTGTTGTCCACTAAATTCTGAATTAGTCTCAGTTAATTAATCGTTCAGGAGTCAACTAAAGGCCGAACCAGACTCAGATAATTACTTTTTTGCAGTCACTAAATATTGAACCAAACTCAGAATGGAACTCCATTGCTCTGTGAATTTAATTTAACTGTCCAACAGCTGAACCAGACTTGGGTAATTACTCATTTAGCCCTGCAATAAATTCAGGTAAGTAGGCCTGCTCATTCATATTCAGGTAAGTAGGCCTACTCATTCAGAATTCCACTGATGGGCGATTCAGACTCGCGTAGTTTGTCATTCAGCAGTTGCTGTAGTGCTGAAGCTGCCATTATTTATTTGTGTAGCAGTTTGCTCAAAGGTGAACCCAATTCCTCTGTGAAGTTAGCAGGTGGCTGAACTAGAATTGCTTTCATATATTTTCTATTTTTCTAGCGGTTGCCATCAACGTCTTGCCGCCTGAGGGTTATGTGCTGGTTTACATTTAAATTTATTTAAAACTCTTCAAAATGACATTATTTAACCTATGTGTTTAGGTAGAGTTTAACATAGCGTTTATGGTAGCATTCAGTAAGAATTGATGGATGATTGGTTTAGTGCTCGTTTTGCAATGCTATGACTGCAAGTCTTTGTGTTGAGATTTTGAGGTATAATCACTGATGTACTTCTACTTTGCAGTGTCTACTTCATAAGAATTCTGCTTAATAATTCACTTCAGAAAATTTTATACAGCCATTGAGAATTTTCTTTTGTCTTCTTTTGAAGGTGCACGAGTCTTTCATCAAGTACATTCAGCCAGTTCAGTCTGCATCAAAGCTGTAAAGAACTGGGAAGAGATTCACTCTATTTCTGTTGACTTTCCTATGATGCCTGGAATAAATTTAAATATATTGCTCACTGATTATCATGATATTACACAGCAGTACGTGCTGAAAATTTGCCTAAATTTGTTTAATTATTCTTTGGGGGAAAATGGCCTTGGAAGACAATACTTGAACCTGTAAATTGTACATTACACATGTACCGGTAATTTGTTACTTCTACGTGTAATTTGTAAATTATTCATGTCATTTGTAAATTATGCAAGTGGCCACCATAATATTATGCAATCCTTCATAATATAGATTCTTCTTGTAATCCTCAACTGAGTGAGTAGTCTTTCCATTAAAGTGATATTTTAAGAACTGTGCAGAAAGAATAGTGCAGATATCAAATTCCATGTATTTTGTTACAGTACAGTATTTTCGTTATATCTTTTGGAGTTTCAGTAAGAAAAACGGTTTTTTGTCAGGTTTCCACACAGTAAATATGTTGACACGTTTTTACTGATTTTCATTTAAATCACCTGTTTTTGTGTTTATTAAATTATGAAGATATTTTGTGTAAACGCTATTTTATGTTTACTGTATAAACTGATTATTCGCCCTGTGATTGAAACAAGATGAAATGAGAATTTTAACTGAATTAAAAAAACACTCAAAGGTGAATTAATCAGAAATGTGCTAATAAAATTGTTAAGAAATGTGGGATTATATTTCAAGTCTGCAGAGGCAAAGTTAGACCTATGCTAAACATTGACGTCAGCCATATCATGTGAAACGGTAGCAAAATATTAAAGTTGGCATAATGATGTGATGTTGAAGGCCTGTGTACATATTGAATATTTCCCAAAGCTGCAATCCTTCTGGAGTTAAAGAAATCGTATATGCAACATTTTGAGTTTATTGCATTGATATAAATTAGTGAGCATAAAGTGTGGAGGCCATTTTAGAAGTTATGGTGGCGTGGATTTTCGAAAGAAGCTGTCATGTTATGATTTTTATCATCAAGATGACCATCACAGAAAGAAACAACTTCATGAAATACTTCCAAACGAAACAATATTAAACCAGTTGGAAGAGTAGACGTAGACCTAGCCTATTCCCGAGTCCAAAAGGCATTTAATTATTTCCTTTGGATACGTCCATGCTGCGTCACAAATTCTGTAAGCAAAATCTGATCATTTAAGGGAATTTGCCGTGATACTTAACGGGGGGCATTGGATAACACACTGGCGTAGAGAGCGAGAGGTACCGAGTTCGAGTCCCGTAGGGCGGACATGCTTTGTAGGCCGCTATTAGCGCCGTGTATTAGGGTGGCCCTTAGCATACAGCCAAAATATAAAAATCAAAATTTAGTCTGGCATACGTTCAATCCATGCCAATTATAGAAATAAAATTATGTGGCAAAAAACTTTGGAATTGTATAACATTTAGTGGTGGCCCTCGAGCTCTGAAATTTGTCATGTAATACGATTTTGCGATTTGAATCACAAAATTAAAAAACAATTATTCAGCACATTCACCGTCACTCAGTCTTTCACTAAGCTGGCTAAAGCAACATAATAGTAATACAACAATGTCAATGAAATGAGTGTTCACTGTTCAATGATTGTTCAGTTATTGTTCACTGTTGAACCAGTCACTTCAGTAGAGTAAATTATCAGTTCACTTCAAGACAAGGTCAGAAAGTTATCATTTCCATGCCAAAAGCTCAACAATGTTTTTCTATCACTTAGAAAGCATTGTTGTCGATGTTCACTGACAACCCGCAGGGGAAACTGAAGCTGATCTTCGTCTTTTGTTAGCATTTTATTTAAGTGCTGGATGTGTGCCACTCCGCGTTCAGCTCTGTCATTGACGACAGCCAACCCTTTGAGTACCTCCTGTGCTTCTCGAAATGCTTCGTCCTCTTCCCAAGGAGCAGGATCTCTGGAAAGCATAATTTCAGACAGTCCTTGCAGACCAAGCACCTGATACAGTTTCTTGGAGTTGGTTGTGCAGAACGTTTCGAGACCTCTGGTGCCAAAAACTGCATCTGACTTCACACTGGGTCCTAAAGGCGGACGATCTGGAGCTACTTCTTCCATAGCAGCAATCATCAGTTTCTTAGAGTCATTGGATACTCTTGGGTCAAAAAGGGCAAGCCCAATAGGCTCTTCAAACAGATACCATAGAATAGATGAAGCCCTGGCATCCTGCTTGTAGCAGCAGAAATTGTTATATGTGGGTATATTAGAAGTTCTCCCATGAGAGTGAAGTTGTCGAAGTTATCCAAGCTCTCAAGTAGACAACAACCGTAAAGATGGCAATATCAGGAATGCTGCGTTCTTCTGCAGCAGTCTTCTTGAAAAGACCACATCTTTATCGTGTAGATAACTTTTGCCATCCATCGTGCTCGATGCATAGCGCCAAGCATTCGAAACCGAATTCCACGAGCTGGAACATCTCCAAGAAAGATAACTGAGAGCTCGAGAAATTCTCTGTAATTGTCTCGTGGCTGTTCAGTTGCCAGATGGAGATCTTTATTCAGTTCCTGCTCTATCAAGCAACATGCACCTGAGCGATGACCTGTGTTACAGCATGTCGTATCGACGCACAAGCTGTTGCTTGGCCATGGCTAAAACGCGAGCCTTTGCCTTCATTGGCCCTGAACTATGGAACCGGCCTGTTCCTGAGGATAGTTTTGGAATGCCCAGTATCTGTTCAACTCCTACACCTGAGATAAGAATTGGAAGACGATCAACATGTTCATGTGTTGTCAAACCTTCCAGTAACTTCCCATCCCAACCAATGAACTGTTAAAGGAACTATTACGGCTGTTCGACGTAGTGATTCTGTTGTTTGCCCTAGCTCGTTGACTGGGATTTCGGTTGCTGTTCAAAGTGTTGACGTGATGACCAAGGCTGGAAGCCACTTCGCTAAGAACGAATGCAGCGTTCTTTGACGAAATCTTGGTTCTATCCAAAGCCGATGTCAGACCAGGAGACAGAATATTGCTTCTGGCTCGTTTAGGTGCAGATGCTTCATTGTCACTAGAGTTAGTATCACAGATTTTTTCCTTTACATTCAGCATCAGTTCCATCACTTTCATCGCTTAATTCTGCATCACTTGATGAGGAACTACCTGCCTGGCTTGCAGGCTGCGAGCTCATCCTGTGATCGTTTCTTGCGCTTCTGGAAGTTTTCTCATGTATTATTCAAAATTGAGAGCTCCAGGGCCACCCCTAAATACTGACCAATTGAAAAGATTTTTTGCACATAGTGCTTTCTTCATAATTAGAATAGATTGGAAGGCTGCCACAAGATTATTTTGCATTTTCATTTTTAAGGGCCACCCTACCGTGTATTGCAGGCTGTCTGTTCTGTTAGTAGTTAAGATTGTTTCAATTGCATGACATGTAAATGTACAGCGCAGTGAGTTTGTCAGGCGCTTAATTAAAGAAAGGATATTATTAGTAGGCCTATTACTGCTGTAGCCTAGTGTGACAACGAATTTATCCTTCCCAAACTATTGAATTAGTCTTAATTCGAGGCATAGAAACGGATTCGGCACGTCATAGGGTCATTTGGCGGATTATGCATCTAAACACGAAAATTGAGTGATAGGCCTAGGCCTATGCCTAATTGCTATGTTTAGACGTTTGCGTCGTGGAATTCAAACGTCTTGAAGTTGAAGGTCGACCTGTTTCCTAGCATAACATCTTGTACGCAACTGCTTACGAAGGATCGAACAGTTTATGGCATCACAGGCGGTTGTGGTCGATAGGAAAACAATTAAGTAGGCCTAGGCCTATTCATCGTCACAAGAACAGAAGAAGGTCACATGAAGAGGGAGCTGTGCCAGCATTTACATGGAAATTAGAAGGGACCCATATGGGCTGAATACGGGACCCATATTGGAAAATGGGCTCCTTACGAGAGTGCTGGCAGGAATGGGCTTTAACTTCCTGTAAGGTACATGGTCGAACCTGATATACATGTAGACCTGCATATAAGAACTTCGCCTTCTGCAGCTGGATAATATTCTTCCCGCGGGCGGGAGGGACGTAAATTCGAAAGACCGACCGCTAGTCACGATTTCGACCAACCTACCGGAAGGTGGCGATTACCTTTGCAGCGCTCATCCCGCGGTTCGAGCTATTTCCGGAGTCATGACTCATGAGGTTCCGCTGGGCAGTGATGTTATCATCTGGCGGACACTGCCGCCTGTCGACGCTCCACTCTATCCACCTATCGACAGACAACTGAGTCGAGGAACTGTGAGCATGGTGCCGTCTGTCGACATTGGATTGAGCTATACGTGTGAGCGTGAGCCTCCGCTAGCGACTCTTAAATGGTTTGTTTTGCCTGTTGACGTATCGGGGTACTCGTTGTTCTTAATTACATTTTACATCAAGTAGGCCTAGGCATGCGTAGGCAGCGCTTTCGAGAGTTAGTAGGCCTATAGAAGGCGCGATAGAAAAATGTCTCGATGACTAAATAGCGGAATATAATTTCCGGATTTCGGTACACACGCGACGTGACTTATCCATTTTTGGATAGCCACCATGAGTGTAGCCCAAGGGCTCTCTGATATGATATCTCAATTTCCTCCACTTTTGAAGTTCTTAAATGTTCCGATTCATATTGTCAAGGTTCTAATGCTACAACAAGTACGGCATAAAGAAATAATAGATTGACTGGATAGCCATTGAGAACACTATATAGTTGGTTATTCGGTTAAATATTGTACATTGTAGGCTTATAACTGAGAGGCGTCTATTTTGTTCGTAAATCAATTGCTTAACACCATCTATTTCTAGTTAGTAGGCCCCTACATGTAGGTCCTAAATGTAAAGTGTTGCTCCAGCGCGTTGACGGTCATTTCCCGAACAACGCGGTACAGTTTCGGAAACCAGTTGCCTAGGCCTACATGCAACGAGTAGGTGGTCGCTTTTCAGTGAAGTCGTACAGACTACAACCCTTTTGTATGCAAGGCCAATTACGAGAATCGTAAAGAACCAATGAATGGCAACGCATGGCCTTGTGTTCCAAGGTATAGGCTAACTCTTCTCAATGTAGAGGCAGTGTTGGCTAGTTACTTTTTAAAAGTAATCAGTTACAGTAACTAGTTACTGGACTGCAAAAAGTAACTAGTTACTGTAACTGATTACTTTTTTAAAATAGTAACTAGTTACTGATTACAGTTACTTGTTCAAAGTAACTTAGTTACTTTTAGTTACCGCACACTTTTGGTTAAAGTGAATAAAGTCCAGTATCGCTGCATCAGTCTATTAGTGTGTATTCAGCAGGGTAACAGAATAATTATATGAATACTAATGTTCTACTGAAATGCCAGATTAAATATACATGTATAGGCCTATATAGGCTTACAGCAGAAGAAGTACTGGAAATTATTTCTTGCTAAGTCAATTTAAAATTAATAATATTGATAAGAAATTAATAGGGTATAAAACAAAATCTTAAAACTCTAGTTAAATATCACATTTGATAACTGCAGGTCTTAATTGGCTCGCAACAGAAGAAGCATCTCAAGATCTTCGTCGCTAAGTCTATTAAATTTTCGTCTTGGTTTCAGGATTTGGCCACCTAAACTATAGGCCTAGTACCTTCAGAAAAACTTCTTTAACAAATGGAAATGTGTCTAAACGGTCCACGGATTTTTTCATCTGCTAGGTATTAGTTTCTGCATGCAAAATGACTATAGCTTCAGGTAGCGCATA
The DNA here is from genome assembly GCA_020284085.1 of Aporrectodea caliginosa. NCBI lineage: Eukaryota > Metazoa > Annelida > Clitellata > Crassiclitellata > Lumbricidae > Aporrectodea > Aporrectodea caliginosa. The sequence goes on from JACEVL010001048.1 coordinate 332,655, forward strand.
ATGTTCCATATTCATCAAATAAAGGATCGCAAAATATTAGGTCTACGCGATGGCTATCATCGCAATTATTATTCGCCTACGCGATGCATCGGTCGCAAACTTAATTTTCAAGTAACGCAAAGTAACTATTTTTATTTAGTTACCGTTACCTCGTAAAAGTAATCAGTTACTGTAACTAATTACTTTTTTGAAAAAGTAACTAGTTACTGTATTAGTTACGAAAAAATAGTAATTAGTTACAGTAACGCGTTACTAGTAACGAGTAACGCACAACACTGTGTAGAGGCCTAGAGCGTTCACCGAATGTGTAGAATACACTAACTGCATTCACTTCATTTTGAGAACACTCTGGAGTCTGGACCAAGATACGTTGCGGTAAAAGTTATTGATTTATACAGGAAACAAACCCACGTATAAACAAACACAATTTATTACAAACCACGGTGAAATTTACATAAACTTGGATTTCTAAATTTCGCACTTGCCCGAGTGGTCACAAGAAACAATTCTATTTGGTTACAATAGCAATTGTTCGCAAAAGGGATACGACAATGTCATTTTAAAAAATTGAAAAGCACCATTACAGATCATTTACATGACTAGAAGCACTTTCTATGAACGATAGATGGGCCAGATTCGTCGTATTCTTGCTTGCTGATCCACATCTGCTGGAAGGTGGAAAGAGAGGCAAGGATGGAACCTCCGATCCAGACGGAGTATTTGCGCTCAGGAGGTGCAATGATTTTGATCTTCATCGTGGCTGGAGCAAGGGCTGTGATTTCTTTCTGCATACGATCGGCGATGCCTGGGAACATCGTTGAACCACCGGAAAGGACGGTGTTGGCGTACAGATCTTTACGAATATCGACATCACACTTCATGATGCTGTTGTAGGTCGTTTCGTGGAGTCCACACGATTCCATTCCCAAGAAGCTTGGCTGGAACAGAGCCTCTGGGCATCGGAATCTTTCATTGCCGATTGTGATCACCTGACCATCGGGAAGTTCGTAGCTCTTCTCGAGAGATGAGGATGCAGCAGCTGTGTTCATCTCCTGTTCGAAGTCCAAGGCCACGTAGCACAGCTTCTCCTTGATATCACGAACGATTTCCCTCTCGGCTGTGGTCGTGAAGCTGTAGCCTCTTTCTGTGAGGATCTTCATCAGGTAGTCGGTGAGATCTCTGCCAGCCAGATCCAAACGGAGGATGGCGTGTGGAAGGGCATAACCTTCGTAGATGGGAACGGTGTGGGAAACACCATCACCAGAGTCGAGGACGATACCTGTTGTACGACCAGAAGCGTACAGAGACAGGACAGCCTGGATGGCAACGTACATGGCTGGCGAGTTGAATGTCTCGAACATGATCTGTTAACAAAGGTCAATGATCAAATACAAACATTTTGATACACAACAGTTTATGGTGCAATTATTCAGGATTATTATATTGGTAGTGGTGCTGCACGGTGGTCGTAAGACATCACACTAAGCAATCTAACCAATTATGATCCTTCATATATATATATATATATATATATATATATATATATATATATATATATATATATATATATATATATATATATATATATATATATATATATATATATATATATATATATATATATATATATATATATATATATATATATATATATATATATATAATTATATATATATAATTATATATTATACGCTTATAGGCCTATAATGAAGTTCTTAAAGTCACACGCAAGGTTTCAAGTTTTTAAAAGAACATTTCAACGCCGCTGGTAATAAATTAGCATATAGGCTACAGAAGTCTATTGCAAGGTATCGGATTCATGCAGCTTAATTCCAGAATTTAAAGATCCCGTTGACTATATGATAAGTAATTCGTTTCTCATTCTCACGTAGATTACCTGTGTCATTTTTTCTCTGTTGGCTTTGGGGTTGAGCGGAGCTTCTGTGAGCAGAACTGGATGTTCTTCTGGAGCAACACGGAGTTCGTTGTAGAACGTGTGATGCCAGATCTTCTCCATGTCGTCCCAGTTGGTGACGATTCCGTGTTCGATTGGGTACTTGAGCGTAAGGATACCTCTCTTGCTCTGGGCTTCATCGCCGACGTAGCTGTCCTTTTGACCCATTCCCACCATTACTCCCTAAAATATTCGTTCAGAAACGGAATAATTAAGCTTCCAGTTACACCAGCAGTTTTCTAAGGTTTATCTGACTTGGCAGAAAGAAATTAAAATTAAAGTTTCAAGTTAAGTGATTAGGCTTGAAAATGCATCTCTTCGGCGTAATGACACTGACCAAAGTCTTACTCGATTATGCCACTAGAAATGGGATGAACACTGAATATTTAAGCATTGAAAATTAGTCACGTCTTAAACACTGGCGCTCAGTCACCTGCTTGACTGTACCGTATTGTTTAAACGGAATGGACTGGAAAACTGCAGAGTTCATTGTACCACACCAACGAAACAATTGGTAGGCCTAACACATAATTATATATTTCCGGCACGCTGCTTTTTAGTCTGCATTTGAATTCTTTCTAGAAATCTGTCAACAATTACCTGATGTCTTGGTCTTCCAACGATCGATGGAAAGACAGCTCTTGGGGCATCGTCTCCAGCGAATCCAGCTTTACACATTCCAGACCCATTGTCAATGACAAGGGCAGCAACGTCGTCTTCGGCCATGGTAAAAAAGGCTGTGTATTTCTGTAAACACAACAGAATAGCAATGACTATACGCTGGATACAGCAAGATATACTATGATATAGGCCTAGTGTAGGTGGTGTAAGGTGGGTCGAGTATGTGGGTAGGTAAGTAAAGCGTCAATATGCGAATGTATGTATGTATGTATATGTACTTGTGTACGTATGTATGCATGGGCGTATTTAGGGGTGGTTTTACGGGTTTAAACCCCCCCCCGAAATAAGTGCATTACTGTTTAATATTAAACACTAAATATGTAGAAAAATACGACCATTTCCAATTAAACCCCCCCCGGAAACTTACAACCCCATCCGAATTTTTTTCCTGGCTACGCCTCTGACAGCACATAAAAAGGCGGATTCGCGGGAACCAGCTTAATCACAGGCGCTTAGCCTGAACGAAATCGATAGGCAGATAGGTCTAAATCGGTTCCAGGTCAAGATCAAGAGTGTAAGGCAGGCGCTACATAGCGTCGGCCCTGATTAGTACTGGACGAGAAATACCACGCCACCTAATGTCCACACATCTCTCTTTTCTTTCTGGGTCAGTGGAATGAGAGAGTGTAGGCCTATCTCACAAAAACTTTGGCTCCGGTCGACTAAGTGTTGCTAAAGGAAACGAGGAACAGTATGATGTTCGGTATGATAAAACAAAAATAAATTCGACAATATAAAGGTGAAGATTGTATACCTAACTTCTGCCTTCAGACAAAAACATATATTATGCACAAAATTTCGATTGCTGCCTTACACTGCCTTCAGACGACTTACCTGTTAAAATGAATTCTCGTCCAACGAAACCCCAGGTGTGTTGCTCAGTGACTGTCGATGCCTACCGGTTGTTTATATAGGCAGAGTTGAGTTTTACGAACCGCATCCAAAGCCTTATAGGGACCGCTCTCCTTTCAGCTGTATCATGTCCATAAAAGGTAAGAGAAGAAGACGGCCCATCGAAATGCAAAGCAGGTGTGCAAACTTCCGGATGGCATTGAGTCTGCCTTCTGAATCATGGGGTGACGTTGAATACAATGATTCGCCATGGCTTCAGGTGATCGAATACTTGTCGTTGCCGTGAGCCTAATCACGTGCTTCACGCACCTGTAAATTGCAGCCCGTTCACCGTGAAGAGGCTACGTGGCCTATTTGTGTGTATTCAGCCATGTTTGGGCCTACTATTCTGCATGCCACTGCGTATGTATGCGTAGGGCAATCATTGTATGCAGCACCTTTGCTCTGCTCTTACCATGGTGGCCCAGCGGGTAATGCAAATTGCTTTTTCACCTCTGTGACCTGGTTTCAAATCCCTGGCCCTTCATATCAAATCGACATAGATAGTATTTAGCAGTGTGCCTTATCTGGGACGTCATTGTCTTCGAAATCAAACTCTGGTTAATATTCTGTGCAGATAGGTGTACTGGATAAGGATAACCAGGCCACCTGGTGTCCAAGCAGCACTCTTTTTCGAGGTCGGTGAGAGACGTACTCGAGCTGTATACGAGGTTGAGAGGTCGCTGATGTTGTGAGGTGAACTTCAGCCGAAAATTCTACGAGCCTAGCGAGCACGATTCTGTATAAAATTAACAAGTGTGATAGCTTGTCATATGTGTGCAGGTAGGTAGGCATTATAGTGGAGGAACGTGCCTGTGCATTTTTCTTCAGTCATTTCAAGTTGATGTAAAAGTTTCGTTTTCACTACCAGTTTGAAGGTAGTGGTCCGTAGATCAATATTCGTCCGAGGGGAAAGCATGCAGATAAAAAATGAATTGTGGGGGGCTCGAAAACCCCCTCTGGCCTATGGGAAATATGTGTATTTTTTCCAGTCATTTCAAATAGATGCAAAAGTTTCTTTTTCAGTACCAATTTGAAGGTAATGGTCTATAGACCAATATTGGTCCGAGGGGAAAGTATTCAGATATAAAAAGAAGCGTGGGGGCTCGAAAACCCCCTCCAGCCTATGCAAAACATGTGTATTTTGCTCCAGTCATTTCCAGTAGATGCATAAGTTTCGTTTTTTCAGTACCAATTTGAAGGTAATGGTCTCTAGATCAATATTTGTCCGAGGGGAATGCATTCAGATTAAAAAATGAAGCGTGAGGGGTTCGAAACCCCCTCCGTCCTTTGCGAAATATGTGGATTTTACTCCAGCCATTTCAAATAGATGCAAAAGTTTCTTTTTCAGTACCAATTTGAAGGCAGTGGTCTATGGATCAATACAGGTCCGAGGGGAAAGCATTCAGATATTCAGATAAAAAAAATAAAGCGTGGGGGTTCGAAATCCCCCGGCCTATGATAAATATGTAAACTGTTGTAACTTTTGATTGGATGGTCCAATCTGAACAAATGTGGTATGTATGCATTCCGAATCATGAGTTGCAAGTGGTATTAACATGCATATTGCACATAAAAGCGTGTATTGCATATAAAAGCGTGGGGGTTCTAAATCCCTTTTCCGGCCTTTGCGAAATATGCGTATTTTGCTCCAGTCATTTCCAGTAGTTTCTTTTTTTTCAGTACCAATTTGAAGGTAATGGTCTCTAAATCAATACTGGTCTGAGGGGAAAGCATTCAGATTAAAAAATGAAGCGTGGGGGTTCGAAACCCCCTCCGTCCTTTCCCAAATATGTGGATTTTACTCCAGTCATTTCAAATAGATGCAAAAGTTTCTTTTTTAGTACCAATTTGAAGGTAATGGTCTATAGATCAATACTGGTCCGAGGGGAAAGCATTCAGATAAAAAAAATTAATCGTGGGGGTTCGAAAGCCCCCGGCCGATGCGAAATATGTTAACTGTTGTAACTTTTGATTGGATGGTCCGATCTGAACATGTGTGGTATGTATGGATTCAGAATCAGGAGTTGCAAGTGATATTAACACATAGAAGCAATGATGGTGCCAGTGTTGGGGCATATCCACAAACCTAGAGAAAGTGTCATAAGAAAGTTGCTAATAAACCGGCAATAACAAATTGAACCTACATATAGTTAAGTATTGCATATTGTTCTTGTCCAGCTACTTCGCACATGTACACTTGCAAAGACATGTGCATTTCAATTTCGCCTTCATGCACTTGCAGAGAGAGCAGGTACTTGTGCAAGTGCACTTCACATCCAGGTGGAACACATCCCTGGCGAGGGGCAGCGAGGTCCATATGGGAAGCAGCTTGCCTTCCTCTTCCTTCCACCCATGATTAGAGGGGTTGTTTAAAGGCATCATGCATGGATCTATGAGCTGTTGTCCATATGCTCTCTTGGAATACACTTTTTTTGAGATGTTGATCCAAAGCATCGGTTGATCGGGGAATTCTCTCCACATCCCTAGTCTTCTGTGAGAACACCTTCATTCGGACGAGGTCAACGTCAATGTCATCTTTGGAGTCATTGGAGTATACAGCCTACAGACGAATCTCGCTGCCACTTCTTTTAGCCTTGGTGATGTTTGAAATGGAGTGTCGACGACAGTTGCAAATTCCTCTATGAGGAATGGCACTGCATGCATCAACTTGCAGCAGTAGGCTATCGCTTACCTTTGAACTTGAACGAAGACCTGATGTCTGATCCTGTAAACCCGTGAAAGAGGGGAATTGCTTTGCACGTTGTCGTTCCAATGTTTGAGGCGATAGTGTTCAGGGAGATCATTCTAGTAGTCTTTCCCGCGTTGAAGGAGATCCAGATTTCTGCAGCAGGATTCAGAGCCTTGATATGATGGAAATTACTCAACAGAATTATGACAACATCAGTATCTCCGGCATGAACCATCCCAAGTGACCATGTTGAAGTGCGTGTAAGAGATGTATAAGGACACGAGTGTCTGCTTCTTCATGGTTGCACTGATCCATTGGTGGACTGTTTCCTACATGATGGACTTCATCACCTGCAGTGATGTACACATCCTTTTAATAGCTGAAAGTTGATGCATGATGGACTTCATCACCTGCAGTGATGTACACATCCTTTTAATAGCTGAAAGTTGATGCATGAAGTGCCATCCCTCATGCATGAAGGAATTTGCAACTGTCGTCGATACTCCATTTCAAACATCACCAAGGCTAAAAGAAGTGGCAGCGAGATTCGTCTGTAGGCTGTATACTCCAATGACTCCAAAGATGACATTGACGTTGACCTCGTCCGAATGAAGGTGTTCTCACAGAAGACTAGGGACGTGGAGAGAATTCCCCAACAACCGATGCTTTGGATCAACATCTAAAAAGAAGTGTATTCCAAGCGAGCATATGGACAACAGCTGATAGGTCCATGATGCCTTCAAACAACCCCACTAATCATGGGTGGAAGGAAGAGGAAGGCAAGCTGCTTCCCATATGGACCTCGCTGCCCCTCGCCAGGGATGTATTCCACCTGGATGTGAAGTGCACTTGCACAAGTACCTGCTCTCTCTGCAAGTGCATGAAGGCAAAATTGAAATGCACATGTCTTTGCAAGTGTACATGTGCGAAGTAGCTGGACAAGAACAATATGCAATACTTAACTATATGTAGGTTCAATTTGTTATTGCCGGTTTATTAGCAACTTTCTTATGACACTTTCTCTAGTTTTGTGGATATGCCCCAACACTGGCACCATCACTGCTTCTATGTGTTAATATCACTTGCAACTCCTGATTCTGAATCCATACATACCACACATGTTCAGATCGGACCATCCAATCAAAAGTTACAACAGTTAACATATTTCGCATCGGCCGGGGGCTTTCGAACCCCCACGATTAATTTTTTTATCTGAATGCTTTCCCCTTGGACCAGTATTGATCTATAGACCATTACCTTCAAATTGGTACTGAAGCAGAAACTACTGGAAATGACTGGAGCAAAATACGAATATTTCGCAAAGGCCGGAAAAGGGATTTAGAACCCCCACGCTTTTATATGCAATACACGCTTTTATGTGCAATCTGCATGTTAATACCACTTGCAACTCATGATTCTGAATCCATACATACCACATTTGTTCAGATTGGACCATCCAATCAAAAGTTACAACAGTTTACATATTTATCATAGGCCGGGAAATTTCGAACCCCCACGCTTTATTTTTTTTATCTGAATGCTTTCCCCTCGGACCTGTATTGATCCATAGACCATTACCTTAAAATTGGTACAGAAAAATAAACCTTTGCATCTATTTGAAATGACTGGAGTAAAATCCACATATTTCGCAAAGGACGGAGGGGGTTTCGAACCCCCAAGCTTCATTTTTAATCTGAATGCATTTCCCCTCGGACAAATATTGATCTAGAGACCATTGCCTTCAAATTGGTACTGAAAAAACGAAACTTATGCATCTACTGGAAATGACTGGAGCAAAACACATGTTTTGCATAGGCTGGAGGGGGTTTCGAGCCCCCACTTCTTTTTTTATCTGAATACTTTCCCCTCGGACCAATATTGGTCTATAGACCATTACCTTCAAATTGGTACTGAAAAACTTTTGCATCTATTTGAAATGACTAAAAAATACACATATTTCCCATAGGCCAGAGGGGGTTTTCGAGCCCCCCATAATTCATTTTTTATCTGCATGCTTTCCCCTCGGACGAATATTGATCTACGGACCATTACCTTCAAACTGGTAGTGAAAACGAAACTTTTACATCAACTTGAAATGACTGAGTGTCTGGGCCCCCCACTATTATAGGCCTATACGTATGTAGGCCTATGTGGTCTTGCGTATGCAAGTATCTAGGCTTGTATAATGGGTTACGGTTCTAGAATTGTGCAACTATGTGTTAACGGAGATATCCTTTAAGCTTTCATGAAATGATGTCTTGATCCTGTGTAAATCAAAGAATCCTGAAACCATTGACTGGAGATTTATTGCATTAATTAAGCTGCGTTGATTCTGACGCCGAATAAAGGTATTTGGCATTTCCCGCTCAGAACATTCGTTTCTAGTCTAACAAAACATCCCGTACTGAGAAAATTTAGACCCTAATGCAACTAAAATGCTCATAAATGTGGTAGTTATTTAGTCAAAATATGTTGCTTTGCTTGTTGCAAACAGTTAGTGGGAGAATTTGCATTAAGCTTTGCTTTGCATGTAGCCTAGATAGTAAACACATCTTCTACTGGAATTCGTTAGCTTTATTTAACGCTAACAAGATTAATGGTTTAAGAAAATCCGATTTTAGCCCTATAATCATCATTAATGTCCGCTGAAAATGTAGCCGCCCAACTGTCACTAAAATACTTGATTGTCAAGGAAGTCGATTACAAGACAGTGCAATCTGTGTATTACAGAATAGAGATTAATGTAGATTACCCATTACGCCAATGCACGAAAGAAGTTCATTTAACTCCATTGTACAAGATTTTTTAGGGCTTAAATTAAGAGCGCTAATAGGCTTTGTAACAGTATGCAGTGGCGTAACAAGGGGTGCAGAGGGGGCAACGTCAGCTGTAGGCCTATTATAATGAATAACATGAGTTATTCAACTGCTTGTCGTAAGTGTGATCGTGCCCGAACATTTGTATGGCGCTTATTCAACGCTTATCAGAGGTGTTCCTGGTCTGACAATTATAGCAGAACACGATCGATTCGTCAGAGGGCCCGACCTGTAACACGGACACTGAAGGTTTCAACATCCACTTATATGTGGTCAATGCGTAGGCCTAGAGACCTTGAGCAAGTCCACATACAAGTGTTCAAAGCCATCGATGTTCCGTCGTATGGTCGTGTACGTGTACACTTTTAAACGCTGACAGGAAGGCGACGTCAGGTGCAGCCGCTATTTATTAGGCTATGTATTCAATTGCTGGCAAAATGGAGGCAAGTACATAATTATAATTATTTAAGTTAGTTACACGTGCTTAAGTTAATTACAGTAAAGTCACTATCACTGAGTTTTCAGTAGCAAAACTCATCCACCAGGTCCTACACAGTAGGTCTATATGACATTTACAATGTTATAAGTAGATTTTTTGCTTAACTTGCTCTTAGCTTATGACCGTTTCGTTTATTAAATTATGAGATTTTTATGCATAGGCCTACTACGCTGTTGTATGATTTATGTAAAAGATTGATATTGATAAGAAGGTGACAAGGCAAGTTTAACTGAAAGAGAACACACAAACTATTGACAAACTGTCTTATTTTAGCGACACTCGACTACTGCAACTCTGTACAAATAAGGCACCAGGCTGCAATGCTATGTCCTTGACTCCCGTACAGAGACCATAGCACAACTACTTTTCGTTGTCTGCCTTGCTTCCTGCAAGTGGGCAGTCTGGAACTTCCATGTACAATGCATGTGCAAATCATTTTGCCATTATATTTATCTTCCACAGTTACACACTGTAGCACTGCAGATCCTCTCTGCTGAAAAATGTGTTGCTCTTGATGCACGTCTTGTATCCTCAATTTGGAGCTCAATTCCTCCTGATGTTCACAACTCTCCTTCTAAGATTGGCTTAAGCTCTATCTGTTCCAGTATGTTTACGGCTCTTAATCTTTACAGAGCTTCAATGTGAACTTCTGAAATTTTCAAAGATCGCACTATGAAATAACGTTGTATTACATATGGTACACTCACTTGAGTACAGAAATATGAGTAACCTCTTCACCGCTTACACGTTTGATACACAGCTCTCATCAAGGGCGCATGTAACAAAGGCATGACACACGTGAGTAATAACAGGGCAAGAATTCGATCAACTGAGGTCATCTGGGTGCAGGGGCGGAGACTTAGGGGGACAGAGGGACGGTCTCCCCAAACTTGTACCAATTCGTGGTATGCTTATATCCCCCCCAATATTTCTGAAATATTTCATGAATATAATAATAATAGTTACGAGTGACAGCTGGTTCTTATCGGCACTCAAATAATAAAGCAATTTTGTTCAGATGACAGCTTAAAATGCTACCATTACAGTGTGGAAATTCAAAAATCCAAACCCTTCCCCAAACTCAACTCAAACTACATGTAAGCTATGAGTGACAGCTGGTTCCTATCAGCACTCAAATTATAGAGCAATTTTGTTCAGATGACAGCTTAAAATGCAACCATTACAGTGTGGAAATTCAAAAACTTTTTAGATGGGCAGGGGGCACATCCCCTAAAATAGCTTCAAACACGACTCAAACTACATGTAAGCTGAGTGACAGCTGGTTCCTATCAGCACTCAAATTATAGAGCAATTTTGTTCAGATGAGGCCTAAAATGCTACCATTACAGTGTGGAAATTAAAAATTTAGATGGGAGGGGGCACATCCCCTCCCCATCAATGTTGTAGCCCCCCCTAGCTGTCCCTATCTGCTCGGCGCCTCGCGCCTCGTCAAATCGTCCTTCGGCCGCTCCTTCACCGGTCCCCCCCAAACCCAAGACCAAGTCTCCGCCTATGTCTGGGTGAAGTGTAATTAGGCCTATGTTCGCGCATTGACTGCCAGACCGTACCAATTCGTGGTATTCCCACTAACTCGACGAGTTAGTGGGAAAAGATAATAACATACGGAAGTTTGCACACCTTGCATGTTTACGCACTGTTACGCACACCAGGGTCTAAAATAATGTGCAGGTGATATTGTAGAGCATGCAGTTGACTTGCGTGGAGTATGCAGTGTGTTGTTTGAATTTGAGAGATTAGTGTAAGTCAGCTACACATGTTTCCTTCTAATATGTTAAATTTTACTCATAAGTTCACGTGAGCCTATATACGTTTTACGTAGCAGTACAATACTAAAATAGCTTCAGTGCTTGGCAGCCCATTGTGAGACATGGTATTGTGTCGCAGTGAAAGTAAATATCTTATTCAATAGGCCTATGCTACTAAAGAATAAAATTCGATGGTTGCTTCAAATAGGGTACGTGTGGTGTTAACAATCAGTGTTGTAGGCCTAGTTAATTGCTGTTGTATTGGTCAAGCCTCAATTAGTCAAATTGACTTAGTGAGTGCAGTTCACTTGTCTGGGTGAGCAACCGACATTTCTGAGTATCTTAGGCACTGACGCATACCAACTGACCTTATAAGCATTTCGTTTTCGTAGATGCTTTTAGGCCTACTTATCTTGTATGACTAAGATTCAACTAAAAGTAGAACTGTCCGTATACGGCAATAGTTCAGGTTCACAGAATTTAACGTCTGAAAACGGCCTATATAGCATAACATAACATAACAAGGTTTATAGTGGCTCAGAAGACTTTCATCTATGTCAGAGCCAATCTGGCCTATATAAACAGAACTACTGTAGTAGACTATGCATAAGCAAGCAATCACTTGACTGAGCGACAAAACTGCTGAGCGCTTGGACGTGTATTCATTGTAACAGGTAGGTCGTCTGAAGCTCTGCTCTCGCAACACTGTAAGGCAGGAATTGAAAATTTGCGTTCACTAGCCTGTAATACTATTCATCTATGCTGAATTTGCCTATGCTGACAGACAGAATTAAGGTACCGTATACAACTATATATCCTTCACCTTTATGTTGTCGAATTTTCTTGCTTATCATTTGCTTTCCTGTAGTAATTTAGTCTCGTCTCGCTTGGCTGCGATTCTTTCACATTACATTATTTGTTGATCTCGCTCGATATTGTATTGGTTAGCGTTCTGGATTTTGAACCGAGAGGTCGGGGGTTCAAATCCCCGCCAGGGCAGAAATTTGTTTCGGGATTTTTGGTCCACCTGCGCCCCCTATAGCCAACTCAGCTATAATGAGTACACTGACCGTACACTGTCGATGTTAAGATGAGACGGCAAGGGAGAGGGCTGTTCAACATCCCCCATACGCCGAGGCTAAGAAAATGAAGTTGCTAACACTTCATACCCATGGCTGCCCCAGGGCTCGATGGCATAATGATTGGTCGTAGTTGTTATAACAAAATGTTGTAGGCCTACTCGTATATCCACTTCTGCTACTCGCTGGGTCAATGCTTGTCCTATGACCTCACTGATGAATCTTTACAGTTTAGGAGCCGTCCATAAATGACGTAACGTCCAGAAGGGAGGGTCAGACTTGTGTGACGTAGTGTGATTATGCAGCAGTGAATTGCTTAGTGATAATGCCTAAGCTGTGACGAGGGTGGGGCCAATTTTGTGCCTAACTAGCGTGGAGTCATTTATGGACGGCCCCTTATATCTACTGTAGCTACAATGCAGTTACATTTTAATGGCTTTAAAGTGTCGCCAAAATTAGCTATCTTATACAAAATTACTCACTAATTATGATAGTAAACAGGGCAGTTGATAATTGAGCAATCAATACATAATTACATCATTGCCAACCCAACCTAATTGCATTGCCTTGCCATATGGTATTTTGCATATATCTTACTTTACGCTGTATTAGTAGGTCAATCAGTGTTTGCCTACTGATGAAGCCTTCGTTCATAATTAGCTTAAACGTAGCCTAGTCTCTCTTTTGTGATGTAACCTACCTGAATGTCGCCAAGGTACTGCCTCAAGTATTCATACATAAAAACATGCTTACAGCCTTACATACATGGATACTTCGTTCAAAGGCCCTACATCATACATAAATACTTTGCATACATACCTTTAATATCGGACCGACTGTACGCTACCTCGTATCCAGCTAGTTTTCGTTGTTAATAAGTGAATTCATATGGCTTTTGCTATTCGATTGTATTTAGGAGAACAGAAGGTACACAACTGTTGTCGCTATGGACGAGGATAACGACGTTGCCCTCGTTATTGACAACGGATCTGCAACGTGCAAGGCCGGATTCGCTGGAGACGATGCCCCAAGAGCCGTCTTTCCTTCGATCGTTGGAAGACTAAGGCGTCTGCAGGTACATGCGGGTAAAAAATTATTGGAAAGTAGTAAAGATGCATGAATATCGCTCCCAGACAGGCTTTAGGCTGTTTTTTCTTCGATCTTTCTTGGGCAACCTATTTTCAAACGACACATTAAAAAACCTGGGAATATTTTTACTCCACATGTAGTAATTGCGATAGAGAAGTGATTTTTCTGTCAAAATAGTTTTTCAAAATAGTTATTTTGGGGGTCGAACAAGTTAGAGATGCTGTTTCTAACATTGTGGGAGATTTGGACGACCTTCATTTTCAAGGTCGTTTGGTCTTTATTGTCAAATATCAATACCTCGTTATCTGTAAAGAAAACCCGAGAAGGTCTCAGTCCAAGATAGGTACGTCTAAGTCGTAGAAAAACAACAGAGCTATAATCAACATAGTAATGACCATCGTTTGACTTTGGAGTTCAATATTATCTGTTATGACTACCATTTGGTTTGGCAGAAACTACGAGTTAAGGACTGGTGTTCTCGGTGTCTATTTTAATTTTTTATGTCGCGCAATCCAAAAACGACACACTCAACGTTCCTACGACCATCGCACGATTTTGTAACTCAAGTTCACTTGATCTGCTATGATTGATCTTTTGTCTATCAAGAACTGCAAGAAATAGACTTTCTGACTTTTCTGTTTCGGAGGGGAATGGGATGCATCACTTTTGTGAAAAACTAGATATGCAATAATATGTTCTGATTCACAGAAAAACATCTAAAGGCTAAAGCAAACTTTCAACGATAATCGAATCACCTTGAATGTCAAAGACTCTTTTAGACCAACTGACCTGTTACTTGACATCATTCATCCTGGAATGTAATTATCACAGAGTAGTGGCAGGCATGTTGTTTCCGGATTCCTTATAGTCGGAAAACCAAGGCATCAAAATCACCTGTCTAAAACTTAATACTATGAAGATATCGATGGTCACTTGGATGTGTCAATAAGTGACGACATGTCACCTAATACGCAAATAAAATTACCGCAGTGTTAAACATAGGCTTTTCCAATTCCTTGTAGCCGAAAAGTATAGTCTGAATACAGAGATCACCTTTCGAGAACTTATGGCTATAGATATATAAATGGTCACTTCAAACGTTAAGGTGACGTGATGTCACATTAACGTTTGAAGTGATCATTTAAATATTTCCATAGCCATAAGTTCTCGAAAAGTGATCTCTGTATCCAGACAAGGCTTTTCGGCTGAGTCACGTAGTCCGCCAAAATTAAGCTTACTTGTCAGATGGTTCAAAAAATTTATTGTCCAAATTCCTCACTTCCACAAACCATAAGTTCACATCAATAATCATCCTTATAAGAAACCTTTGATCCAATTAATGCACTGTCAACTGTCACGTCAAGTTTTGACGTTACGTTACACAAGAGAAACCTTATAAAATAGAAATCGTTTAGTAGGTAAATATCCATGAAAAGTCGCCATGTTAAATCTCTCTTCCGGTTTAAAAGTTATGCGTGCAAAACAGCTCTGAGTTGGGACCAGATTTCCTCCCAGTTTGAGGCGTGAAGGTTATTGCCCTACAGTCATCTCCACTGTGGCTACTGTATTCCTCTGCTCATATAAAGATCGTGGAGAGTCAAAAGGTTGTCTGAGCTACACTGTTACGACTTCATGGCATAAATATTCAGAGTCTAAATAATCAACGCTTATCTAATTCCTTTGAGGTATAATCGAGTATAACTTTAGTCAATTTCATTACGTTAAAAAATCTATTGGCTTTAAAATTTGAAATTTTAATGCAGTCAAGTAACCTACCAAAATATACGTACAATTACCAGGGGTGTGCGTGGGGAATGGGTGCAAAGCACAGCTATGTCGGCGAAGAAGCCCAGAGCAAGAGAAATATGCTGACACTCAGGTACCCAATCGAACACGGAATTGTCACCAACTGGGATGATATGGAGGAGATCTGGCGTCATGCGTTCTACAACGGACTCCGTGCTGATCCAACAGAACATCCCGTTCTGCTGACAGAAGCTCCGACCAACCCAAAATCCAACAGGGAAAAAATGACACAGGTAGGCTACGTGGAAATGACGAACGAAATACTCATCACCGGGCAACGATTTTATTGATTTTAAAATTAAATTTTGGTTGAACAAATTTGAAAACCTTCATAGTCCCATCTATATAAATATAAGTAGCTGCTTGCAAATATCGCTTAAACACTTGCGCTTGACTTAAGAACTTCGCAATATAATCCAGTGCACATGCATCAAGGTGTCCTTGTAGCTATTTCAGTGTAACATCAAAATATCTTTTTTTTCTTAGCGGATTTTGGCAGAAAATTATTCCAATGGTCCTAACTGAGAATTGAATCTAATATTCTGATTTGTTCACAACCAATACCCGTAATTATCATCTTCAATAATTGCACAATAATGTTTCATTGTTCGTGGGTTGCTTTTACAGATCATGTTCGAAACTTTCAGCACGCCTGCCATGTATCTTGCCAACCAGGCTGTCCTGTCTCTGTACGCTTCTGGTCGTACAACTGGTATCGTTATTGACTCTGGTGATGGTGTTACCCACGCTGTCCCCATCTACGAAGGTCATGCCATGCCACACGCCATCACGAAAGTAGATTTGTCAGGCAGAGATCTCACCGACTACCTGATGAAGATCCTCACAGAAAGAGGCTACAGCTTCACGACGACAGCCGAGAGGGAAATCGTTCGTGATATCAAGGAGAAGCTGTGCTACGTGGCCTTGGACTTCGAACAGGAGATGAACACAGCTGCTGCATCCTCATCTCTCGAGAAGAGCTACGAACTTCCCGATGGTCAGGTGATCACAATCGGCAATGAAAGATTCCGATGCCCAGAGGCTCTGTTCCAGCCATGGTTGTCGGGAATAGAAATGGGTGGAATCCACGAAACAACTTACAACAGCATCATGAAGTGTGATGTCGATATTCGTAAGGATCTGTTCGCCAACACCGTTCTGTCGGGTGGTTCAATGACGTTCCCAGGAATTGCTGATCGTATGCAGAAAGAAATAACGGCCCTGGCTCCAGCCGCGATGAAGATCAAAATTATTGCACCTCCCGAGCCCAAATTCTCTGCCTGTATTGGAGGTTCGATTTTTACCTCTCTATCTACTTTCCAGCAGATGTTGATCAGCAAGCAAGAGTACGACGAATCTGGTCCATCTATCGTTCATAGAAAGTGTTTATAGACATGTTAATGATCTGTAATATTTATTTTCCCGTTTCAAAATTTATCGTTTCAATATCTCTTTGCGAACAATTGCTAGTTTTAGCTGAATGGCATTTTCTCAGTTGATGACAACTCAGAGAAGTTCTGAGGCCGTATGCATCCGAGTTTATGTACATTTCTCTGTAGTCCGCAATAAATTTAGGTTCCATGTTTATTTGTGGGATTCAGTCGCATAAAATTAGATGACCACAGTCGCCACATCCCTTGTGTACTAATTTCGTATAGGTGAGGTGAATAGAGAATACTGCAGATGACGGCGACCCTCTGGCACTGCCTATATTTGAATAGTTGTTTTGGGATTGGGCTGAGTAGAATATTACATCACATCAAGTAATATTGAATGTCATAACAACCAGTCATGTTTTGTAGAAGAGTTTGCAATTTTATTATCAAAAATCCAGGCAATCTAAGTTCACAGCACAAATAAATCCCGTCTACCTAGGCCTATGACTATTCATTCATTCATTCCGGATATTTATATAGCGCCTCTTCAAGAAACTTACTCAGAGGCGCTCCCAGCCCAGTCACGGCCAAACAGAAAGGACTTTAACAGTTGGTAGAAAGCAGGCAAATCATTCCGGGGCAGTAAGCGTAACGTAAGCGACAGCCCATTCCAAGTGGAGGGGCCGACAACCGAAAAGGCTCGACGCTGTCTGACCGAGGAGCGGGCCCGAGGGACCAATAGCTCCCCCTTAGTCGAAGAGCGCAGAGCTCGACGAGAGGCTAAGTCGGAAACTATGAGTGGCGTTGATTAAACTGTATAGATCTTATTATCTTATTTGAACCTTCATTTGATAAAGTGTTTCTCGTCCGTGAACAGCGAAGGGAAAGTTCGTAGATCTATACTGGTTGCAGTTCTAGGACTTTCTTGAATTCTAATTCTATAGCGGATGGTTCTAATTATTTTCTTCTTTCGACGTGAAGTTATCAAGTGTATAGAGAATAGAATGGTCAATCTCACCTATGGACCAGAATAAGGTTAATCCGTATCGCCCACATCAATCAATCAATCAATCAAGTTGTTTTATTGCAACCAAAACAAAACATTACAATTATGCCAGAGAATGTACATTAACAAAAATGCATTGGCGACAAAGGGAGGCCCAAAAGGGATGGAGATCCCGCTAAGGAGGGTCACCCAGATAGCAAATTACAAACAAAAAATTCCAAGTTAGCCAAAAAACAGAAACTGAACCAGAAGGTGACTAGAGACAACAAGAGTTGAATTATCCAGAAACAAGTGATAACACGATCTTATCTATAAACTTAACTAAATCCTTAAATAAACGCGGTAATATGCACTTTAGTGATGGTATAGCCGTTTAAATTGAGGAAAGAAGAAATGCACGTAACCTTTTTTTGAAAACCTGCAGAGTATTAGAGGAACGGATATCTATTGGCAATGCATTCCACACTGCAGTGCCGTAAGATTTAATAGTAAACCGTCGAGTGTTTGAATGAGCTTTGACAGGACGATATGCTGCTAAATTCCTAGTGAAGTGCGTGTGAATGTCGGAGGCATGTGGGAGGAAATCCTTAAATGCAGGTTGGAGGAGGCCATGCTCAAGGCGAAAAAGAATTCACCAATTTGAAGATCTTTTATCTGGTGTCTTTTCAAGAGTTTGAGCTCGCTAAAGGATGGGCCAGTGTGCTCCCATTTTCGAATACCCGCAATTATACGAACAGCCCTCTTCTGTAACAGAACTAGTTTATGCAGCCTTGATTCATAAGTCGATGCCCAAATCAAGTTGCAGTAAATGAGGTAGGGGTAGATGAGGGTATAGTATAAGTTCATTCTAATTTCCTTTGGTAGTTTATATGCGATACGGGTTAGAATACCTATACATTCTTTGCGATTTTGACTGCAATTTGATTAATATGCACCTTCCAGGTCATGTGCTGATCTATGTGTACACCTAAAAACTTCGTTGACTCAACTTGAGTGATAGGAGTACCATTAATAAACAAAGATAAATCACCGCTGGGGTTAATTTTCCTGTGGGATTTAAATAAAATAAAGTTAGTTTTATCTAAATTAAGCGTGAGTTTATTTGCTTGGAACCAAGCAGCTATACTAGAAAGCTCAAGATTAACAGTTTGAATCAGCGTCTGCCAGGAACCATTGGAATAAAAAACGTTGGTAACGTCAGCAAATAATATGAAAAACAAAGTTGGGGAGACACTGGCCAAGTCGTTAATATAGAGCAGGAATAGGAGTGGCCCAAGATTGGAGCCTTGCGGAACTCCATATCTGATCAATCCCAGCTCGGAGAGGGTACCATTACAGAGGACTCTCTGTGCACGGTTCTCAAAGTAGCTGGCGAACCATTTAAGCTGTGTCCCCCTAATCCCATAGTTTTCTAGTTTTTTAGCAGGATATTATGATTGACCGTATCAAACGCTTTAGCGACTGGCGGATCGAAAAACACCCCTACTGAGTATTCATAATTTTCGATGGCGTTAGAAATCATGTCCTGCATATTCAGCAAGGCCATGTAGGGGAGTGACCTGGTTGGAATCCATGCTGAGATTGGTAGATAATATTCGAGTTGGTATATATGATCGAAGGTCTAGTACAATCGATCTAAGCACTTCGCAGAATAATTCAAATATTAATGGATAGCGATGCGCAATCGTTCCACAACAGCGGTAACTTGTAAGCTTAACAGATTCGATCTCCTCAACGGTTTTCAGTCGTCGCCGACTTTCCTCTTTAGTTCTCGCAAAATCCGGTAAACGATGCTATAATATTATGACTTGTCAACAAAGTACATAGTCTTCTGAAGCATAAAAATCCATCGCTTTGTCATCCGAAACAAACGTTGAGCACTTCGAACCTCACGTTGGAACACTACCAACCGATCGAAAGCCTTACTCGATATTTCAAGTCTGCCCTTCAAGCGCGCCTACTAGTCCCCATACAGAAGCGACTGACTGGAGAGTTAGCGACTGACTTAGCGACAGGGCCGACTGTGTCACTTGCTTATCGACTGACTAGGCTTATCGGCTGACTAAACGATTTAATATCGACTTCTCAGGTCAGGTACGTCTATTAGTTGCGTAACACTAAAATGCATTTTACTCCGTATGCTGTAGAGTCTGTGGCCTACTGACCGTGCCGTCATTTTCCGTGGGCATTAGATGGGACCCATAATTATTATGGCATATGGGCTCTAACTGGTTCTATACGGATCCATCATGGCATAATGGGAACATAGGCCTATGGGCTCCGATTCATGTGGGTATGCTGACACAGAACAGTCTGGACAGACCGATGACTGTGAAATGTCAATGTGAATTTATTAAAGGTGACAATCCACCAAGCTAGGACATAATCCCCCCCATGGCAGGCTCTCATATAATCGTATAATATTTTAAAAGTTTATTTTACTAGTCTGTCTAAAATTGTTACCAGCAGCAGCAAAATGTTGAAAAGAATTGTTGGCCTAAATGGAATTTTGATTGTTTGATTGAACTATTTCTAACTTATATAAAAAATTTCAGTAAATAGAACTGAACGATTTTAGCACGTCTTAACTTTAAACCTAAATGACACTAACAAGTCTTCATTTTTAACTGAATAACTGATTGACACTAACAAGTCTTAACAATCGAAATGAATGACACTAACAAGTCTTTAGTTTAGGCCTACACCTGAATGACATAGGGAACAAAAACAGGTCAATTAAAGTTTATGAATGGCATGCAGAAATAGGCTAATTGCATAGAGGGGGATTTTGTCCGGGGGAATTTTGTCCGGGGGATTATGTCCAGAAGGGATAATGTCCTACACTCCCCAGTCACGGGTGCACACACCGCTAGGGTGTGCGACATGTCATTTCAGGGTTGCGACAAAGAGGGAAAGTATGAATTATAAGAATGCATTGATAATATATTCAATTTGTTTTAGCAGCATAGGATAAGTAAACATTATTATGTATGGGTAAGACCATAAGAAAAGAACATTGTAGGCCTGTTAGGCTAGCCTAAGGTTTGTAAGCACAAGTTTCAGGTAGTAGGCCAACAATTTCGTATATATAAGTCTTCAAATGCGATAATAATTTTGTAGGGGGTGCGAACATTGGTCAAACATTTCCCAGGGGTGCGGAGCATAAAAATTGGGAACCTGCTCTAGGTCAAATAAGGAACCAGGCAGCAAGGCTATGTCCTTGACTCCCGTACAGAGACGACGGCACACTTACTTTTCGTTCGCTGCATTGCTTCCTGTAAATAAGCAGTCTGGAACTTCCCATGTACAATGCATGTGCAAATCATTAACCATTATATTTATCTTGCATAGTTACACACTGTAGGCTAGCACTGCAGATCCTCTCTCCTATGAGCATCTGCTTAAAAATATGTAGTTCTTGATACACGACTTGGTTCCTCAATTTTGAGCTCCCTTCCTGCTGATGTTCACAACTCTCCTACTGATACTGGCTTAAGCTCTATCTGTTCCAGTATGTTTGCGGCTCTTAATTTTTTGAAGAGCTTCAATGTGGACTTCTGAACTTTTCAAAGATCGCACTATGAAATAACGTTGTATTACATATGGTACACTCACTTGAGTACACAAAAATAAGTAACCTCTTCACCGCTTACACGTTTGATACACAGCTCTCATGAACGGGTCGCATGTAACAAAGGTATGACACACAAGGGCAAGAATTCGATCAACTGAGGGGGAATACCAGACCATCTTGGTGAAGTGCAATTAGGCCTATGTTCGCGTAGTGACTGCCAGACCGATTCATGGTATTCATAGTCACTCGACGAGTTACTAGGAAAAGATAATAACATAGGGAAGTTTGCACACCTTGCATGTTTACGCACACCAGGGTCTAAAATAGTTTTTCTTAATCAAAATGTGCAAGTGTCGAGCATGCAGTTGACTTGTCTGGAGTGTGCAGTGTGTAGTTTGAATTTGAGAGATTAGTGTAAGACAGCTACACATGTTTCCTTCTAATATCTTATATGTTCACGTGAGCCTGTATACTTTATAGGCAGCAGTAGGGGCCTACAATACTAAAATAGTTTCATTGCTTGGCAGCCCGATGTGAGACATGATATTATGTCGCAGTGAAAGTTATTAATATCTTATTCAATAGGCCTATGCTACTAAAGAATTAAAATCGATGGTTGCTTCAAATGCGGTAGGCCTACGTTTGGTGTTAACAATGGTCTACGTTCAAAACCGCGATCACAAAACCGCGATCGTCAAAACCGCGATCACAAAATAGCGATGCACAAAACAGCGACTGCATAAAATAGCGATCATCAAAACAGCGATTAAATTCGAAGTTTGACTAATCGACCTATATTGGACTACTTTCGTGGAATTGGACATAATTTAAGTCTTCAAATTTTACATTACACATTTGTTATAATATTATTTATACTTCGTGATACATTTAAAGCTTTCTATAATAAATCGGTGAAATCGCTGTTTTGATGATCGCTATTTTATGCAGTCGCTGGTTTGTGCATCGCTATTTTGTGATCGCGGTTTTGACGATCGCTGTTTTGTGATCGCGGTTTTGAACGTAAACCTTAACAATCAGTGTTGTAGGCCTAGTTAATTGCTGTTGCATTGGTCAAGCATCAATTAGTCAAAGTGACTTAGATAGTGCAGTTAATTTGTCTAGGTGAGCCGCCGACATTTCTGAGTATCCTAGGCACTGACGCATACCAACTGACCTTATAAGCATCTCGTTATCGTTGACGTGTTTAGACCTACTTATCTTGTATGAGTAAGATTCAACTAACGGACTGTTAGACCGTTACCTCCAGCTACCCCCAGCAACGGTGGCGGTTCACAGAATTCAACGCCTACAAACGGCCTATATAAACAGAACCAGTATCATGCATCAGCAATCACTTGACTGAGCGACACAACAGTTGCTGAATGGTTGGACGTGTATTCATTGTAACAGGTAGGTCGTCTGAAGCTCTGCTCTCGCAACACTGTATAAGGCATGAATTGAAAATTTGCGTTCATTAGCCTGTAATAGTAATACTATTCGTCTTTTTTGAATGTGCCTATGTTGACAGACAGAATTATGGTAGGCCTATATGCCCTATATACCTACAGCAGGAATCGGCAACTTCTTTTAACAGAGGACCGCCCTAAGATTTTAAAGACAGCTCAGGCCGTATGCCAATCGCGGGCTAATTTTTGCAGATTCATTTGCCCCAGAAAATGAGACAATATTAATTTTATTCAAACTAAGTATTGCAGAATAACCGTAAATACTTAGCATAGGCTACATAACTTATCGGACCGACTGTACACTACCTCGTATCCAGCTAGTTTTCGTTGTAAACAAGTAAACTCATGGCTTTTGCTATTCGACTGTATTTAGGAGAACAGAAAATACACAACAGGTTGTCACCATGGCCGAGGATAACGTTGTTGCCCTTGTTATTGACAACGGAACTGGAATGTGCAAAGCCGGATTCGCTGGAGACGATGCTCCAAGAACAGTCTTTCCATCGATCGTTGGAAGACCAAGGCATCAGGTAGGCATACATGCGGTTAAAACATTCTTGGAAAGTACTATAAAGATGCATGAATGTCGCTCCCCGACAGGCTTATATATATATATATATATATATATATATATATATATATATATATATATATATATATATATGTTATATACCTGCCAGTTAATTCTTCCACCTTTGTTCCGCTATATTCCAACGACATATTTAACAACCTGGTAAATTTATTTTACTCTACAGTATCTCAGGCACTAACTGTTATAGAGAAGTGATTTTCTGTCAAAACAGGTTTTTTGGGTCAAAACAGTTAAAGAAGCTGTTTTTAACATTGTAGGAGATTTGGACGAACCAAAGGTTTTTGGTCTTTATTGTCAAATATTAATAACTCGTTATCTCTGTGGAAAACCGGGGATATAGATGGTCACTTGTAATGTCACGAAAAGTGACGCCATATCACGTAATACTTAAATAAAATACCGCACTGTGTTAAACATTGAGTATTCCAATACTTTGAAGCCAAAAAGCCTGTTCTGGACACCGAGATCACCTATCGAGAACTTATGGCTATGGAGATATTTAAATGATCACTTCAAACGTTAAGGTGACATCACGTCACGTAGTCCGCAAAAATTAATTGCCAGATGGTGTAAGACATCTATTGTGCAAATTCTTCGCTTCCGTAAACCATAAGTTCACAACAATAATCAAATTAATCATCCTTCTAAGAATCCTCTGATCCAATGCATTGTCAAATGTCACGTCAAGTTTTGACGTTACGTTACACGGCGTCACACAAGAGAAACCTGATAAAATAGAAATCGTTTAGTAGGTAAATATCCTTGAAAAGTCGCCATGTTAAATCACTCTTTTGGTTTTAAAGGTATGCGTGAAAAACAGCTCTGAGTTGGGGCAAGATTTCCTCTCAGTTTGAGGCATGAAGGTTATTTATTGCCCTACAGTGATACTGCCCTACTGTGGCTACTGTATCCTAGATTTTTCTGCTCATATGCATGTTAGATCGTGGAGAGTCAAAAAGTTGTCTGAGCTTCAGCGTTACGACTTCGTGACATAAATATTCAGTGCCTAAATATTCCTTTGAGGTACAAATGTATAATCAAGCATCAATTTAGTCAGATCGTTACATTAAAGAAATCTATTGGCTTTAAAATTTGAAATTTTAATGCAGTCAAGTAACGTATCACTCGCAAAATATAGTCTACGTACAATTACCAGATGGGTGCGTGCGGATTGGGTCTAAAGGACAGCTATATCGGCGAAGAAGCCCAGAGCAAGAGAGATATCCTTACACTCAAGTACCCAATCGAACACGGAATCGTCACCAACTGGGATGACATGGAGAAGATCTGGCATCACACGTTCTACAACGAACTCCGTGTTGCTCCAGAAGAACATCCCGTTCTGCTCACAGAAGCTCCGCGTAATTACAAAGCCAGCAGGGAAAAAATGACACAGGTAGGCTACATGGAAATGACGAACGAAATATTTATCACCGGGCAACGATTTTATTGATTTTAAAATTTTGTTGAACAAATTTCAAAACCTGAATAGACCCATCAACATAATTACAAGTAGCTGCTTGCAAATTTCGCTTAAACACTTGCGCTTGACTTAAGAACTTCATAATATAATTCTGTGCAGGTGTAGGCCTACTTGTAGCTATTTTCAGTGTAACATCTAAATATCTGTGTTTTTTCTTAACGATTTTGGCAGAAAATTAGTCAAGTGGTCCTAACCGAGAATTAATTCTAACATTCACTACCAATATGATCTTCAATAATAATTGCACAATAAACTCATTAAACTGTGATATAGCACGATGTTTCATTGTTCATGTGTTGCTTTTACAGATCATGTTCGAGACGTTCAACTCGCCAGCCATGTACGTAGCCATCCAGGCTGTCCTGTCTCTGTACGCTTCGGGTCGTACAACAGGTATCGTCCTCGACTCTGGTGATGGTATTACCCACGCTGTCCCCATCTACGAAGGTCATGCCATGCCACATGCCATCCGGAATCTAGATCTGTCAGGCAGAGATCTCACCGAATACCTGATGAAGAGCCTCACAGAAAGAGGTTACAGCTTCACGACAACAGCCGAGAGGGAAATCGTTCGTGATATCAAGGAGAAGCTGTGCTACGTGGCCTTGGACTTCGAACAGGAGATGAACACAGCTGCTGCATCCTCATCTCTGGAGAAGAGCTACGAACTTCCCGATGGTCAGGTGATCACAATCGGTAATGAAAGATTCCGATGCCCAGAGGCTCTGTTCCAGCCATGGTTGTCGGGAATAGAAATGGGTGGAATCCACGACACAACTTACAACAGCATCATGAAGTGTGATGTCGATATTCGTAAACACCTTTTCGCCAACACCGTCCTGTCGGGTGGTTCAATGACGTTCCCAGGAATTGCTGATCGTATGCAGAAAGAAATCACGGCTCTGGCCCCGGCTTCGTTGAAGATCAAAATCATTGCACCTCCAGAGTCCAAATTCTCTGCCTGGATTGGAGGTTCGATTTTTGCCTCTCTATCTACTTTCCAGCAGATGTGGATCAGCAAGCAAGAATACGACGAATACGGTCCATCTATGGTTCATAAAAAGTGTTTCTAGACATCTTAATGATCTGTAATATTTATTTTCCCGTTTCAAAATTTATCGTTTTCATATCTCTTTGCGAACAATTGCTAGTTTTAGCTGAATGGCATTTTCTCCGTTGATGACAACTCGGCATCCGAAGTTATCTACATTTCTCTGTAGTCTGCAATAAATTTAGGTTCCATGTTTATGTGTTGGATTCAGTCGCATAAAATTAGATGACCACAGTCCCTTGGGTACTAATTTCGTATAGGTGAGGTGAATAGAGAATACTGCAGATGACGGCGACCTTCTGACACTACCTATATTTGATAGTTGTTTTGTAATTGGGCTGAGTAGAATATTACATCGCATCAAGTAATATTGAATGTCATAACAACCAGCCATGTTTTATAGAAAAGTTTGCAATTATATTTTCAAGCATCCAGACAATCTAACTTCACAGCACAAATAAATCTCGGGTAAACCCGTAGTTTAGGTTGGTAAATTATTTTATATCGTCAAATTAAAATGGAAGCTGGATTGATGAAAAAATGGTTTCCCTAAATGAAAGTGGGATTGATGAAACCATTTATGTATTTAAATAGAAGTTGGATTGGTGGAAATAATATTTACCGCAAATAGAGGCTGGATTGATGAAACTCAGTTTTTGACGCAATAGAAGCTGGATTGAAGAAAATAATTGTTTCCCTAAGTAGAAGCTGGACCCGTGAGACTAGTTCTTTGCGTAAATAAAAGTTCAATTGATGAAAAATACTTTTTTGGTTAAATAGAAGTTGGGTAATTTTTTCATAAAATAGAAGCTGGATTGATTAAAAAGATTCCTCATGAAATGGAAGCGGGATTGATGATAGTTATCATGGACATATATGTAGACTGTTTACTTACCAATGTGAAGTACTGCATTGAAGACATTCAAATAATTTACCAACCTAAACTAGGGTGAATGGGGATAAACCTGGCCACTTAAGGCTTCAGAGTAATATTTTCCAGAATTTACAGCACATAAGAACTATGAAACTGTACAGTCAAACAGACAAATATATGGGCATTTTAAATATGCAGTTTGACCTGGCCACTGCATTCCAAACCTAGTCAACTGCTGCACAAAGTGATATCACCATACTGTTGACGAAAATAGGTATTTTCTGGTAAACCTGGCCACACTTCAGATAAAGCTGGCCGTGGCCAACTATAGCTGAAACGCTGCCATTACACAGACAATATACTACACAATAAAACTGATTTATTTTGTAAAACACTTTAATTAAGTGAGGTATCTATTGAAAGTTACTGTAAGCAATTCCGAAACAGCTTTCAGTGGTTTATTCAAATGTCAACAGCGGACCATTCCAAATTCAACCGTCCTGAGAAATTAAAAAATGTTCTATACGGTGACAGCGTAATAGAACATCAGGCGCGCCAGGACTAAAAAACTTCCTTATTAGTTACACAAAAGTTGATTTTCCATTAGAACCTGGGCCCAGACATGTGAATGCAATTCAAAAACAGTTGCGACACAAATATTCTGCCAGATGCAGTCTCTGCTTTTTTCTGACAGTTCACTAATTAATGAATCATGATCATCACTGGTTAGACCATAACTTGGCATTTTCTTTCGCTTTCTTGTAGATCTATTCCTTTTTTAAATAGTAGGCCTAATATAGGTCATAAATGAATTCTGATTAATCTGATCGGCAAGAGTAGGCTGAAGATCACGGGTGCTGTCCAAAGCAGGCTGCCTAGCACTGGCGTTGGCAGGAACTTGGTTCAGGTTCTGACCTGTGGACGTAGGCTAACTAGCAATGGCGATATCAGTGTCAGGAACCTGGTTTATGTTCCGAAACGTGGACGTAGCCATCTGAAACACAACATTAGGCCTATGTTATAATTAATAAAGACCACACAGTAAGTTTGGGTATATATAGGCCTACGCATCCACATACTCTAAGATAGATAGCAATTGAGCCACTAAAGGAGTTTTTTTATTACCGGTATATGACCTTTTATTACGTGATTACCAGGCACACAAGCTTCATCAAGCCTGCTAATAACATAGGCCAGCTTTATCTGACAACCCTATGCCAGGTCAATAGGTCGATAAAATTCTACAGTTTGGGCCCAGTTATTCTAGTAGTAAATTGCCTAACATTAGTTTTACAGATAGCAGAGCGAAGATTAAACCGAGATCTAGTGTTATAACCGTGGACAGAAGCATTAGACGAGAAATAATCTTTAAATATTCTGGGTAAGGTTTGGCTCTGATGTCTGATTAGGATTAAGTAAAGGAGGCCTAAGTAAGCGTGCATCATAGGCAGTTGCAATACTAAAGCAGTGAACTAGATATAGGCCTATGTTTATATATATATATATATATATATATATATATATATATATATATTAGGGTGGTTCTTAAAAATAAAAGTGTGAAACTAATGTTCGCCAAGGTTCCATTTGGTTCCATTCCATCCAGAAACATCACACAAAAAGTTGTATGAAAAAATTTTAATATTTAGGACTGCCACAACACCATCAAAGTTTCACCCTTTATCAAATATAGGAGCACTCGAACAGTAAGCATAATAGTTGTAATCAAAAATGAAAAGTGAACACTTAAACCAGGAATAAATTCAACTGCCTGTAGTAGGTCCAGATTACAGCACAATTACATTTATTGCATGCCTGGTTACTAGTGATTACACTGATTTAGTGATTAAAATTATTTATTAGAGTTATTACTATTATTGAGGAAATGGTAAAAAGTTAATAACTTCTACAAATATGGGCATATTCTGAAAATTAACACATCATTTTATTCAGTTTTAAGAGCTCTTTCTAGCGGTATATTGAGTGGCAGTTAATTAGTTTTCAATTAGAATATTTTACAAGAAAACCTACAATTTTCTCGAAAAACGCTTTGTCTCGTAACTTTGGCCCTCTGGTGGGGCGGAAGACATTAATTTTTTTAAATTTTGAACAGTGCTTGATCCATGCCATTAGGAAACTTTTGGTTGCTATTACTTTTCGAATTTCTAATTTTCGCTTATTTTCAACTCCACCCTTTTGTGTATGCTTGTTCGAATAGATTTGTGGTTATCGGTCTCAGGAACTCACGGATGAAAAAACCACTAAAATGCCAATAAAAATTAATAATAAACAATCAACGAGAACATTAATATTGTAGAAATTATTTTAATGTTGTGCTTAAGTAAAATCATCCAGCTTTTCTGTTGAAAACTAAACATAGGTCCAAAAATGCGAATCAAATACTTATACTCGAAATGACGAAAATTATCTGTAAAAGTCAAAATTTCAAAGACGTTGTGGCAGTCCTAGATATTGTTCAATCCTGATAATTTTTGGGCTACATTACTTCTAAACCAATTGGCACGGAATGCCGGGTTGGCGAAAGTAAACAACTGAAGTTGAAAATTTTCCATTAGAGATGCAACCACCCTAATATATATATATATTCGTTTAATATTAAATCTCTTGGTTGACACACCGCAACCCATTGCAGAAAGCAGAATACCAGTTAAAAAAAGGAAATAATTAATGGATTTTAAATATCTGTTCCAGCAAGGGGCGACTTGGTCAACGGGGCAACATCAAACTCTTAAATAAGATCCTCGAGATGTAATTTTTTCATCTTTAAGCGACAAGAGAAATGGAGATTATGCTTTAGGCTTAGAAATTATGTCTTCGATGTCGTGTAAATCTAAGAATCCTGAAAAAACTGTTGACTGGAAAGTTTGCAACAGTCTTTATGTTGCGCCTGATAAATGTAACTAGTATCTCCGACAACAAACGGGCGTTGAGTTGTTGAATAATATGGTAATGCCTACGTCCAATTCGATAGCACATAAAGACACTAAGTGGGATCAGTTTAAATCCTATGAGTTCTATGTGGTTCACATGTTCTGATGGCAACATGCGATAGAGCGTTTTGAATAAAATGAGGAGTGTTGGTTTGTTTTAATTTACTGAATGTTCTAATCAACGGTTGTTCGGAGGAAATTAATGTGGATTAAGTGGGTGTAGAACAGTTCATACTCTGATACATACTGACCATCGGCATCTGAGGAAAATTAGGGGGTGAAGTCAGGTAGTCACAGGGTCCGATTTGCCGGGGGGTCGGGGGGTTGGACCCCCTTGCTTCTTCTTTTGACCCCTTGCTTCTAGCCTTTGGCCGACCCCGAGGGGGTCGGCTTGACCCCCTCAAAGTCATTATCCACAGTCAGTACTCAGTACCCATTTACCCACAGTCCTACACCAAACGACTCCATTATGACCAAGCAGCCAGCCTATAGCTTCTGCCTCCCTCTCTGCTACTCCCCTTCTCTCTCTGAAAGCCCACGCACCGATATATATATATATATATATATATATATATATATATATATAATGGTCACCGTTATCTTTAGTGGGCTAGTAGCTAGTAATGTTTCTTCTCCCTACTCGACCACTTTCCTCCTTTTCCTCTGTCTCTTGTCTCTTTGTCTTGCAGTTTGATAGATTATGCGTGTCACATCACCATCTGCTTTTGGATTAAGGAAGAAAGTTGTCTGTCAACAACAAGATCTCTACGCTGGTTATAGTTTTCGGGCCGCCCAAAGGATCAGGTTTCCGAGAGGTTCCCTTATACTAGAGGTCCATGCTTTAGGAGTGGACCCCGGGTATAAGAGCTGGGGTCCACGCTTCAGTCGCCCTGCTGACCCATGACCCTCTGGATATTGATATATCCAGAGGGCCATGGCTGAGCTTTCCCAGGGCAGTGGGTCTGAGACGGTTGAGTCATAAGTAGGCCTAGCCTACGTTGTGTGTTCGAAATTCCAATTTTATTTGTAGGCCTATTTGTTGTTCGTAAAACTATATGCTTGCGGTATCACTTGCCTTTATAGAAAATTAAGCGACATAAACTGAACGGAGCTAGGTCTAAGAAATTGTCGGAGAAACGAGCAGCAGCTGCAGCAAGTTCTATGAAGTAAATGCAGATATTTTGAGGGGCACGTACTGATTGCTCAGCAATTTAAGATGAACAAGACATTGAATCCAATCATGCCACAGCAGTTTCATCAGCCTAGTAATTTTGCTGAAGTTCTCAAAGACTTTGCAGACTTATCAAGGATAGAAAAGTGTTGAGTCTGGTAAGAGCCACATATTCATATAATCGAATAATGTTCAATATAGCGTTCGACTAACTTTGTGTTTCGCTAAAATTCGAAATTTCTATTGGGAGAGCTTGCCGTTATTCGCCACGGGCGCCAAAATACCTAGCCACGCCACTGATCAAATCACTTGCATTGGAACTGTCTCAGACAAGTGATAATGACTCCCTAATCCAGTGCTTCCCAACCTGAGTTTCGCGGCACCAAAGGGCCCCGTGAACCTGCTCATGGTTGGATGTCAGAAAGGTGGAATCATAACATTTGTGCAGCTTTCTATGTGAAAGTTTTAAAGTTTATCACTACTAACATAGGCCTATAATTATTTTTTAAACCTGAAAGTAGTGTAGAAATAGTCGCAACCTGGCACCTGCATGTTTAATACAAGAAACGTTTCTTATCAGTAAAATAAAGAACTAACTTGAAGACAAATAGTTGAAATTAAGGTCAAAGGTGCCGCTGATCTGCCGTTAGTAGGCTAAGGGTGTCATGCTCTGAAAAAGGTTGGGAATGACTGCCCTAATTAATCTATTAGTATACTTTATAAAATATATCTCACTCTTCCTGTTACGTCGGCCACTGCAGAAAGAACTTTGAGCAGATTGAAAATAATCAAAAATTACTTGCGATCCACCCCACCATCACAAATAAACGCCACTTTCAAACGATTTTATGTAGGATTTATAGTAGGCCTACATACTAGTGGTCTACTACATTAACTAGCCTACTGTGCATAATTATGGCATTATTTCAAATATGCCATCATTTAAAGTTAATTGCCATTTTAACCGTGGAATGTGGTGCCTCTAAAAAACCTTGCCCCACAGGGCCCACACAAAGATTTCCTGAATCCGCGATTGTTCTCGACCCCCCTGCTTCTTTTTTGACAAATCGGACCCTGGATAGTCATACTTCCAAGCATAAATTTAAAACTGGATTTCTACCCTGCGCAATTAGGCCTATAAGCACGAGTCCCGTTACAAAGGTGCAGACCTATAAACCAAAAAGAGTCTGCATATCCTACATACTTTCGTGGATATTTTGGCTTAATTTTATTATATATATATATATCGAGCCTTATATATATATATATATATATATATATATATATATATACTTATGTACAATATTTGTGTACTTGTGTGTGTGTGTCGGTGTGAGGTTTGTGTGTGTGTGTGTTTAGGTTTGTTTATTCTAAGGGAGTGACCTTGTAATATACCGGAGGCGTGGCAAAGTCTGGGTTAATAAAATCGAGGGTACATTAGAGTCTACTATAATATTGTCAAGTATACTGTGTAAGTCTCCTATACACTGTGCAGTATATTGTTCCTCTTCACAACACTCGCAGCCGTCTTAATTCTGGGCTCGTCACTAGGCTGTTGCAAATTGAAAGGCTGTAGAAATTGATTACTCAACGTATAGAGCCATGATAAGCAGACATATATATTTCAAGACAATGTTCCAAATATGGCTGTAAAATTACAGACAAGATATTTAGAAGTGAATAAATCATTGGCAAACTGCCATGAAAGTTTCAGAAAATAAGTCGATATCAATTTTCAAACGTACAAAATAACTCACATACGTTAACTTTATTGCAATTAAACAGACAGGCTGTAGAGATTGATTACTCAACTTAGAGCCATGATAAGCAGACATTATATTTCAAGACAACGTTCCAAATATGGCTGTAAAATTATAACGATTAACTACAGACAAGATAATAAAAAATTATTTAGAAGTGAATAAAATGATTGGCAAACTGCCATTAATGTTTCCGAAAATGAGTCGATGTAAATTTTCAAAGGTACGGCACAAAATAACTCAGAAACGTTTATTGCAATTAAACACACATTTGATCATTATTATTTGGATCTTTAATCTATTTAAAGTCATCATAATTTTATATTGAAGAGATCTTAAGACTAGTGTCTCCTCAAGAACTGGATAATGTCATAACATTGAGTCACGCTTACATTGACATCGGACAGTATTAAAACAAATTTGAAAAATTGCACACTTTGACTTAGAAGCATTTTCTATGCACAATGGATGGACCAGATTCGTCGTATTCTTGCTTGCTGATCCACATCTGCTGGAAGGTGGAAAGAGAGGCAAGGATGGAACCTCCGATCCAGACGGAGTATTTGCGCTCTGGAGGTGCAATGATTTTGATCTTCATTGTGGCTGGAGCCAGGGCCGTGATTTCTTTCTGCATACGATCGGCGATTCCTGGGAACATCGTTGAACCACCGGACAGGACGGTGTTGGCGTACAGATCCTTACGAATATCGACATCACACTTCATGATGCTGTTGTAGGTCGTTTCGTGGATTCCACACGATTCCATTCCCAAGAAGCTTGGCTGGTACAGAGCCTCTGGGCATCGGAATCTTTCATTGCCGATTGTGATCACCTGACCATCGGGAAGTTCGTAGCTCTTCTCGAGAGATGAGGATGCAGCAGCTGTGTTCATCTCCTGTTCGAAGTCCAAGGCAACGTAGCACAGCTTCTCCTTGATATCACGAACGATTTCCCTCTCGGCTGTCGTCGTGAAGCTGTAGCCTCTTTCTGTGAGGATCTTCATCAGGTAGTCGGTGAGATCTCTGCCAGCCAGATCCAAACGGAGGATGGCGTGTGGCAGGGCATAACCTTCGTAGATGGGAACGGTGTGGGTGACACCATCACCAGAGTCGAGGACGATACCAGTTGTACGACCAGAAGCGTACAGAGACAGGACAGCCTGGATGGCAACGTACATGGCTGGCGAGTTGAACGTCTCGAACATGATCTGGAATTTGAAACAATCAACGCTATGCTGAATGTCTGGTTACAGGGAAATGCATAGTTTTCAAAAATCGTGCAATATTTTTAATTTACGCTTTCTTTCAGTTATGGTCGCGATTTGTTGCGACCTCTCTACTCTTTTACAGAAAACTCGGTTGTTCCACTTAAATAACATTCAAGGTAAAATTGATTTCACTCTTTGACATAAATGAATGCCTTTAAAATAGTCTAGCAGAAATTAAGTATGTAGTGTGTCGATCTACTGAAGCAACTTATAATTATTATACCATTATAACTGATTATAATATACACATAATATTGGCCAATCAACGCATATTCTTTCAATAGATGGCTAACACCACGAATCAAGGCAATGCAAAGTAGCTGCAGATGCATGGTGACCTATGATATGATTTCCACAAATATGACATAAGTGGTTAAGAATCTAATTTCCAAAAGAGTACATGATTGATTAAGCAGCGATTAGTATGTGAGAAGATGCATTTAACTGACGATGGTCAAAGGACTCATGGGGTTTAATTATAAGGCAATGTCATACCTGTGTCATCTTTTCCCGGTTGGCTTTTGGGTTGAGCGGAGCTTCTGTGAGCAGAACGGGATGTTCTTCTGGAGCAACACGGAGTTCGTTGTAGAAGGTGTGATGCCATATCTTCTCCATATCATCCCAGTTGGTGACGATTCCGTGTTCGATTGGGTACTTGAGTGTAAGGATACCTCTCTTGCTCTGGGCTTCATCACCTACATAGCTGTCCTTTTGACCCATTCCAACCATCACACCCTGTAATGGAAAACATTCATTTAGTTTATGTAAATGACTTAAACAATTTGATCAGATGAAGATTAAAAATGATATCAGAAGTATGGAAAACCTACAGAGCTGTTAAAATATCAAGAAAATTTAGCCAATGAGGTGCTGTACTATAATCTTGATTGCCACGTGCTTCTGGTGACATGAACGATCATGAATTAAAATGTTATTCATGAATGACAAAAATTGAGCCTATTCTGAAGGTGCTCTGATTTCGACAGTCCTATTAAATGTCCATAGCGTTCTTCCTAAATCATGGGGACAGAAAGACCCGAGGCTTATCCTTACGCTCTAATACTTAATGACACACACAAGTAACCACTTGCAGAAAATGTACGTCCGAAATAAAGCTATGTAATTTCCACAACGGCTAGTGGGCATAACGACCGTTATACCTGATGTCTTGGTCTTCCAACGATCGATGGAAAGACGGCTCTTGGGGCATCGTCCCCAGCGAATCCGGCTTTGCACATGCCGGAGCCGTTGTCAATGACCAGGGCAGCAACATCATCATCGGCCATTTCGATAGTCTTGTTATGCAGAACTGTAACCGAACAAAACGCATGATTTAAATTCCATATAAGTCTTAATGCAATTTAAAGATAGTTTTCAATATAAGGGTACGTCTAACTTTCTATTGGTGATATCAAACTTTCGAACAATGTTTTATACAGGTGTAGTTCCTGTGAATCGTACTGTGAACTATCGTAATTGAACTCCTGTCACTACCCAAGTTCTCCAAACAAGTCATATCCAACACTTCACCTAGACCCTGGAACGATCTCCCTCCTGAATTCCGCAAATTTTCTGTTCTTTCACCATCACTGCCACTCACCCATCATCATCCGCCTCAGGCCCCTCTATCTATCACCACTTGGGCTTTCCACTCAAAACTAAAGTTTCACCTATTAAAGAATTCCTACCCTGACTCATCTGATCCTCCGCCTTCCAATTCTTCTCAACCTAAACGACACCCGCTTTATCAGCTGCTCTGCCTCCTTTCTGCTAAAATTCTTTTACTACCTCTATTGACCTGGTCACCTGGATCACATGGAAACTGGACTCGATCCTCCTCTTGACTCCCTTTGAAAACTCGTCTGACCTGACGCAGCGCTTATATTAATTGCGGTTTAGAAATTTGGAGTTTACGATTAGACTACCATTAACATTAAATGTAAATGTTATAGGTTCAATCGGCCTAATTTAGCCGATTGTAACACCTTTCGCACATCTAAGTAGGCCTATGCATAGGGCCTATTTAAAGCGCACAGCGTCGTAAGCTCCTCCATCGGGGTCTGGGGCGCCGACGCAATTTTGAGCATTTGATGCCAAATGGAATGCCTTTTGGGCTCTTGTTTACCTAAAAAGTTTTCACCGATGATTTCGAAATAAAAGTACCTAAACCATCCAGATCTCTGACAAAATATGACTTTATTTTGTGAGGAAACTGAGATTTTAGGAATTAGAACACCAATCGCAGTCGCAGCATTAAAAATTGAAATGGCCTCTACCGCGAGCCTTGGTCGAATTTTAAAAAGCGAGATAAGTAAAGTTTCAGAGTGAAATAATTATCAATATTCTACATATTCTTGCAGCGGCTTTAACCACCCTTTAATGCAACAGGGCTAGCGATTTGTTGTAGAACGTCTGAGTGGAAGAACGGAAGGCGCACAGCCGCGATTGTGGAAGGCTAGAAAAGATCTGCATCGAAGCTAACTGTCCATCATTTATAAATTTTAAAACCGTCCCAACCTGTTTAAGTTAAGACGCGTCCCACGGGTCCCATTTTAGAAATTAGATAAATAGAATAACTATCCTATACTTGCATTCAAATGTTTCAGGTGGAGCAATGAAAGATCTGCATCGATCTAACTGTCCATCATTTATAAATTATAATTCTAAGATATTCATTTTAGAAATTAGAAGCGCAAAAGTAGCATACAGTATGCCTAATCTAAACGTCTAATACTGCAAAAAAACAGCAGCCTACCTTGTTATAAGAATAGCAGGTCCAACTGTTCTCGTTGTCGATCGTTGTTGAAAAACGTCTACGAGATTGTATTTATACTCATCTGTCGCCTACGATAAAGCCTATCAGTAGACCAATCGAATAGTTGACTATGCCCATAAAAGGTCAGACAGACGATAACTGTTAACGGCTAAGCTAAATAAGGTTATCTGCATTTCAAAATAGTGAATCACTATCCTCTGAAAGATTGTTCGAGACACTTGGTTCTAACGGACCGTTTGATTGCTCATACTGATCACTCGACACGACCTGAGGCGCGACGGCTGTCAATAGAACCTCACACTTTGGGCTGCGACCATGCCCCGTGGGTGTATGAATAAGTCGACTGTTTGATATGCGATGACTGTGTATCTGCCTGTTTCGAATAACAGGTGGCAGGCATGCACTTAATGCTTCTGAACGTCGTGTGGACTTACTGGGACTTAACGGGACTGGAAGAATAAATTATCTAGTTGGCTCAATTTAGAGGAGTGTGAACATAAAATATGGTGTTGATAAGCGTCCTATTCAACTAAGCTACATGTAAATACATTAAGATTTTAGCCATTCAGAAAAATTAATATGAAAATGCAGTACGATAGAAAGGATTTCATGGAAAAAAACTGAGGGAAAGGAACTCAATGAGGTTTAATTGATAAATAGGAATTTATTATAGAAAAGTGATGGAAAGAAATTGACGAAAAGGACACGATGAAAGAGATTCGTCAATGAAATAATGAGCTAAACAGGTAGGTATATCATTGAAGTTCTTGAACAATTTTCATCTTTAAAGTACTAAGCTAAGATAGTATTAGCTGTGTAAAGTGTCATTTTTCTAAACAGTGTTTGCAAATATTTGTGAGCATCCATTCATCTGGTGCATTGACTGTAGGGCTGTATTCATTTAATTCTTGTCTAAGCTTATTTGCAATTTATGGTTATTTAACGACATTTAAAGGCGAAGAACAGTAGCAGTATTTCTAACTTGTCCTCAATTAAGCTCATCACTGCTCAAGCAACATAAGTTGGAAAATCATTTGCACGTCTTGGCAATGAAACAGAAGGAGCAAGTCAACTCCGAGTTACGCGTGTAGTGTCTAATGTGTAGTGTACGGTTTGAATAAAGCAGTAATACCGTGTATTTGCGTGTGAGTAATTGCAACGTCGTTAGGACTATAATTATCAACAACATAATTATACACCAAATGTTAATGCGAAAGTGTAAAGCATGCAAAGTCTAAGTTGTAGGATGAATGGGGAATCCTTGAAATTTCCATATAGGTTCAGATTACTTATCATTAAGCGTAGGCCTACGGTATTTCTCACGCAGCTGTTTCTTCACATGATAGTAAGGAAGATTATTCCAAAGGGATGGATCAATGCACGAGAGTTCACAGCTTCATCACTGCCGCCAAGTGGCTACCATAAATCGGTAACTGTTGGTATCATTATATCTGAAGTGCCTCGGTGTATGACCTCTTTCTTCCGAGGCTGAGAAAATGAAGTCGCCAACACTTCATACCCATGGCTGCCTCAGGACTAGCTCAAGGGACTGCTCTTCTCTTCTTCTCTCTCTTCTGCTATGTAAGTCTGTTCACGAGGAACTCCGGCACTGCTCGTACTCTGTCAGTGCTAGTCCCAAGCCTGGATGAAGGAGGACGACGCTAATGATCTTTGTTATCACACAGTGTTGTTAAACTGAAACTACTACTTCTGTACTCCCCCCCCAAGAAAAATATAACAAAATAATATTTCTCGAGTATAATCTACTGTTATATATAAAATATTTGAAAAAATATTATAATTTATTTGTACAACTAATTGGCTTCTGTCCATTGTTATCTTTCAAATTTCAAAATACCAAATTTCAACATGTTTTGTTCATTGCACATTTAGTAAAACTGCATCATTACTACATGGCTTCCTGATACGATAGTTGAATCCTTGGTTCTCCTGCTGCTCTGATCATTCGATGCAATGTCAAGATACACTCGTTACGAGTATTATCTTGATTCTTGACACTGCACCGGAGCAGCAGCAGAACTGAGAAGCTGAACGTGATGAATAAAGAGCCTTCTGATGCAGCAACCTCACGTGGTTGGTCATCAACAGAATAAGCAATGCTGAAAGCTCAGTACGACCGAGCCAGCCAAAGGTTGAGTTTTAAAATCTTGTACATGGACTGTGTGCCAACAGTACACCTAGTGTGGTTAAAAAGGTCAATGCACACTCGACCAAACTGTTACATAGTATACAAACTACCAAAATAATGTTCAGGCATCATACAAAGAATGCCATAATCTTACTACTTTAATGTATGCTACTTCCATATACTAGTGTCTTAAAAATTAGTACTGTCTTTGTCATTCTTTTAAGAGTGGAGAATCCTCAGCAATTATCCATTTCTGAAGAGCTGGAAAACCTCAGCAATGTCATTTTATTCCTTGAAGAGATTAAAAATCATTAGCAATTTCATTTTCATTCTTTTAAGAGTGGATAAAACCTCAGCACAGTTTTTGTTATTATTATTATTATAATTATTTTTTCCCCGAGGTACATATGATCCTTCAGGATTGCAAAAATTAGGGGGCATATTGTTCTGGAATGGCTAGTCTTCACAGATAGTTTGGTTTGTAAGGAAAGTGCTAGAAAAAGCAACTGCATTGAAGCGCTGAATAGTCATAGACAAGCGCTGAAAGAGAAAAGTTTGTCTCTCTCATATATATGTATGTTATAATATATTATTATTATTATTATTATTATTATATTATTATTATTATTATTATTATTATTATTATTATTATTATTATTATTATTATTATTATTATTAGTATTATTATAAGTATATTTTTGAAGTCTAAACCACTACTATCAGCACTTAAATAATAGAGCAATTTTTTTAATGCTACAGTGTGGAAACTCAAAAAATGTCTAAGTATATTGTGTATATAGTAGTAGAGAC
Source organism: Aporrectodea caliginosa (assembly GCA_020284085.1). Classification (NCBI taxonomy): domain Eukaryota; kingdom Metazoa; phylum Annelida; class Clitellata; order Crassiclitellata; family Lumbricidae; genus Aporrectodea; species Aporrectodea caliginosa. Next base: position 372,234 of record JACEVL010001048.1, read on the forward strand.
AGCTTTGCTGAGATTATGTCTTAAACCATTACTATCAGCACAAAATAATAGAGCAATTTTGTTAAGATGACAGCTTGAAATGCTACCATTACAGTGTGGAAACTCAAAAACATCCCCCCCCCCAAACCCCTCTCCCTGCATCCTTCCCCCCCCCAGAAGAGGAGGACTAGATTAAACACTGAGTGGTGGCTCTTCTAGATATATGAGCATGCAGCATTCACTTACTGATTAACTCCTTAATTGTGCTTGATAACTTTAACATCACTAAAGGATCGTCCATTAATGACGTCACGCAATTTTGGCCGATTTTGAACCCCCTCTCCCCTCGTCACACTTCGTCACAAAAAGTAACACCCCTCCGAAAATGACGTCACAAAGCTCTGAACCCCTAAAACCAAGGCGAAGCAAAATGCTCTTTCGTGGAACAAATAGGGAGAGCATGCAAATTTTAAAATCTAACGGTGACCAAATATTGAAATAATTAGAAAATTATTAATAATGGTGCCCGTATACATTAAAAAATAAAAAAAATGATGAAAATTTAATACTCACAACTAGTGCTGTTATTGTTAAAATTAAATTGTTGTTAATTGTTAAATTTAATTACATAGACCTGGTGTGACGTCACACATCTCAAACCCCCACCCCCACCCCCATGTCACACATTGTCACAAATTTCCGAACCCCCTTCCCCCAGGTGCGTGACGTCATTTATGGACGGCCCCTTAGGCGCTTTGTGAGGAATTTAGGAGGAGCCCTAGTAAGTGCATAGATGTATGCAGACGTACATGTACCTGCTTACTTAGTGCGTAAGTATGTATGTATGATTGGCGCATTATTAAGAGTTTAAGACGTAATTATTCTAATTCTGATTGTGGTTTGCATTCCATTCCGTAAGCTATTACCCGGTTATTGGGAAAGTGGGATGTACACCACGTGCTTTTACCCTGAGGAATCGTGTCAATTAAATTAGGAAATGCCTGTATACAGAGTATAGAGCAACGTACTGCATGCACTGCAAGATTTAACTGTCACCAATTCCGCACTTAAGACCCAGAATATGTAATGTTAATAGACGACGACAAAAAGACCTTGGTTCAGTGGCAGTCACTGGCAGAATGCAAGTGGATCCAGCGAGTGAGGTCGGCTATAAAAAATCTCCGACGAGGTGAAATGACACGGAGAATTCTGTTCCATTAGAATCTGTGGCAAACTCGGCTGCAAAATGAGTTCATCAACCGCAAGAGTGTGGTAGCAACGGAAGTTACGGAACCTATTCCCAAGGATGAGGCGTTCTGCTAATCTAAACCTCTCGTTTACACATGTATGAAGCCACCGTCCTCGACATGTCCCAAAATAACTCTTGAGCATCGTCAAAGGGCTGCAGAAGTCCAAGCCTGGAGAAAGGCGGAGGGCGACGCTAATCACCTTGGTTAAACAGCAACCAACTAACCAACCATCGGTATGCGAACCGCATCCCACGTCAAAATCGTCTTGTACGCTGTAACCAATGTAGCCTACCGGGTCAGTGTTCTATTCCTCCTCAGAATTTCGAGTCTGAATATTTCAAGCAACGCGCGTCTCGAGTATAGGCCTACATGTATGATGTACGCCTATAAAATCTTTGAACTATTTCTCGTCAACCTGTTTTCAGACCTAATTAAGGAAATCTAGAATCAGTGGCAAAGTGTAGGACCATCATGATGATCGTCTCTCTCCCGTAGAATTCCCCCCCAGAATTCGCTACACCAATAAATTAGTTCCTGCACACATCATCCATGCCTAATCTCCCAACAAGAAACTTTCAATATATAGGTTTGGACAACAAAGTCTGAATGAAGGAGTTCCAGAGTGAATGAGGCGAATGTGTTGGAAAATATCAGGGGTGCAAAAAACCAACCTTTTTTCAAAATGAAAAGTTGTTTTTTGGTTTTATTTGTTTTTTGGTTTTAAGATTTTCCCTTTTCCGATTATAAAACTCATAATTTCATAAAAATGGCATAATACCATTCAAATTAATCAGATGCATATAAATGAAATTAACTAGAACAGTAGAACTGTAGAATGTCATAAAACGAAGTTAACAAAGACGAAAACAATTGCCAATAGACTTGAAGAGACGACATTTTTGGCATTTATAATTTAGAAATTTGTAAAAAAAAACAAAATTTGCAGATTTTTGGTTTTTTGAAAAAACAAAAAAAACAAAAACCAAAAAACCAAGCCTTTAACAGCCCTGGAAAATATGTGTGCAGCAATTGATTAAAGTAGGTAATTAATTAGGGGAATTCCCAAGCAAACAGTTAGGCCTGGTTAAGCATGTGTAATCAACTTGCTCAGTTAATGCAGAGCCAGAATCTAGAAAACAAAAATATTGGTACATTTATTTTAAAACTGAACAGAAATATTCATGAACAAAATCTTAAACTCTCAAGGATAATCGAGCTGAACATTTTAAAACGAACACAATTGAAAGCTGAATAAATCCGGTAAATGCCCAATTATATTGATGGACAGACAATATCAGCAATCGACTAAAGCCGAATAAACAGATAGAACTTAAACGCCAATAGGCCTATATTTCAATGTTATTTTGGATATGAAAATGTGAGTTCCATATGTGCACAAAACTAAATCGAAACAATTACATGCCTATAAATCGTCAATTTAGAAGCATTTTCGGTGGACAATGGATGGGCCAGATTCGTCGTATTCTTGCTTGCTGATCCACATCTGCTGGAAGGTGGAAAGAGAGGCAAGGATGGAACCTCCGATCCAGACGGAGTATTTGCGCTCCGGAGGTGCAATGATCTTGATCTTCATTGTAGCTGGAGCCAGGGCCGTGATTTCTTTCTGCATACGATCGGCGATGCCTGGGAACATCGTTGAACCACCGGACAGGACGGTGTTGGCGTACAGATCTTTACGAATATCGACATCACACTTCATGATGCTGTTGTAGGTCGTTTCGTGGAGTCCACACGATTCCATTCCCAAGAAGCTGGGCTGGAACAGAGCCTCTGGGCATCGGAATCTTTCATTGCCGATTGTGATCACCTGACCATCTGGAAGTTCGTAGCTCTTCTCGAGAGATGAGGATGCAGCAGCTGTGTTCATCTCCTGTTCGAAGTCCAAGGCCACGTAGCACAGCTTCTCCTTGATATCACGAACGATTTCCCTCTCGGCTGTCGTCGTGAAGCTGTAACCTCTTTCTGTGAGGATCTTCATCAGGTAGTCGGTGAGATCTCTGCCAGCCAGATCCAAACGGAGGATGGCGTGGGGCAGGGCATAACCTTCGTAGATGGGAACGGTGTGGGAAACACCATCACCAGAGTCGAGTACGATACCGGTTGTACGACCAGAAGCGTACAGAGACAGGACAGCCTGGATGGCAACGTACATGGCTGGCGAGTTGAATGTCTCGAACATGATCTGAAATATAAAACAATCGATCCCATGCTAAATGTCTGCCAACAGGGAAATATGCAGCAATTTACAACCGTAGAATATTTTTGAAATTTATTCATCATTAATATATTTTCTTTTGCTCATATGGATCTTCCCCTCGATATTCATAATTATCATTATATTTTATGATCTAATATGAAAACCTTTTAACCGAAACAATATTTTGAAACTGCATGGTTGGTCCCTCAAATCGTTGTCTCCATGTCCCTATCATAGTATATTAGTAACCTGGCGGGTAAATACAGGGAGATAAAACTATTTTACTCATTCTGCCATTATAATTGAATTTATAATATTGGCCAATCAACACTGGGGAAAAAATTCTAGCGCAAATGGTCATTGCCACACATCAAGGCATCTCAAAGCAGCTGTATATTCATGGTGACCCAGAACAATAAAGTCGTGTCAAAATACATGCCAATGACCAGGACATATCGACAAAGTCAGTTCCAGCTTTTCCTTATAATTGAACAAACGTATCCCTGTCATAAATAAGAGCGTGAATGATAGAAAGCTGGCCCAATAATTACACATTCCATCTAACAAGCTTCGTTTATTATTAAACACTGACACACCACAGTAGGATTACCATTCAAAGTATGAATGGGTGATCACAAGTTATTACAGGAGTCGAATTTAATTGTTTGGCAGCCATGCAAGGCGCCCATCTGTCCTATTGCTCATTTTACCAACGCCATCAGGCGAATGAAAGGCCGAGTCGAAGTTTGGGAGGGTATCGGGAAGCGATTCCACGTTCCTGCCATCTGCTACTTGCCCCAGAGTGTTACCACTACTCTAAACCCCTCCCCAATTTTCATCTGATTAGTGGAAGCGCAGTCTAGTATTTTACCTGTGTCATCTTTTCTCTGTTGGCTTTTGGGTTGAGCGGAGCTTCTGTCAGCAGAACGGGATGTTCTTCTGGAGCAACACGGAGTTCGTTGTAGAAGGTGTGATGCCAGATCTTCTCCATATCATCCCAGTTGGTGACGATTCCGTGTTCGATTGGGTACTTGAGCGTAAGGATACCTCTCTTGCTCTGGGCTTCATCGCCGACATAGCTGTCCTTTTGACCCATTCCGACCATCACACCCTAAAACACACGAATTGTTTAATTACTGAGCGAAAATGTTGATTTCAGTGACAGATCGAGAGCCTAACGCTATCACCATTCAACGCCGCTTTCAGAGTTTCAAATTTTGATACCTAAAATTATGATACCTAAAACTGAAATTGATCAAACAACTTACAGTTTAGGCCTAGGGATTAGCTTTGGCTAACAGCCGGACAATAAAATGGCGTTTTGTCAGATGCTGAGAAAAGCGGTAGCTTTAGGCCTACATTTCGAAATCAGTCGATGACAGATAAGAATATTTTCTAGGCCTAATACTAACAGGCTTTAAAATTTTAGTAGCCCTATCTTCTTTTGGTTCTCTGCCTTGCTAGGCAGGTTCGTACGTCCATTTTCGCCATTCATCACGTTTTCTGGCTCGTGCCTTCAGTTTGTCATATTTAAACAAACTAAAAAAATGCATAGCTGACAAACATGCAAGATTATAGGTCATATACCTGATGTCTTGGTCTTCCAACGATCGATGGAAAGACGGCTCTTGGGGCATCGTCTCCAGCGAATCCGGCTTTACACATCCCAGACCCATTGTCAATGACAAGGGCAGCAACATCATCTTCGGCCATTTTTGTTATCGAAGGATCACAGGAGATTCAACTGTAGAAGTAAAATGAACAGTTTATTTACATAGCTGGTCATATTTAAATTGGCTGAAGGGTTTCCTAAGAGCAGGAAGTTTCAAAACAATCTTTAAACTCTTTCTCATTGCAATTGGTTTTATAGAGAGAAAGGCCTAAGATAGCATGACAAATAAATTCCATTTTTACGAGTTACTATTACACTCGACAAGATTAATCTTTATATTAAGTTGTTCAAACAGCTTAAATAAAATGTACACCTTCAAATCGTATCACAGTTTTGATACAAGCTTTACATGATGACGTAATCTAGTTATTTATATAGGCCTACTCAGTGTTGTTCAGTAATTGAAATACATGTAATTGAATTACGTAATTGAATTACAAGTTCCGTAATTGTAAATTGTAATTGAATTACATTTTAAGTCCAGTAATTGTAATTGTATTTCAATTACAATATTGCATGTAATTTGTAATTGAATGAAGTGTAAATTACAAATTACTTTAATAAAGTCAGCAAAGATGCCAGCCTGCCGGGTTGATCCGGGCCACCCGTTTAATTGAATAAACTGCTCTGCATTATGTTTGCATGGCAACATAATTGTCAACATTATTCTTTCCTTACACCCCTCTAACAATCTTACAGCATACTTTGATAAACCTCAAGGGCAAGGGTTGACCTTCATTATCAGACTATCCATGCAGTCATGCATTCATTCTTAGCTAGCCTATACTGCGGCTGTCTACAGATAACAGAGCTTCCATCTTCAGCCCCAGTTGAGCATCTCTTTAGCACTGCTGGACGAATCGACTCACTCACCCAGGCGCAATCAACTAACAGACTATCTTTGAAAAACTTATACTAAAAATCAATAAACTCTAACTAGTTTTAATGAATCATAATTGCAAATCGTATTTTGGATACATGACAGACTTATAATACAATTGAATGTATATATTATTACAATTTACCATTGGTCCATTGGATGTTTTAGTTTAAAAATGGCGTAAATTAAAAATTATCTAAAAAATTCTAAATCATTTGCCAATTTTAAACGAATAACTGAAAAGTAATTGGTAATTGAATTACAATCAAAATGTAATTGTAATTCAATTACTTTCACAATCAAGTAATTGTAATTCAAGTACATTTACAAGCATTTAATTGCAATTATAATTGAATTACATTTAGAATGTAATTGATACGACACTGGGCCTACTGACGTCTTTATTTTATACTGGTTTATTTTATACTTGTTTATTTACTTTCTTATATCCTCATTTAATCAGTTCCAGACGTCAGCCATTTGGCGGCGATGGGTACGAATAAATTACCTCCATTGTCGTCTGTCATTTGTCTAGTCCCCTGCTTTCCTTAGTGTTAGTCCAAGTGAGGTTACGTCCTCATTTATATTATATATGGTTACATACTGGTTAAACATACAGTTTAACAACACTTGTCATACAGAGCCTCCGCGAGGTCCTTAAAAGATGCTACATAAATGTTTAAATGCCAAAAATCACTGGACATTATGACAGACAGGAATGAAGGTCATTCCTTCGCACACACAAGAAACTGATGACAACGACGCCCACTACCAAGACGAAAGCGACAACGACTATAACAATGTCAATGATTGTGTTTGCAGTGTTGAAGGTCATTGAGGAGGCGAAGAAGATGACAATGACGACGATTGTAACGATTATGTTGATGTTCGTAAGGACGACGATGATAATACCTTATAGAAATCATCTTAATGTTTAGATGATAATACCTTATAGAATTCATCTTAATGTTTAGACAACGGTTTGAAACGCCATACCTTTCGAAAATTCGCTTCGTCACAGTCTCGATACAGTTCAGATGAAGTCAGTGGCCCTTCCGTTATAATGCCGCTGCTTATATGCATACCACATCCTAGCCTATTCTCATGACCATATAAGGCAATAAGATCGAGCTCCGAGCTTTAGTGGGTAGGAGTGTACACGGCGCATGCGTGGCGTTTGTATAAAGGGGCGTTTCTGTATCGGCTTGACACACGACAGCCAATCACAGCGAAGGCTATTTTTGGCAGTTCCAGTTAACGACCACTGTAGCTAAGTCCTATGCTTATCATTATTCTTACCTGTTCCTTTCAGGTGAGTCGTTTAATCATCAGACGAATATATATCTGATGAAAGTCTGAATTCTCAGACAGGTAGACTAACTTCTGACCGCCATGATAAAGGCTCTTCGAAGTTATTCGGGCGTGTCCGCTGTCCATAGCCGGTGGTGTTGTCCACGCAGCTAGCGCAGGCTGCACACGGAGGCCTTTTATGGCTTGGCTAACATTCAAACAGGCAAGGATGGTAATGGATGTCATTCGATCAATTCTTTGGACATTAATAGGGTAGACGCCATGTGGTTGCCAGAGAAAACGAGTACATTTAATTTAGTTCTTATGAATGTAGTTTTGCATTCTACATGTATGCTTTCTGATGTTCATCATGGGCGATATATATATATATATAAATTATATGTATGTTTGAGCACTTGTTATAGCGCCCCTTCAAGATTTCTACTCAGAGGCGCTCCCGACTACAGCGCGCACACTGAATCGGAGTTTCACGCCGAAGCGCATGAGCAATTGCCCAGGGTCCCTACGCGGCGGCTTGAGGTGGATTCGAACCCGAAACCCTCCGGCTGCAAGGCACCGAACACACCCCTACACTACCGCGCCCCATATAACCGAATATATCCCTAATCTTCAGCACACATACACTGAGTGTACGTTTACACATGTAATTATACAGATATACGACAAACAGAATTAGACAGGTTTGAGTTTAAAGACGAGCCATTGGAAGGCTATGCCTTCAAACAAGTTAGAAATTTATACTTATGCCTATTGCTTTTCTCTACAAAAAGGGTTCCAGAACTCAACAAATTCAGAACAATTATAGGGGCATATTTTATGCTAATAGTTCTATTTCATAATATCAATAGGCCTACATGCTGAAAGCACTGAAATTAAATTAAAGTATCTAAATAATTTAAAATATTTTTTTATTAAAAATTTTAATTCACTTAATTATTTTTAAAGCTGAAAAAAGGTCCCGGAACGCCCATCCGGACCGCTCTGGCTGATAAAAGCACTGCTTGTGCCTGATGAATTATTCATGAGGCATGGCTGTTATAAAAAGCAGCATGTGACTGCCATTTTTTTTTATTTAGATGGTCTGCCACTATCAGTAGGCGCCATAGCCAGTAACTATATATGTGCAGCTCAAAGAAGTTTTCTTGATGAATCGATGACTATAATAAATTATGATTATATTTACAATTCAAATATAAACGAAGACCTCGATCGACATTTTAGGAGTAGGCTATGCTATTAGGGGCCGTCCAGGAGTGACGTAATGCCAAGATGGGGAAGGTGTTAGAGTTTCTGACGCTAGGTGATTATGCAGCAGTCAAGTGAGTCAACTGCTTTGTGCTTAATGCTTAAACTGTGACGAGAGGGGTGGGGGTCAATTTTGTGCCAAAATAATGAGACGACATTTATGGATGGTCCCTTAGGCTATATCTAACACTTTTTAAAAGTGGCTCAGCAATTTATTATACGCTTAGCACTAAAGCATACGCTTGTTTAGTCTGTAGGAGCGGATTTAGGGATTGCCAAAATGTTATCCCAGGCTTCAGTTCGTCATATTGACCTCCCCAGATTCTAACCTGGCACCGAAATGGACTAAACAATCTGGCTATTGCGGGCTTGATTTTATATAACGCCGGTGATAGGCTTGTCTCCCTGACGCGAACTGAGTGGCGCTGAGAATTTCGGAGATTTACATTACGAAGGTTTACGTTACATTATTTACGATAGTGCATTAAAATTATTTAAGGCCGTTACGAAGTTTCATTTTCATTTTGAGGAGAGGAATTCTATCTATATTATGCTACACTAACTAGACTTTAATGACAGAGGCGCCTTTCTGCAACGAGGGAGAGTTACAGTTAAATTTGTCCTACTACAATGCACCGTATATTTCGTGCTTTTGAAAGTCAGGTGATTACAGTAGGTAACTCTCAAATATTCATAGTACATGCATGCTTACAGTACATGCATGCACGCGAATCAAAAACTAGTCATCATCATCAGTTCCTGAATCCTGATGCCAGCCATTTGACGGCGATGGGTACGTATAAATTATCTAAATTTTCAGACTAAAGGTAGACTTAAAGGTACGCGTTTTTATAGCGACCTTATAATATGGCCGTCACTCTTTTTCAATTAATTCATGGGGTGTAGATTAAACACTGTAGGTCCGTGTTCAAAAATCATAAGAAGCACCCACTGGTCATTAAAATGAGCAGCCACCAAAAGCTAGTAGCGAGGGGCAGCTATATTGATGAAGTGCTAGCGACTTCATTTTCTTAGCCTCGGCTTATTTTGGCGGGTGGTCAGTCCTCTCCTTCGTCGCTTGATCTTAACAGCGACTGTAGCGTACAATCAGTGTACTCATTGTAGGTGAGTTGGCTAGCCGATAGGGGTCGAAATCTCGAGACTAATTTCTGTCATGACGTGAATTTCTACATCAGACAGTTCAGCACTAAATCGCACTATTGCCAGATAAAGATTATGATCGAGCACTTCCTCTGTTACCCGATAGGGATATGGGAGATGATCAAAATTTGTATGTATATTTCATATATATAATTTGTATATGTATATGTAATTGTATATGTATATATGCATGTATAGTATGATTACTTTATTGTTTTGATCGGATTTCATACTCAGATTTCTATAGCGCCATCAATGTAATGCACAAGGCATCACCCATCGGTTGCTTCTATAAGCAAACTCCCAATCCATTGGAAATAGCCATGTAATTAATCACAGCGCTTCAAAGTCGTTCTATGGGATATGATTTCAGTGAACTAAATTCCTTACACTCCTTAGATCTGAAACAGGTCTTTAAATATAGAACCTACAGTTACATGTAGGCCAGCCCCGTTAGGCGTCTGTAGATTAGACTAACACAAAAGGGAGAAAAGGACCTTACAAATGACCGTACACAAAAGGGAGAAAAGGACCTCACAAATGACCGTGGACAATGGATTTCCTTTATTCATACCCATCTCCGCAAAATAACTGGCGTCAGGAACTGATGATTATGAGATTGAACAAGTGATCCAAGAGATCATCTACTCCTACCCATCGCCGACATGGGACTGGCGCCAGGGATATTGCAAATAGTAGGGCCTACAAGGGTTCTCTCGCTCATCACCGACCAGACTAGACCACAAGCCGTGTTGTAGTCACGTCAGGCGATAGAGCGAATAAAGCTCCTGCCATGCAACACGTCACCAATTCCTATATGCATTAAATCTCTCAGCAACTCTCCCAAACGTTTAATGATCAGAGGTTACTCTGCCATTGAACAGGTTCCCGAGATCGCGTTTGTTATGGTGAGATACCGAATTTGACAACCCAAACCCTTTATCCTGAAAAGTTCAATGATCCGTTGTTCATGCCAAATTTTCCACCAAAAACATCCCACTTCAAAATCTAACAATGCCAAGGGGCAACAGAAGTACTGGCGACAACTTACTTATTACACAAAAGTACTGCAAACAAACAAACATTCACGATTACCAATCTTTTATTGCAACTGCAAGCGTGTTGAGAAAGGAAAATTGTGTGGTTTAAAGAACATTTGAGGGGTGTGTGGAGTGTCAATTTATATGGAAAACCGCGCCCCAGATTCAGATTTCTCTGTGCGTTACAAACAATAGAAAGAATATTACAGTTTGGAAATAGGCAAGGAGTTTAAAAGCATTTTCGGTGAACAATGGATGGACCAGATTCGTCGTATTCTTGTTTGCTGATCCACATCTGTTGGAAGGTGGAGAGGGAGGCAAGGATGGAACCTCCGATCCAGACGGAGTATTTGCGCTCCGGAGGTGCAATGATTTTGATCTTCATCGTGGCTGGAGCCAGGGCCGTGATTTCTTTCTGCATACGATCGGCGATGCCTGGGAACATCGTTGAACCACCGGACAGGACGGTGTTGGCGTACAGATCTTTACGAATATCGACATCACACTTCATGATGCTGTTGTAGGTCGTTTCGTGGATTCCACACGATTCCATTCCCAAGAAGCTTGGCTGGAACAGAGCCTCTGGGCATCGGAATCTTTCATTACCGATTGTGATCACCTGACCATCGGGAAGTTCGTAGCTCTTCTCGAGAGATGAGGATGCAGCAGCTGTGTTCATCTCCTGTTCGAAGTCCAAGGCCACGTAGCACAGCTTCTCCTTGATATCACGAACGATTTCCCTCTCGGCTGTCGTCGTGAAGCTGTAACCTCTTTCTGTGAGGATCTTCATCAGGTAGTCGGTGAGATCTCTGCCTGCCAGATCCAAACGGAGGATGGCGTGTGGAAGGGCATAACCTTCGTAGATGGGAACGGTGTGGGTGACACCATCACCAGAGTCGAGGACGATACCTGTTGTACGACCAGAAGCGTACAGAGACAGGACAGCCTGGATGGCGACGTACATGGCTGGAGAGTTGAACGTTTCGAACATGATCTGGAATTTAAATGAACAACTTGCTGAATTACTTCTCGAATAAAGTTTACATTTTCGTCTTCCTTAGGTAATCGGTCCATGTATTGTGTGTAAGAAAAAGGCAAAAGAACATGACAGAGAAGTGGAACCCATTTCTTAATTGAGCCTTCCACAGTGATAAATAAGTTATTGCATTTCCGGAGGCTTTACAACACAGAAAATATTCTTCAATTTCGAGACTTTGAGCAAGGAGAGAAACTAAGACCATTAACTTGCAAACGTTGTAATCATCCGTTTATACTGTTACTTGTAATCATACTGCGGTGTCCCAGTTCAAATTAATAATAAACATGAATATTGATATTATAAGCGCTCGATTTAAAGACAGTCAAGAAATGTCATAGGGTTGCTGACGGGATAATATGTAGGCTACTTTAATTTGGTATTCTCTACCTGTGTCATCTTTTCTCTGTTGGCTTTTGGGTTGAGCGGAGCTTCTGTGAGCAGAACGGGATGTTCTTCTGGAGCAACACGCAGTTCGTTGTAGAAGGTGTGATGCCAGATCTTCTCCATATCGTCCCAGTTGGTGACGATTCCGTGTTCGATTGGGTACTTGAGTGTAAGGATACCTCTCTTGCTCTGGGCCTCATCACCGACATAGCTGTCCTTTTGACCCATGCCAACCATCACACCCTGAAATCCAAGAATAAAATTACTGTAGTGAACATAAATTTATCTATAAGTGCACAATAACAAAATATTCTCCCAAGAAGTTAAGATCATTACTTGAGTTTAAGAAGTCAACAGAAAATAGTATCCCACTTACAGGCCTATGAAGTTCAAAGTCTAAAGGTAATCTGCCTATCTCCATAATTGTATGCAATAGGCATTACTATTGCAGACTTGACACATACAATGCACATACAGTGTGCAGTCAGTGTACTCATAGTGGAGTTGCCACGGGCGCAGAAAAATCAAATTTCTGCCCTGGTGAGGATTTTAACCCCGAGCTCTCGATTGATAGTCCTCTATGTTAACCACTACACTATCGAGCACAGGAAGCATAAATACTTACACATACTTATGTCTGCAGTAATTAGCTATTAGGCCATTGTGCAGAAGATTTTGAAATCATGGCTTCTCCTAAATCAGGCATGCATAAAGAATTTGCACGTGACAATTTGGTCCACATTCAGTACAAACAAGCGTAAATGGAAATATAATTGCAACTCTAAAGAACATCAGTTCCAAATGCATTCTTGATCAGCTTATCTGGTCAAACTCCTACTGATGATCTACAATCATCTACTTCAATTAATGCATAGGCTAGCTGCATCAATTAAAGGGTGGGTACTTCTAACGTAATGCAGATAATCTATGCTGCTGCGAGGCACAGAACTTAGGCCTACCTGATGTCTTGGTCGACCAACGATCGATGGAAAGACGGCTCTTGGTGCATCGTCTCCAGCGAATCCGGCTTTGCACATGCCGGATCCGTTGTCGATCACCAACGCGGCAACATCGTCTTCAGCCATTCTGTTGACGGTTCATAAAATAAAAATATGACAATCTAAAGATATGCAAACGATAGGATGCATGGGCCTATTTAGAAAAAAACGCTAATAGCGAATTTTAAAAATGAAATTCATCTATTGTAAGCCTTCGAGGTGTAAGGAATTTTTCAAATTAATTAAATGCAATCTAGCATAAACCTACGCTATTGAAATTCCTCATCTCTATTCTATGTGAAGTTCATCAGCTGCGATCATGTTCAAAGGCCTAGATATGTCAATGGCTCAAGTACCATAACTGCAATGCGTACCACATCAACGTCGGTTATTTAAATTTGTCTACCATACATTTCCGAGTTCATTCAGTCCACACAATCAGCCAATTATTTAAATGCATTTACTTCCTAGCACGTGATAATTTTTATAGCAATTATCTTTTCGTTCATGCATCCGATCTGCAATTATACGCACCTTGATGGATAGGGTTCAACTACGAGGTTACAGTTTAAACCTGCACTTGGTGCTGCAGCTACTACTACTCGACGTGCAAAAGTGATCCGGGGCCGAGCATCCGTATGTTTATATATGGCTGTCTGTGCGTGGTGAATCACGCCTTGTGTATCCACACATGTGTCGTCGACGCTCCCTATCCATATATGGACTTCGTCTAAACTATTTCCTTTTATGGAGATATCCTTTGCAGTTGCGCTGATGAGCCCTGTTTATGCATGCGTCCTAGGCTCGGGCTTCAGCAAAAGGCGGAGCGATCAGTGGCCAGACCGTCCACTGGCAGGCGAAGCAATACAGCACAGCACATGTGCTCTGCAATGGGTGGGACGGACGACCTATAGCCGTGTCTCCACGTTTCACGTCCACATCAGCATTAGAGTGTGGTCTGATCACGAATCAGAGTCGCTGCATTCTGGCCTACATGATCAAAACCGCAATAATGCTAAAAACGCCTTTTGTAGACATGTTTATTAATCTATTTCATGAACATTTCTCGAAATGTTGAATATGATATGGTAACTAATCTTTGAGTCTCAGTTGCAGGTCGGTTCGTATTTAATTAGCATAGCATAGTAAGAGTATATTTCATTACCTGCCTCATTGTATATTCATGCTGTGATTTGCAGTCCGAGCGGCAGACGACCGTCTACAGACAGCGACCAGTAATATTGATTTATGCATTAGCCGGGTGTCTGAGCAACCAGGTCATCTCTCGTCGCCGTCTGGGTCCTATGCCTCACCGAACAGTGGATGGTGGTTGGGCGGCTGGCCTATCTCGCTCCATGTAATTAACGGTCTGCCCGGCTCTGTCTCCTGTGTGTGAGTCAGTGCGTCTGCCGCTTGTCTGGACTCTGGACAAAGCGGCCGAACATGCTACGAGAGATAAGCATGGCAGTTGGGTAGAATGGTCGTTGACAGACCAGAGAGAAGTTGATGAACTCTGCTTGACAATGTGTTGGAAGACGTTGTCCGGATGATGATGATGTTTGTTGTTGTTGTTGTTGTTGTGATGATGATGATGATGATGATGATGATGATGATGATGATGATGATGATGATGGTGATGGTGATGGTGGTGATGATGATGATGATGATGATGATGATGATGATGATGATGATGATGGTGATTATGATGGTGGCCTCAAGAAACTTAATGTGAATCTATCTGCAAACAATCAGTCAATTTTCGTTTATTCCGAACACCAGGCAGACAGAGTCACAGAACGCAGCTTGTTACAATAAGTAGGCCTAGTTTGTTGTATATTTATATGGTTCATTTTATGTCACCACGTCCTGTCTCGGTATCGTTTAATTTTTAATGATTTATTCTGAATATGTTTTTATATAATACTCCGTTCCGCTTCAAAGATGAGTTACGATGTAAGTGTTATCCTGTCGCCCTATATTTTCTTTACTGAAATACATAGCAGAAGTAAGGTCGGGTCAGCACACACATTAATAACACGTCTGAATTAACAATAGTCACTTAAGTGAAGTTAAGTCAGGTCGTAGACACCTTATAACACAATTGTCACAAAAGAACAATGAACAATAATTAA
The DNA here is from genome assembly GCA_020284085.1 of Aporrectodea caliginosa. Classification (NCBI taxonomy): domain Eukaryota; kingdom Metazoa; phylum Annelida; class Clitellata; order Crassiclitellata; family Lumbricidae; genus Aporrectodea; species Aporrectodea caliginosa. The sequence goes on from JACEVL010001048.1 coordinate 387,543, forward strand.
CAATAGTCATTTAGCTGCAGGGCCTTTCAACCCGCATTACAATTAGTCAACCGATGACTATTGTTTATTCAGACGTGCAATGAATGACCTTATTTGACCTCTAACTTGCAACTGTGGCCAGAAATTTCTATTGCAACACTTTCGGATAAGCTAATCAGAGATGGTCTGTATATGCTAACCCAAACCCAAATGATGCTAGAAATGTCGTCAATAAGCCAGCAATGTTCAGATAACTGGAAAAGACACCAGCGGTTCGCTTGCACACACACACACACACACACACACACACACACACACACACACACACACACACACACACACACACACACACACACACACACACACACACACACACACACACACACACACACACACACACACACACACACACAGTCGTCCCAGTGCTTAGGATGAAGTCTGAGTAAGCGTATAAGGTAGCTTAAGGGAAGATAATAAAGCAATTATTATTTTGTAATATTTAAAGTTATTATATTTTCTTTATTATATTCAGGTATCTTGAGATCTAGAAATGATCGGACCGTCAAGTCCTGTGAGTGGCAAAGGGGTCTACAACCTGAAGAGACACCGTTGGTGTTTCATAGAAGCATTAGGCATTTCTGAATTCTAGTAGGTCTACTCTGTAGGCCCTAATGGTGCTTGAAGTGCTTGATTGGAACGGAGCCCGTTGGCCGATTGGTTAGGCCTGTAACGCGGAGAGTACGGGTTTGAGCCTCCACTGGGGCGGTTATTACAGTGTACGGACTTTGAGCAAGTCCTTCACTCGCAATTGCTCAGCGCCATCGATGTTCTGTCGTATGGTCGTGTGCACTTCTGAACATTGGAAGGAGGGCAATATCAAAATACAATTGTATAACTACCAGTGTGATTTTCCTTACAGGTTTTATTTTAGTTATAGTTATAGTTATAGTTAATGATTTTTTATTTTAGTTATAGTTATAGTTATAGTTAGTATTATTTTTTAGTTATAGTTATAGTTATAGTTAATGGATTTTTATTTTAGTTAATTTTAGTTACTACTTAGTTACAATAATTAAGTCTATAAGCAAAATTTGCGTATTAATACGCTGTTTCACAATTTACTCAGAGCTATGAAAACCTTTGAAGCATGGGTACATTCAGCTTCATCAATACACGAGTTTCCAAAGTAACTGACAAATTTCACAATAAAAATTTCGCATTTTCGTTCTCATTTATGTCGTATCGTCCATATTGCACTTCCTATATTTTATTTTTTGTATTAACGAAAATAAAGATGAATTTTCGTTAGTGTTATTTTCGTTATAGTTATAGTTATAGTTAATGATATTTTTTAGTTATAGTTATAGTTATCGTTAACGAAATCATTTTATTTTCGTTAACGAACATTTTCGTTATCGTTATCGTTAACGAAAATCACACTGATAACTACTGTGGATTCATGAAGCTTCATTTGTAAAAATTGGATGTCTGTAAATTACTGCTGTTGCCGATTCAGCAAATGCCTTAATCATTTAAAAAAATAAAATAAATAGTATATATAGTGCACGTTTCTAGTGGTCCAACGGTTGTTTAAGGCTACCATTGCAAGCTCAGCTTAAGTTTACGTTCTAAACTCACGAAACCATGCGGTAATTTTAGATGCATAACAAAAGCAGTCGAGATCGTGTCTCAAACAATACAGGAACAAAAATATCGGTGATCTCAAGATGGTGGTTTTGTCATGCGGGCAAACAGTGAAGATTCAAGAAGCTTTTACTTCCTTTTCTGTTTTCTTCCTTGTCTTCATTTAAAAATAGCAGTCGAAGCACTTTATGCAGGTTATATGCAGAAGAAACGTCATGCTTATCACGAAGCGACTTCCTATAGTGTGAATATAACAAAACGTTAAATCTAAGTTAAGTTTATATATATCTAATATATATATATTATATATATCCTTCAGGATTGAATTAATCCCTCCCGGCGGAGGGTAAGCCATGCACACGGATCTTTCTTCTCCACTTGTTTCTGTCACTATAGTATCTCTTCCTTGAATCTGAGAGACTTCAGATCTTGTTGTATCTATAAATCTAAGTTAAGTAGACTGTCATTAAAGTTAATAAGGAAAGTGGATTGGGATAGGCAAGCAGCTCTGTATGCCAATACTTGAACCAGTTGAAGTGTCTATTAATTATTCTGTTTCTTGGTTATAAATATCTGAACTGTCAATCTTGTGCAGATAGGCCTATATACTAGAGCTTAAATGACCAACTATTCACTGTATTCAGCCTACATGGCTTATCTTATTTCTGCTAAATGTAGCCTATATTGGACTTGTATATGAAATATTTTATCAGCGTCTTCTATGGTAGAACTGCAATTATATGTGTGGGTTTCGAGCATAATTGATTGTAACAATTCATTAAGTGATCATAGCCTAACGGAGTAATGAATTCCACAAAATTAATCACAACGGAAGACTAGGGAAACGGAGGTAGACTAAATTAAATGTCTGATGACAGTAGAGGACGAAGAAAGAAAAATTCGCATATATATAATGATATGTAGTATGTATATTATATATAAAAATATATATGTTTGTATATATATGCATGTATACTATATATTGAAGCAAGTCAGACAGAAACAGACAAGCTGTTATGATTCACTGGACTGACTCACTGACTGTCTGAATCACTGAACGGCTGACTCAATGACTCATACATTGACATTCATCAGCTCTTGTCACCTCTTTGTGAGGATACCTACTTACTTCGCAAGGGAGGACATCCTTTCATGCGGTCTTTTGTTAAATCTAACGTGTTTGACAGGAGTTTGTTAATCGATGCAGCTTTAGTCATAGTTAGCTGTGCATGTGTGACTTTAAAATCTTCCACTGTCATAGTTAATTTTTTTTTATAAAGTATGCAGTCGTTGTATACCTACAATGTAATGAAAGTGCGCTTGTCAGACGCAAATAAAGACTCACTGACTCACTGACTCCATCACTCACTCAGTCGATCACTAACTCGCTGACTCACACTGACTACACGTGAATTACCAAATAACTGTTCTATCATCAACATAATTTATGCACATGGACCACCTTCACTCTCGTCTTTTCAGAATAAAGGAGAGAAAGCGATGCATAATAATAATACAGTCGACCGGTTTATGGACATTTTTGGAAATCTCAACATGAAGTCTTAACGAGGGACTTTCGGCGAAAGGGATGACTCATTGGTTTGCCGAACCCGAAGGTTTTATGACCAGCACAGATCAACGACTCCCTCAGTCAACCTGTGCACAGCACCTCTGAAGGCTGCATGCACGGGGCTCCACTGTATACAAAGGAGTAATTTTTATAACTGCGTGGGACTAAATTATATATATATATATATATATATATATATATATATATATATATATATATATAGGGCCTTATATAAAATTATGTTTATATATAAAATATGCAATATATATGCATAAATATATACATGCATATTAATTGCAAATATATGCAATGTATATATATATATACATGAATATATATAAATAAATATAATTTAAATGCATATATAACGACGAGAAACGCAGGAAATTCCAATAAATTCCCGGATACTAAATGTGTCCGGATAGAGATATCGTTGTGTCTCCAGGAGCCGTTTCCGGCCGCGGATGTTAACTAATGTTAACACCCATAAACGCCTTCGGCAGATTTAAGATAATCCGATCAATGGCCGCTTTTTGTATCGCATTTATAATAGTAAGATGAGAATTCAGAATGCATAAAGCTAAGCAGTGTGTAATGTAATGTAAATCTAGGAAATTTCTCAACGCTAGCCTACTCAAAATCCCGCGTCAGGAAGACCAGCTTAAACACTGTCTCAGTACCAGCAACTGTAGTCAGTATCAGCAACTGTAGTAAGTATCAGCAACTGACTACAGTTGCTGAATGCTGATACTGACTACAGTTGCAACTGCATGTAGTCAATACCAGCAACTGTTGTCAGTACCAGCAACTGTAGTCAGTACCAGCAACTGTAGTCAGTACCAGCAACACGTAGTCAGTATCAGCAACTATAGAACCAAAAAAGATTTGTGCTTACAGAAAACATTCTAGTAGGCCTACAATGCAATACAGTATACAACTGTATTTTGATATTGCCCTCCTTCCAAAGTTCAAAAGAGCACGCGACCATACGACATAAAATCGATGACTCAGAGCAATTGTGAGTGAACGACTTGCCCAATGTCCCTACACAGTAACTGCTTCGGGCGAGGCTCGAACCCATAGTTTCTGCATTACAGGGCTCTAACCATAGGCGGAGACTTGGTCTTGGCTTTGGGGGGGACTGGCGAAGGAGCGGCCGAAGGACGATCGGCGAGGCGCGCATAAAACGAAGTTAACAAAGGGGCCGTCCATAAAGTAAAATGTAAAATTTTTTGAATTTCGACACTGTAATGGTAGCATTTTAAGCTGTCATCTGAAAAAATTGCTCTATAATTTGAGTGCTGATAGGAACCAGCTGTCACTCGTAGCTTACATGTAGTTTGAGTCGTGTTTGAGTTTGGGGAGGGGTTTGGGGAGGGGATGTGACCCCTCCCCAGAGGGACGTCATTTCAGTTTTTTTCAGGGGGCAAGAAAATTTTTCGGGGCAAACTTGGCCAGCTTGTTAAGTTTTGCATTTAGTCTTCAATCACAGATGCAAATGGAATTATGAAGACTCATATTAAAGAAAAACTTTGGAAGCCTCCACACCACTGTCACAATAAGAATACGATCATGCTTAAGCAACTTAATAGGCTTATTTGCTCAACAAAGGAGCATTCCTGGTCTTTTTTCTGCAAAATTTCTTATGACAATTCAAAATAAATAAATTGTTCAGGCAATATTAGACTCAATTAATGCTCAACAAAGCCAAATCCACAAGACATTAATGAGACATTATAGATCTTAAAAATTCTTAATCACCTTGAGTTGCAGAGGCTAGTGTTGATGGAGTTGTCAACAGTATATGTAAGCTGACACATACATTTGGAAATTGCTTTGAAGGATTGCACTGTGTTAAAAAGTCCAACAGGTCCAGTGGTGTTAAATGGGAACATTCAAAATTTCCCTTATGTACAGAGGGTAAACGATGAATTTCTGTTATTGAGGTCAGCAGGATATTGCTTTGCTGAAGCTACAGCTTTTTCTGCCAACTCACTTGCAGAAGTGGTTAGATATTTCCACAAGAAATGAAACCTTTCTGCCAAATTTGATTAAATATGCATAACATAGGAACACTTTGACTGTGAAATAAGTTCTATAATGTAAGACTGATGAATAGCAAATTAGCTTACCTTCACAGTAGTCAGTTTATTATTGATATTTACATCTACACCTACATGTAGGCCCTATGTATCATCTATAAGAGTTCTATCCATTAGCCGCATCACCCGATCCAAACAAAACGTGCAGAGAATGACACTCCAAACTGTATATAATATACCAATGGGACAATCTGTGTGACTGAAAGGTTTTGGCTTAGGCAAGGGCTCCTGGCTAGAAAGTTGATATAGGTCTACTGCAAAACCTGGTTTCATGCATGAGAGCCAGAATGTGGGTGGGAGGCTAGTTGATGAGAGATATCTTCCTGATGGTGAAGCTGCATGGGAATGTTGGAAAAGGGTCATATAAGGTGAGTATAATGAAAGAAAGCATGAACATTAGCATTGACCTACATCATGTAGAGGCTATCAGGGGCTATCAATCTTACAACTATGCCGTTGACCGGTACCTCTGTGAGCTCTCTCGGCTAGTCGCCTTTGACAGGCAACTCTGTGTGTTCTCTCGGCCAGTCGGTATATGAGATAATCTGTGTGACTGAAAGGCTGGATTGCCTGTTCGTCTCCAGTTACATAGTACTTATGTAGCTAAAGCTAAACAAAATTTAATTTCCACACTGTAATGGTAGCATTTTAAGCTGTCATCTGAACAAAATTGCTCTATTATTTGAGTGCTGATGAGAACCAGCTGTCACTCGTAGCTATTACTATTATATTCATGAAATATTTCAGAAATATTGGGGGATATATGCAGCTCAATGTCCCTACACAATAACTGCTTCAGGCGAGGCTCGAACCCATAGTTTCTGCATTACAGGGCTCTAACCATTCCGCTACTGTCCCACACATAATTATAACATACTGCATGTAGTTGTTAGCATCATGCCAAAACGAGACAAAGATCTAAAGAAAGAGGAGAGAGAGACAGAGACAGAGACAGACAGACAGAGAGACAGACAGAGAGAGGCAGACAGAGAGACAGACAGAGACAGAGACAGACAGAGAATATTATGCAATGTGGCTCATTAAACATGGGGTGATTGATATTAATCGGCTTATTGTATTGTATTGTATTGTATTTGAACACTTGTTATAGCGCCCCTACCAGATTGCCTATTCAGAGGCGCTTATAGGGGCGGCTTGAAAATGTCTGAATCATACAAAGACCTACCCACACAGGCAGAAAAACACTTAGACAAACACACGGACAGACAGAAGCCCCTATATTATCTAGAGTAGGCCTACTTGAGAATTAACAAACTTGTTGCTCGCGGCTCTGTGAAAAGACCCACTAACGTGGGTGTCTGTGGGGCCCACATGGTGTCCTATTCAAACATGTAGGCTGTGACCACGGTTTGTTGAAGAGTTTTTCTGTCAGCTCGAGTTATTTATTACCTCTGCTAAGGGCTAAAGTACGCTGAAGATTCATTTACAGCTCTCAGGAAAGGGCCTACTTTTATCAGTAGAAATCACTAAGACAGCAACGTATACACTCATACATACATGCATGCATACCCCGTGGGGCCCATACACAGCTTACACACACATACATGCATGCATACATACATACATACATACATTTATACATACATACATACATACATAAATACACACACATCTATATATTATGTGTACGGATGAGTTTGTAACTTTGCATGTATGCATGCATGTATGCATGACATTGCGTGTATGTTAGTATGTATATATTTATGTAGGTATGAATGTATGCATGTATATATGTATGCATACATGCATGTATTTAAGCTTGAGTGTATAATTATATATTTTGCTATATTAATTGTGCTGCAGAGCTAAGAAAGTGAAGCATGAAAAGAGTCAGTGAAGTGAGTCTAATGTTTCATACAGTATTTCCCCGGTCAGTAGTCGCTTGAACAGCCACGAACTCGGAACTCCTACATACATTTGACATGCTAGTTGTTCACGGTACAGTTCACGGTTGATTATAGTTCAGCAAGTGCAAGTCCATTAGGAATATATAATTACTTTAAATTGGCATGGAAGTCCGAATCAACTGACGCTGTTAGAGCGCATTGTGCTTACAGAGAAATATCTATACTGACAGCTACTTCCGCTGGGCTGACAAAGCTCATATTTCTGGCAAGAGTCCATTGTGACTATGGCACAGTCCGGACCATTCAAGGGCTCAGTGAAAGGGACATTCTGTGACAGACCTGCACCTGGCTAGATAGGCCAAAGTTTCGAAGGAGAACAATGACAAACAATGGAATCACTGTGCATGGGTGGGAAGATAAACGGCGAAACAGACTAATGGCCTCATTAGCCGAGGCTAAGAAAAGCGATGTCGTAGTTATCACTTCTGCTTCTCCTTCTTCTCCTTCTCCCCCTGCTTTCCTTTTCCTTCTTCTTCTTTTTCAATCTAAAATTTAATCACAGGTTGAGATTTTTAAAAATACAATGCGAGTCCCTATTACAGTAGGATCACAAAATTCATTAGCGTTGCGGAAACAGGTACGATAAGCTACTGTGATTCGTAAAAGTAGGTCAAAGCTTAATTTTTATACCTAATTTTCAGTGGGTGTTTCTTAGGGGCCGTTACCAAAGATAGATCCGTTGGTGTAGCACCCCCCTTATTAGCCAAACAAGGTCAGAATTGCATTGTCATATTTCTCGTGCTTAGATACTCCAGCCTACACTCAATGCACAGGTACAAAGCAATGAACCGCTCTAGATATCAAACTGATAAAAAAAGTATAGCACGTGTTTTTATCAGCTGATGGGGCTGTAACCTACTCGTTGACCCTTCAACGCCTGAAAACAAGGACTCTGTTTCAACCAGCATAGTGCTTCATGCAACGTGTCATGCCAGTTCAAAGAGACTTATAAAAGTAATCTGGCTTATTTCAGATATTTAATCTCGGGCTAGCACGGTCCTTGTACGGGAATACTAAATGGCGTGACGTCCATTCAAACGGGCCAGCGGTGTTGAAGGGTTGGCACTCATCAGATCAATTCATTGAAAAAATAAGCAGGGTCGAAGTCATAATACGGTCGCTATAGTAAACCGTGTACATTTAGATTTATCTGGCTGGCCTGGTAATGTACATGGTTAAAGCGTACGTCCCTTGCTCCTAAGTGCGTGCATTAGCCGGATCGCATACAGACCATGGCTCATTTCAGGGATTAAAATCTCGGACTAGTACGGCATGTACCGGGAACCATAAATGACCTGCATGGCACCATTCATACGGGAAGCGGTGGTGAAGAATCTCTCTCGATCAATTCACTTAAAATTTGTTGGGTCGAGGTCATAGAGTCGCTATAGAAAGACGTGAACATTTGCCTTATATTTATTTCTAAAGAAGAGTTAGATCAGTCCGAGGTGCAGCCATTTGTATGAAGTTTTAATGACTTCATTATCTGAGTCTCGACATAAGGGTGGGCCCGGTGGGGGCGGTTGGCCAGCCCAGTCCCTCACCGCCTGATCCTCCCATTAACAGTGCATTGTACGAATTATAGTTGAGTTGTTACTGAGTTACAAATGAACCAGAAATCTCTAAACAAATTGAGATTTCTTTCCGACCTAGACATAAACTTCGCTATAATCATGAATTATTCAGTAACTGTGAAAATCGCATTGCATCTGATGGCCTTTAGTTTGCTTGTCAATGTGAACTATTAGATTAAGGCATCTAAAGACAAAAACAGACTCGATTACAAAATAATAATAAACCTATGCCTCGCCGTGCAAACTGTATTGATGAGCGCTCATCATGGCGTGCGCCCATATCGAATCCATGCAGGACCCATATTCCCATATTGGACCCGCATCGATTTAATATGGATCTCTTTGTACGTGATCGGTTGAAGCCTAGCGCATTAGACAGAAGTTAGTAGTTACTAATTACAAAGGGTCCCATCTAAGCCCATGTGTATGGCTGTGGAGTGCGGATTAATGGCCTGTTTTTCTATTTTCCATCGTCCAATGAAACAGAGAAAACAATCTTCGTTGACTTTGAATTTGAAATTTGAATGTTCTGTAAACACCGCCATTTGGCCTAACGAACAACAGTGGTAAAGTTCACAGAGGGTTCTTTGTCGTGTACATACTTTGTAGACATGTGCACGCGTAGGTGTGTGTATTTGCTTAGGTGTCTATTACCGCTGTGTCTGGTTAAAGTCTATAGTGTTCCTTTGGCATATGGTTTTGCAGAATTCTAATATAACCACCGCTTTGAAAATATTGCAGCTGCCTCAACGAGCTTTCTCATCGATCGAAGTCCTGTGTGAAGACAATTCAGAACTGGGCCGAAATCAGTTACAAAATCTATTGTGATTGGTTCGTCGAAATCATAATTATGCTGTCCTAGCTAAAACTCCATAAAAAGTAAATGGCTGGTTCACGTGATCGATAATAGGCAGATGTTCGTTTTCAGCCGCTTTGTTCGTCACATTCAGGTGCTCTCAAAATGAGACTGAGTAACTAGGTCGAGCATGGGCTTCTGTTTATCCACTAACTATATTCTTTCATATTAAATTTTCCACTCTGAAGCAATCTCCCATCTGAATTCCGAAAATTCTGAGTTTCTCCACCAATGTCGCCCCTCACCCAACATCATTCCATCCAATCCTCCGTGTTCCAATTAGATTCATCATTAACGAGACCCGTCTTGACAACTTCTCTGTTTCCTTCTCCCTTGGTCTCCCCTGGCAACCGGATTGGATCTTCATTTTGAATTTTTCGCTCTAAACTGAAAGCCTACCTCTTCAAGACAACTATGGCTTTTAGTGGTTTCCCGGCTTTAGTGTGCACTTCTAAACTTTGTAAAGAGGGCATTATAAAATTGCGACTGTATTGTATCTGGACAACCTTTGGAAATGACGCAGCGCTCGTGAATAAGCTGGTGCCCTGTGTTCAGCTCTAAAGTAGCGCTTTTGATATTTGAAGTTTACGTTTATGATTATCAAAGAAGACGGATACCTTAAAATTCCCATCTCTACCAAAAGTAGGAACCTTTTTCGCCTGGGAACCGATCTGACACCACATCGACACAGTCAACATGGGATCCACACAGATGTTTACCCAGACTTTCTCAGAGGTTTGAGTCCAGCAATTATTGCACTACGGTCATACATTCCCCCACCGGATGCTTCTGGCTTCTGTCTCACCAGATGGTGGCTGCAAGATGCTCCAACGTCTACATTTTCATATTTTGGATGTGCACTATGATGTCGTTTGTATGGGCCAAGTAATGTGTGTAGAACTGTAGATTGTGGGCTTTCGTCCTACTAATGGTTATAGCAACGCATGACCGACTGTGACAGCTTTCGACCAACTGATTGAATAATTGAATAATTATCTAACTCTAATCATGTCTTCTATGGCGAGGGACAAAAAGTGTTATGTCTACTGGTCGGTGTGCTGGACTCGCTTCCATAATGTCGGGGTTCAAGACCTGACGAGACAAAAAGATATTTCAGTAATACTACATTACTAATTTACTATTGCCCCTTGCTATAATTCAATCGTAAACTGATTACATAGACCGTAACATAATGTAATGCCTAAGTAGTGTTAGATGTGAGTTCTAATGTGATGCGACTATTATAGAGGTGCATAGACATGAGTAAAATGAGAAGAGATTGGGCAGTGCCTAAGGCTAAAGAATATCCCGAGAGGCAGCTCTAGTTATGAAGTGTTTGCAAATTCATTTTCTTCGTCTCCTAGTACGAAAGCTTTCGAGATTGGCACAGTTCGAATGCGATCTTGTGTCGATTCAACGTGACGGAACGATGATTTGAACGCCGGTCACAGAGGCAAATAAAAGATTCCATGCATTCCTGACAATATAGGCCTAATTATACAAGTAGATTATAGCTTTTCTTAGTAACCGCCAATACAGCACCAAATTCTTAGGCATCGTCTCTAATGCTACTGAAATTAATGGCAGCACTATCCAGGGATCAGGTCTGGGTCCTGTTACAGTAGGCTTCACCGTAGCTATATCAAACTGAAGCCCTTGCACCCTCTCAACAGACTAATAAAGCATGCTGATGACAACTACCTTCTGGTCCCCGCAGGTAACCGTGACTCGGTGGAGTCTGAGACATGTAATTTGAAGTTAAGTCACAATAAGTTAAGGGAGATGATTGTCCGTAGACCCAGGTTCTGCCAAGTGAAAAACCGGGGTTAAAGAGGGTGGTGGACATGAACATTTTGGGAGTCACCTCTCACTGAAAAATTTGGCTTTGACCTACATTTAAGCAACATGAGCAGCAGAGCTAGGCGGTCGCTCTATGCCCAAATAATCCTATAGTTGCCCATGGGCTATCAAGTTCATCATTCCATGATGTTGTCCGTGCAGCCATTCTAGCTCGGATGATGCATGCAGCCTCAGCACGGTGGCGGCGGTGGGGGTTGTTGGACAGGAGGGACTGGCTCGACTTCAGGCATTAATGCGATACCTTCCCGACTCCTACACAGGCTTTCAACAACAAATAATTGTGCCAGGGCGCCAATACACGACTTGGGGCCATTTGAACTGATCCTGGCTATGTACTGCACAGACTACTGCCTCCAGTTAAACGTGCAGTCTACTGCCTATGTCCACGAGCCCACGACAGAATTATACCCGTTGCAGACATTTTGTCACGTAAAACATTTATTTTAAGATGATTTGCTCTTGAGTTGTTATTTCAGAATGTACACCAAAGTGCGGTTAGCATTTGGTTTCAGTTAAGGATATACTTACTTACTTATAGGCCTCTCGGCCACCATGCCACCTCACCTGCCCTCAGTACACGGACAGAACACTCATCTGAGTAAGGATATCCTTAATTGATACCAACTGGCGTGGCTCTCAAGATTGTGCGTGCTAGTGATATTGAAGGACAGAAAACGAGCAGACCATTGAGCTCTGAGGCATCATTTGGTATTAAATATTGGCAATTGATTTTTCCTAGCCTCTGCCTAAGAAGACGGGTGGCCAGTCCTATTCCTCGCCTCTTGACCTTCCCAGTAGGATGTTCCTACTGAAGGTCAAACGGCGTACACTAACCGTAAACTAACTGGTAAGTTTACGGTCAACGTATTCATCATAGGTGAGTTAGCTGGAGAGCACGTGGATAAAATTTCGACATTTGTGTCCTGGCGGAGATTCGAACGGTCGAACCCCCAGCTTCTCCGGTGCAGCAGGCTAACCAGTAGACTATCGCTATGTTACATTATATGATTATATCTAGGCCTATGTCCTGGCGAGAATGTGAAGCCACACGCTCTGATTTCACAGTCCAGGAAGCTAACCACCAGACCACGTCCCAACGAGATAAAACTTGCCGTTCATTTATTGGGATGAGGAAGTAAAATAGCCGAATTTTTTTGCTTGTCTTAGTCAGCTAAGCCTAAAAAGAATTTTAGCATGAGTGCCTGATCTATTGGACTGAATAAGCGCAAGAGAAAACTTTGAGACACGTGTTGGTACTTTGACCAACAGTGCACGATCACAGCTCTAAGACGATAAGTCACGATATGTGATATATTTATTAAGGATAGGCTATGTCAATCTACCGGTTGATCTAGTACGATAAATGTTGACGCTAAGCCAACATGCTGGTGGTTAGATGACAAACCGCCGAAAGTGCAAGCTTATGCAGACTATAATCTAAAATTAGAAAAAGTTGTCACGCAAGGGTTTAGGCAGGGTTTTTTACAGTCAAAACACTTCCTTCTTAAGTTATTAACAAAGATTTGGTCAGGCCTTGTGCAAGGTTTATAAATTATGTAAACCTGTGTAATTAATAGAAGCTGGCCCCTATCCTAATGGTCATATTATTGTAATATAACACATTTCTAGAGCGCCTCTTACACCTTTAGTGACTAGAAGTGCATTGAACAGTAGGCCTATTGTTAGAAAAAGATGCAAGGCTTGTTTCACAGTTAGATAACTTGCAACTCTCCTGCGGATCCTGAAACATGGTTAAGAAAGCTAGATTGAAGGGGTGGTTATGAAAGGGCTCTGCTAGTTCAAAACTATTCCTCCGGTTTCTTAAGGAAACATCTGCCCATAAATGTCACTCACTCCTGGCCTTAAATCTTCTCAATACTGGTTCAAAGTATCTTCCATTATCATACATTTCTCTCATGGACGTCACCTCCTGGTTATAAGTCTTTCCTCTACCTTTGCCAGCCACAAATAAGACATTGATTCGAGTTAATTGAAAATGATCGAGTATACGTTCGTTGTCGACTGATGCTGATCGTGGCGATTCAGGGCCCTGCATAATGAGCAGTTACTGTTGCACTTGAAGACCTTGCTCCTCTAAACTTATCGGATACACTGTAAATGAATCGAGTGTAAAAATAACGGTAGATCGACTGGCAGCTAAGAACACGGTGCAGAATGTAGAAATATACGGCAGACCGTTGCCATAATATAGACCGTTAAAAAAACTGTTCACGGCCGTAGATTTTTACACTGTATTTAACGGTGGCCGACTGTATTCTAGCATTACCTGCAGTTTTCCACCGTAATATTTGACTGTGAAAGACGGTACAAACTATCCTATTCACAGTAGATTGTCGTTAGGGTCACCGTGAATGACTGTATTTAGATTGTAGTTTACAGTAGTCTGCCGTTGGTTATAACTGTCAGTGACAGTGGGCATAAACATTATTACATTGTATTGCCGTTGATGGGTACTGCATACCACTGTATTTCTTACGGTTGTCTAGTGTAGTGCTCTTGATAGTTACTGTCTTCAGCAGTCTTTTTATACAATGCCGCCGTTGATTTTTACAGCGAACGTACGTTCATTCTGCTTTTTTTCTTCTTTGAACCAGTTTGCAACATAATCATTTGTTACAAGTAAATTGTGCAAACACTGCATCAGGTACATATAATAGCTAATTCAGTGAATGGAATAATTTAAAATTTGTTCTGTCCCTATTATTCTTTCTTTAAGCCTGTTATCTTATTCTAACACTTCATCCTCATGGCTGCCTTTCATACTATGTATCTCAAGGGACTGTTCTTTATCCATACTTAACGGCTACAGTTCACTTAGAATAATAACAAATAACATATACAGTATTTTAACTTTTATATTATTTGTTTCATAATGACAAAAGTCACTTTAAATCAGTCAACCCAAAAGTTTTTAACAACACCAAAATGAAGACAAATACTACAAGAAGTCTGCAAACATTACATCTCTTGATACACAAGATTTAGCACCAAAATTGTCCTGGACATAATAAATATATGCAGTTTTACTGCTATTCCAGCACCGAACAGTATTATAAAACAAAAAAGAAACTAAATTTAAACCTTATAGTGGAAAAACGCACAGCCTTCTGTGACTTCGGCCAAGAAAAGGGACAAATTGTCGGGAATAGACTAACAGTAACAGTTTTCATATGCTGATATCATAAGAACGTCATGGAGAAACAAGATATGTAAATGAAAATTACTTTCCAAATGTTTTACAGCATTTCTTAAATGGGCAGTCAATTGCCGTTTCTGAAATTATATGCGATTTCAAATGTGCAAGGTGAACAGTCAAATTGTTAGAAATAAATAAGCATAAGATAACATTACATACGAGACTTGTACCATGATGGTGTACCACCTTATGAAATTTTACCTTGTGGTTATGTAAAACATGCATTCATAAAGCATTGTGCAT